>BSBK01004397.1:242500-660000 GCA_027943335.1 Chamaecyparis obtusa | reverse complement strand
GTTATGCCTCCTGCTATCTCTCCTTATTACCCTTAGGCTTTCTTATCCCTCTTCTTGGGTTTTCTCCTTTATTGATGTAGTTGCTTAATCTTTAGGTATGTCTTTTATGCATCGTCACCTCTGCCTGGCCTTTAGGATAGTCTTTTATCACTTATCCCTGTAGTATGTGTCCCCTAATCTTCCATCTAGAGGATTCTGGAAGCATCCAGTAAAAGCTTAGATGCTTCTAGAATTCTCCTCATAGACCTCAAACTACACCTTGTCTAGGCTAAAGGGTCATACCTTCATTCGACTATTATGCTACTTTTGTTAGTTTATTTTAGCATTCTCCTTTAGTGTATCTAAGCCCTCCCCCTGCAACTAAAGTAATGGAAACCAAATTATCAACTTTCCACAAAGGTTGCACAAGGGCAATGACCTTCAAGGGGTACATCACTCCCAAAAGGTGGAATGAGATGCTAAGGCCGATGGTAGACACATCCAAAAGAGCTCTAGAAAAGGTAGTGACTGAAAAGACTTTCAACTATGACTTCACATACAGAACCAAAGGGAATGTGATAGGGACTTTCATTGCTGTATCTTTCCTAGTAGGTAAGGAAAAGGAGGACATCATCCAGGTATCAAAAATGATTTTTAACAAGAACTACCTCATGGGCTTAGAGAAAATGGTTTATTCCATTAATGACCAGTTAACTACACCTCACCCTGAGGCCATAATGAAAACAGCTTTATCTAAGTTATATAAGATGCCTCAAGAATAGAGGGTGCCTCTGTTAGTTTTTAAGGAGGAAGAACTATTTGAAATGACATGGCCAAGTATGGAAAGGAATGTAGAATTCATGTACAACGTGATGCTCCAGGTGGAAATGAGCACTAAAGAACACCTAGACTACTAGAGAAGTGAAGGCTTTGACATGCCTGGGCACATGAACAATTACGAAGAAGAAAGGATTAGGATAATTCCTCCAAAAATCAAAAGATGTACCAGGCGTGCCAAAGCAGAGCAAGAGGATGGTGAAAGTATTATCATCATGAGAAAAGATAATCATGAATGGCTCTGCACCAAGGTCAATTGTAAGCACAATGTGTAATGCTCTAAGTTAGTATGTTTTACAGAAAGATAGGCATGAGTATGTATATAGATCTGATCCTTACAATCTCAGCATAATGTAAGAATTGTCGGACATCTAAATATGAATCAGCTATATATGTAAAGTAAGTAACCAAGCCCTTTAAGCCCCTATATACAGACAAATGTATGTAAATATAAGTAGCTACTCTCCTTATGATCAAAACCAGACACTATGAAAAGGGATACTTGCTAAGTTCAGTTGACATGTGATGAGATATTAAGTCTTGTAAATGGCTATGTACATTATATAATGAAAAGGATATTTTTATTATATTAGTCTCCTTAATCATGGATGAAGTATGTATAGATTTACTATAAGGACAAAATAGAGATCAGGAACCTATATATTATCGTTAGCAATAAGATTTATCTCAGTACTAGTTGTCACAAAGAGGATAGTCAGTAACCAGTAAAGGGCTATTTGTAAAAGTATAGATGGTATGTAATAAGCTAGATCAAGACATGTAAAGGGAGATGGTTTACATTACTCAATATAAATGATATTTTAAATCATTGGCATTGAATTCATAGCTATAGATTAGCCACTGCTTCAGATCTTCATAGATATGATGTTTTAAGTAGAACTTTAAATACCCCCGCTTATAGCTTAGCCCCTTTTATGGTTAATAAGACTTAACAGAGGATGTATATATATAATATACAAATGAAAAAGTATATTTGAATATTGACATCTTGGAAAATGCAAGATGACAAAATCACCAGCAGTATAAATATTCAACAGAACAAGGGTATGGTGAATCTTAACTAGAATAACTGAAAATTGTGTACTCTGTCAGGATTATGGCACCATACCTGTTAAGGTACACTTAACCCTTATGTATGATGTTGTTTTTTATAAAACTAGGATAAGATACATCAGAGCATAGAAATGTATATTAGCAGGAAGACATGTACAAAGCATTCTAAATTTGAAGTAGAAACCATATGCTCAGTTTCACAAGTAGGGAAAGATATGATTAAAAACAAACACAGCGAATATGGTTAATGGCACAGCAATTAACAATGTACAGTAATGTTTTCCATCTCCTTTGTTCAGACAAACTATTACAAACAAGTATGGAAGATACTCCTTATGTTCTGTTAACATACCGTCATACTGGTTCAATCACCTTTTATTATACTCTGAAATAGTAAATATGGATAACTAGCTTTGTATCCTGTATATATATATATATATATATATATATATATATATATATATATATATATATATATATATATATATATATATATATATATATATATATATATATATATATATATATATATATATATATATATATATATATATATATATATATATATATATATATATATATATATATATATATATATATATATATATACATATATATATATATATAAACATATATATACATATATGAATGCATATATGTTTATATATACATATGTATATAAATATAAGTATATATACATGTATATATATACTCTTGATCAATGATCAAATACTTATATACATACATGTAAATATTCAAAACATTATATTTACATTGATGCATATAAAATGATCAAGGTATATACATACATGTATATAGCTTGTATGTATATATGTGTGTGTGTGTGTGTGTGTATACACACACACACACACACATATATATATATATACAACTTGATACACCCAATATGTTCTTAGAATAAAACAACTATTACCTTGCTGCATCATGTCTGCTTAAACATCAAGTATGAAACAAATCTTAATCCTTCGTAATCTCAAAGGCCGAAGAAGTTAGGTCCTTAGACCATGCAAATAGCCACATACTATACATGGATATCATTATGTACAGTATAGTGTAGGAAAACACTCATATATCTCGTAGCATCTCTCGAGCGCATCAACAAATGCCTTTTAACTATTTCACACCCTCTTTATTTGGTTTAAATAAACACCAATAGCTCAATATGGGAATTAGAAAATGATATTGATTTTTAAAGATCGGTCGTATTGGCTCTCTAAAAACAAAAACATGGACAGCCTTTGGGCATAGAAGAATGATTGCTATTTGAGTGTCTATCTCTATTTTTGGCAACAAGATGCATATATAAGATTTTTAAAGCTCATATTTATTAAGGATATATATATGAATGTAAATAGAATGCTCTATGTATACATTCATATATAGTGGCAATTGTATTAGTCATGCATTCAAATGTTTAGAATTTTTAGGTTTTATATATATCTCTATATATATTGCACATCAATATATACTGATATACATAAAGCCTTTAACAGAAGTTTGTTTGCAAAATAGATATGTGTTTCTATCAGCATACAAATTAGCTTAATGATATCATTTTCGGCCAAGATACAGACTGATTGGTAATTATGTACCCTTTAAAATAAGATGAGTATCAATTTTAGGGTTGAGAAAAGGATCAAGGGAATGTTACTACTTAAATAGAAGATTATACTAACATTGACAGATAATGGTATTATATAGAAATGGTAACTCAACTCACAACTTGAAGTATATAACTAGAAAGAGGTATATTTTTACCATACTTATTAATTCTTTTTCTTAATTAATAGCTTTTAAATTATGATGTAAATGTCTACTAGCCTTTGGTAGCAGAGAATTGGTGTATGATATATAGGAAAGATCAAACTTCTGAAGGTACAAGTATTACACTCGACAAAGCAAAGTGGTGGATGTGTTCATATATTTATTCATCCTAATGTATAATTATTAGATCTTGTTTTTTAAAAATAAGCAAATAAGGAGAGCACTCGGGACATGGGTATGCCCATGAAGCATTGTATTTTTCTTGATTAATATCGAGCCGTGGGTATGCCTATGGTAGAATTGTATATTAAAAAATCTCATCATTTGATGAGTCATGGGTATGCCCACATAGTTTGTATAAGGATAGGACCTTTGGTCCTGAGCTAGGCTGGACGTTTTCTCTACCTCGCTCTTTCCTACCAGCGCCCGCAACGAGCGAGGTCACATTGTAAAAACTATAATTTATATTAATAGAAATTTTTTCAAGGCCCCGGCCTTTTATTGATAAAAAATAATAATAATAATAATAATATGCAACTTAAATTAAAAAACACTTAAATTCTTTTGCATTTAAATTACATAATTTATATTTTTATTAAATTAAAATTTCTAGCATGTTCAAAATATTTAACTTGATAATAAATATCATTTTTATATTTAATTATGCATTTAATTTTCAATTTAGATTTAATATCTAATTAAATCCCCAACTTCTATAATTAGACATTTTAATTAATTCTCTTAAATAAACATGGGTATTTAATTAATTCTTATTAATTAAATATATATATATACTTAATATTCCAATATTTTATAAGGTATAATTATTTAATCTTGTAATGTGTAAAATAGGAATAGGGTTTAGAACAATAGGGGTTTGCACATAAAAGAGACCCTAAACCAATATTTACCACAAACATGAAATTCTAATGATAAGGAATATAAATCTAGAAATGATTCCAAAGAATAGTGAAATAAAGTACATACCTCATAACATAGCTGATCTAAAAATACCTATTTTCTGGTGTCTATACCAAGTTTCTAGAAATTCTGCAAATGAAGCTAGCTTGGAAACATAGAGACAGAGAAAACCCAGAAGTCTTTTTCTTTTCTGAACCAGGTCGACCTTGACCCAAATAAAGGTCGACCTTGACCCTTTTATGTCGACCTTGACCTGCAAAGCTCTCACAAAAATTTTGTTTGTGGATCCTGAAATTTTACCAAAAAGGGTATCTGAATCTGCTTTGTAATTCGCTATTCCACACCTGTACCTCCAAGAAAAAGGGTTTTGTTGTTTGGATGAGGGGTTCGCCTTGGTCAAGAATTGACTTTGAAATATAATTGAAATGGAGAATACTAGCAAGTAGTAGAAGTAGATATAACAAGGAAGCTATGATATTCAATAGATATGCAATTATATTTGAAATGTAAACAAGTATGTTAATATGAAAGCTTGGACTCAACATTAAAAACCATAAATGTAAATCAAAACCTCCATGATTGTATGCTTGGAATCCACCTTGAAGGAATAATGAATGAATCTTGAAGATGCACAAAGGATCTTGAAGGAAGATCACACCACCATGATGGATAGATCTAGGGTTTGAATGATGAATCTTGAGTGCTTGAGCCAAATCCCTTCAAAGGCTTGAATGCTCGAATCCTTGATCTTTAATGGAGAATTTGAATGCTTGAATACTTGAATGCTTTAATATAGATTATTTCATGAGAAGAAGACTTGAAAACCTTGATTGAATGCTTGGAAGCTTGAAAGCATGAAGAATAATGGATCTTGAGCTTCCTTGTTCACTTGATGATTGAGGATTAAAATGAGAGGAGAAGGCTTCCTTATATACTAGTCTAGGACACAAACTTCTAGAGAGGCCAACATAGGAGAAATAAATTTCCATTAAGCCTATACCCCTAGGAGTGAACCTAAATTAAATATATTTTACCATTTTACCATTTCAAAGCCTGAAACAACTAACTCGAAAGCAAAAAAATAAATATTTGAGTTTCCCCTCACATCTAACAAACTTTTTGATTAAAAGGGGGACTTGGGTCAAGGTCAAGGTCAACCTTGACCCTAGGGTTCAAGACCCCTGGAAAATGTGCTAGGTGGGGAAAATAGTGCCGAGGGAGGCCCAATCAGAGCCCTGAACAAGCACAGAAGATGGAGAGGGGGCATAAAATAGAGGATATTATGATGATGGCCCAAAACACCCGCTAAGGAGGGTTAACTATTCTTAACAAGGAAGTGCTTCCATTTTAAGATGATACATTAAGCCCCCACTCTAGCGAGAGTATGGAAATCAAACATACTCATGGTAAAGTTAGAAGAAAGACTCCAGTGGATTCACAATGAGATAGAACATCACTTAGTTAAGGACATTAGCCCCAAAGAAAAGGATTCTAACTCAACATATACGCACAAAAGTATAAAAACAAAGAGAAAATAAAGACAAAGCTAAAAGACACAAAACAGAGGGGTTAGTCCAAAGACAAACCCAAATCAACTAGCAAAGGAAACTTTTCTAAGAAATAATTCCTATACTAATATCATATTTGGAAAGCTATCATAAAAGTATAAATGAATACATAAGAAATACAAGAGAAACACTATAAATAACATAGCTTCATAATCTAATCCTACTAGCATGAAAGCGAAAAGAGAGAGAAGAGAGAATGATTACCTCACCCAATAAGATGCCCACCTTACTATGAATCACCAAGGAGGGAGAGCCCAATAGGTATCCCAACCTGATAGTTCACCCATAAACTATGCTTTGTAGTTGTAATGCGTCTTGTAACAGCTTTTGAAATATCCATAGATCGACATTCTTGTATCACTATGGAATATAAAATGTGTGTCTCTTTAGAATTTAGCCACTTATGTGTGTTACCTTCCAAGGATTTAGTATATTTGAAATTGAAAATGTGTGTCTCTTTAGGATTTAGCAACTTATGTGTGTCACCTTCTGAGGATTTAGCAACTTATGTGCATTACCTTCTGAGGATTTAGCATGTTGTAAAATGAAAACTATAGTATAAGAAAGACCCTATATATTCCCCCCTCCTTATCATGGCTACCTAATACACAGGATAAGGAAGAGAAAGGAGGATACCCACTTCACAAAGTAAGGAGATATCCTATTAACAACAATGCACACTATATTCTTAGCAAAGAGTATTGACTCTTACATTGAAGAACATAGATAATCATGAAAAAGGATATGTCACTTATGGAAAAAGGATCCTCAAAGAGAAAGAGATCTTATCAACAATACCTCCACCATAGAGGAGTACTTAAGATAAAATATCATATTTCAAAGAAAAAGAAGAGAGGGACCAAAGATTCAATCATCAAGCCCCCTGCGAGCAAGAGGAAGAGGAATCTTGAAACAAAGGAAACAAACTCTAACCCCAAAGTAAGGACAAGATTTTATAAACAACATAATTTGCAAAATAAAGAAGAGGTGATGTCCTAGCACAACAACCTCTCACATAAAAAATAATCCATAGCCAAAACATCTGTCAATATAATGAAATAATGTTGCAAAATAAACAAATACCACTAAGCTAAGGAAAGTAGATCCTTAGACAGAGAGAAAGAATGAAAACCTTTCCCCCCAGGGATGAAAGCAAAGGATACCTTTGCAAAACAAATGTCTTTAGAAAAGATATCATGAATACTAGAAGAGAAGCTATGGATGATTATGAGCAAAGGAAAGATATCATAATACAAAACCATAGGAAAAAAATATAGATAGAATAACCAATTAAGATCAAAACAAAATACATGCTAAGAGCATAATGGATCCTAGAAAAATGGAAGAAATACCTCTTGCCCCCTAGTGAAGAGACGAGAGGATAAAAGATCTATATTATATAAGAATGAGGAGTAAAACTATGAATAAATTGTAATACCGCACGAGAGTGAGATATAATTCCTAAAGCATCTCTTTCTCTAACATACATCTTGAAATGCACACAATCAACAAGTAAATGTGTATTACTAGACTGAAGAGGATATTTGTACTTGGAGAGAGCATCTTTTAGCATAGGTTTAAAGATTTTCTTCTTAGCATCCATTAATTGAACATACACCTTATTAGCCACATCTTGAGGGGTATCATGGTGATCTAAGGAAGATGTTGGAAGAAGAACATGAAGAGGAGGACGACGATCAAAATCAACCACCTTAAATTGAGATAGCGGAAAACCTAGTCCATGCATATCCTCTTTAGGGGATAGATGAACCGTATATTTAATATCTTGTTCATTAACACCAAGCCCTAAACCCTTATAACCTTATTTAGCCACCATATTGTATCTTTTAGTGTACATATCTTGTAAAGCTTCTGCAGGAGATGATTGTTCATGGTGATCCTGAGAAGATATTGTATAATGTGGAATGATAGGTTTAAAAGAAGTTTCTTTTCTCTTCCCTTCATCATGGATCAGATAAGAAGGGGAAGGTAATTCAAAGAATTCTTGCACATCTACATCATAAACCATAGTTTGAGCTCCATCATAAGTGTGGGAAAAAATAGGGATAGAAGATGAAGAAATAGGAGTGGGAATATTAGGATTTGGATTAGGAAGGATAGGATTAGGATTAGGAAGATTAGGAAATGAGGTATCATCTACCAAATGCTTCACATAATCCAAAAGATTAATAGGTCTACCACACAAATTCTTAATGAAAGTTTTGTAAGTAGGAAGGCTAGTATTAGTCAATCTCAGAATAGCATAGTCACTACAAAGGATTTGAAACATTTTAACATGAGTGACAGGATCTCCCTTACCATTTTAATTCTCAAGATGAGGCATGTCAACTTGCTGTGGAACAAGAGCACGAATAATGAATAGGGGTAAAGGACTACCCATGTCACATGTAGGAAGACTAAACTTGGATTGAGTTAAGGATGCAAGTTGTTGTTGTAAAGAGGACACAGTTTGAGCCAAACTAATGATTATGGAATCATTAGAATAAATCAGAGGCACAGAAACATTATGTACACTAGGAAAAGTGTAGGAAGTGGTGGGAATGGGAGACACAACTGGTGAAACACTTGGAACCATAGTTGGAAGAGGGTTGGAACAAGTATAAGGAACACTATGGTAAGAAGGATGTGAGGTAGGTAAAGACACTAGTGGAACACTCACAAGAAGAGATGGAAGAGATGTGGCCACTAAAGGAGAAGTGTAAGTAAGAATGTTGGGTAAAGGAATGGAAGAATGCTCCACACTATTGACAAGAGGAGTGAGTCCTAGATCATGAGCTAAAGGTTTGATATTTAAATGCACAAGATGAGTGATACCATGACGTAGGAGATTAACACCTTGATCACTATCATGAAGGACTTTCTTAAAGGCCTCTATAGCTTGAATAGAATATTTAGGATATAACATTCTAGGTGCATCAATTTTGTAAATAGTGGAACATGAAGGTAACCATGCACACACCCTATGGTAAAGGCCAATTGAAGAGGTTGTAGAGGAGGATGAAATAGGAATAGGATCAATGGAGATCTTATTCAAATAATTTTCATCCTCACTTCCATGTACCTCATTAGGAGATCTATCCTCTTTTGCAATAAAAGCCTCATCAAAGTATTCAAAACAAAAATCATACATGTTGAACACAAAGTAACACTAAAAGCATGAAAAATGTAAATGTTTTTGTATTTTTAAGGAAATTTTGTAATTTTTTTGTTATTTTTGAAATAGAAATGCAAGAGCATAAAATAAATATACTTTTATATTCATGTAAAATCTAACATAAAATACAAATCTAACACCAAAAAGAAAGAGTTGTCGTAAATGGGTTCACAAAAATGAAATGTGTAAAATATGAATAGGGTTTAGAACAATGGGGGTTTGCACATAAAAGAGACCCTAAACCAATATTTACCACAAACATGGAATTCTAATGATAAGGAATATAAATCTAGAAATGCTTGCAAAGAAAAGTGAAATAAAGTACATACCTCATAACATAGCTGATCTAAAAATAATTGTTTTCTGGTGTCTATACTGAGTTTCTAGAAATTCTACAACCAAATCTGGCCTAGAAACACAGAGATGGAGAAAACCCAAAAATATTTTACTTTTTTGAAAAAGGTTGACCTTAACCCCTTTATGTTGACTTGACCTACACAGCTCTGACAAAAATTTTGTTCACGGATCCCAAAACTTTGTCGAAAAGGGTATCTAAATTTTCTCTGTAATTCATTTTTCCACACCTACACCTATAAGAAAAAGGGCTTTTGTTGTTTGGATGAGGGGTTTGCCTTGGTCAAACCTTAGTTTTGGAATTAACCTTGAAATATAATTGAAATGGAGAATGCTAGAAAGTAGTAGAAGTAGATCTAACAATGAAGCTATGATATTCAATAGATGTGCAATTGTATTTTGAAATGTAAACAAGTATGTTAATATGAAAGCTTGGACTCAACATTAAAAACCATAAATGTAAATCAAAACGTCCATGATTGTATACTTGGAATCCACCTTGAAGGATGAATGAATGAATCCTTAAGATGCATAGAGGATCTTGAAGGAAGATCACACCACCATGATGGATAGATCTAGGGTTTGAATGATTAATCTTGAATGCTTGAGCCAAATCCCTTTAAAGGCTTGAATGATTCAATCCTTGATCTTTAATGGAGAACTTGAATTCTTGAATACTTGAATGCTTGAATATAGATGATTGCTTGAGAATAAGACTTGAAAACCTTGATTGAACACTTGGAAGCTTGAAAGCATGAAGAACAATGGATCTTGAGCTTTCTTGTTCACTTGATGATTGAGGATTAAAATGAGAGGAGAAGGCTTCCTTATATACTAGTCTAGGGAACAAACTTCTAGAGAGGCTGACATAGGAGAAATAAATTCCCATTAAGCCTATACCCCTAGGAGTGGACCTAGATTAAATATATTTTAAGAGTTTACCATTTCAAAGCTTGAAACGGCTAACCCGAAAGTGGAAAAATAAAATTTTGAGTTTCCCCTCGCATCTGGAAAACTTTTCGATGAAAATGAGGACCTGGGTCAAGGTCAAGGTCAACCCTAACCTAGGTCAAGGTTGAGGTAAACCTTGACCTAGGTCATAGTCAAGGTCAACCTTGAACTAGGTCATGGTCAAGGTTGACCTTGACCCAGGGGTTTAAGACCCCTAAAAAATGTGCTAGGTGGGGAAAATAGTGCTTGGGGAGGCCCAATCAAAGACCTAAATAGGCATAGAAGATGGAAAGGGGGCATAAAATAGAGGAAAACAAGATGATGGCCCAAAAAACCCCCTAAGGAGGGCTAAATATTCTTAACATGGAAGTTCTTCCATTTTAAGATGATACATTAAGCTCCCACTTTAGCAGGAGTATGGAAATCAAACATACTCATGGTAAAGTTAGAAGAAAGACTCTAGTAGATTTTCAATGAGATATAACATCACTAAGCTAATGACATGAGCCCCAAAGCCAAGGATTCTAACTCAACATATATGCACAAAGGTATAAAAACAAAGAGAAAATAAAGACAAAGCTAAAAGACACAAAAAAGAGGGGTTAGTACAAAAACAAACACAAATCAACTAGCAAAGAAAACTTTGCTAAGAAATGCTTCCTATACTAATATCATATTTGGAAAGCTATCATAAAATAATAAATGACTACATAAGAAAGACAAGAGAAACACTATAAATAACATAGCTTCATGATCTAATCCTACTAGCATGAAAGTGAAAAGAAAGAGAAGAGAGAATGATTACCTCGCCTAGTAAGATGCCCACCTTACCATGAATCACCAAGGAGGGAGAGCCCAATAGGTAGCCAAACCCTATATTTCACCCATAAACTATGCTTTGTAGTTGTAATGCCTCTTCTGGAGGCTTTTGAAATACCCATAGATCCATATTCTTGTATCACTATGGAATATAAAATGTGTGTCTCTTTAGGATTTAGCCACTTATGTGCATTACATTACAAGGATTTATCATATTTGAAATTCAAAAAGTGTGTCTCATTAGGATTTAGCAACTTATGTGTGTTACCTTCTGAGGATTTAGTATATTTAAAATTAAAAATGTGTGTCTCTTCAGGATTTAGAAACTTATGTGTGTTACTAATAGGGAGACTCTTAGATCTCTATTGAGTTTCCTAGAACTCACCTTAGGTCACACTTAGGACCTCTTAGGGTTTCCTCAATCCACCCTCAAACACTTGGAAAGAATCAATTCCTTCCCACTATCAAGAATCTTCCTATCTTCTCAAGTTCCTATTCTTTGCCTTCAAGAGGATTAGTCCTAATCCACATTCTTCAAGCCCTACCCAATGGTTTTTTTGTAGGAGGCCAAGGGCTTCAATTCACTTCATTTTAGACCCCTAACTTGGATCTCTACTTTCCAAGTTCAATCACTTCTCTATCGCTCTCTAGTTTCCTAGGTTCTAGGCCTTGTAGCCTTTTTTCCCAATTAGGCCTCCTAAAACTTAGGAATCTTATTTTTAGACAAATCCTTCCAAAAGGACCCCCAAATATGTTTTTTTAGTTCAAACATATGTCACTATACCTCAAATATTTTCTTGGTTTTAGGTTCCAACTCTGTCCGTACACCCTATTTTAGATTTAGGTCTTTTTGCTTGGCTTTAGACTAGCCTTTGGTTTTTGGCTTCAAAACTTGGAAAATGATTTCTTGGGCACTCCTCCTAGTTCTTTAGTACCTTCATATCACAAATCAATACATCCATGGCCTTCTTGGCTCATGAACTCACCCCTCCTGCAATTCCTAAACACTTCTTCTTAGTCTTCCTAGTCGGGCTTCATCCACAACTTGCCTAGGGCAAGACCTTAAAAATCAATGCATGCACTTGCAAATCACAAACTTGTGGCATCTTGAAGCACAATGACCCTTTTCTCCATCCCCAAAATTCCATATAGTAACTACGGTGGGAAATGGAGCTAGGCTCACATCTTTCATACACTGTCAAAGCTGGACAGAAAATTGTGAAAAACAAAATGAAATTACAAATGCTTTGAAAACCCAACTAAAGAGAAACCTAAAAGATTAAAACACACTATTACATGCTAAAAAATTTATTCCAAAAGCTACAATTGATATATTAATCCATGCAAGGCTTAATTTATCTTTGTTACTCAAATCTTCACTCTATTCACAGTAAAAACTTCCTGTTACAGTATGTCCGTCCGTACACAAAATGACCACCAACCCTCAAATTAGGGTTTTCTTCCCTTAAATACTCACACTTCATTAGTTTAGGTCTTTAAGACAACCCTAAACCTTTCCAAGGCCAAAATCCTTAAGCTAAGCCTTTGGTGATAGCAACTTTTTAAAAGTTACAAATATTGCTCAACAATAGTTTGCAACATTTTTACATTTTTACATCTTCTTCACCATTAAGGTGTTTTAACTCCTTCCAAGCCTATCTAACCTTAGTTAGACCTCCTAGGGAATCAAGGACCCTAAAAACACTAATAACATCATTTTTCCACTTGATGACATCATCAACTATAGTGCATTAATGAAGATAATTTGAACTTTTAGCCTAGAAAGAACCACTAAACTAGACTCACACCACACCACACTTGGTCCACATGACCTTATCTATTTACACTACCCTTCTAGAGGGTCTTTCACACTCTTTCACACCAAAAATTAGATAGCCAACTAGCTTCCTAGGGGTGCTCCTACACCATGCTACCAAGGCTAAGAACTTAAGTCACCTCTGGTGACAAGAGTTTAGGATCAACTCCATACTTCTTAAATGCATTCTCAACTACCCAAGTAGCTTCAACCTCTATTTTTCCTTGCCACTAAATCAGATGTTCCTTGTAGCTACCTATCCTAGTCTTTTTACTCACTCTAGTGTCTAAAATCTTCACTACCATCGGTTTAGGTGTTGTGGAAATCTGAACATCCTTGATGATGCATCCACTATCTGATTGTGACTCTGAGTTTACTGATGGTGCAAGAGCACACCTAGGCTAACCTCCATGTTAGAGTTGTTTTGGCTTGTAGTTTACTCTAGCCAAATCAGGATTGTTAAGTTTGTTTTAAGACCTTAGAAGGTATTTTCAATGTGGGATAAGTGAGTTATTCATTAAGACTAAGGTCACACAAATAGCCATTGTTAGTAGTTATTAATTTTTCTTAGTGTTAGAAGCTTAAGGTGAGACTAAAGTCTTAAATGTTTTCTAAGCACATTATGATTTGGTAAAGATGCCATAGGGTCATTAATGGTCTTGGATCCTTGAAATATAGGAGGTTAGTAGCCCTAAGAAATAGGATGAAGGCATAGAGAAAGATGCCAAATGTTGTTAAGAAGTTATCATGACAACGTTTGCAATTATTGCAAATGTTGCATGCAACTCGAACATCCTTGGATTCCCTTGAGAATAGGAGGTGGGAGATCAGCCAATAGGCCCTAGAATCATTGATATGGAATCTACTATTAGCTAAGACTCAAATCTCGAGGTTAGATATGCATTGTAATAGTTTGTGAATATTGAATTCAACTCTGTAACTCTATTTTGGAGAATATCCTGAGCTTTTGTGTTGATAGTGCCTTGAAATGGATTGAAAGTCTCAATCTAGTGGTTGATTAGTGTTCTTTAGTTTGTTCTAAGACTTTTTCATTCAGGAATCATGTTGTTTAGAGTAGATATATTGTGTTGAATAAATTGTTTTTGTTTTAGAGTTCTCACTGGTCCTATTTTGACCAGGTGCATTCATGGCTCCCCCATGAAATATAGCCATGGGAAACACCTAAGGATAGATGGAAATGTTAGGGGATTCAATAGTGTATATAATTTTAGGATTAGGAATCTTGAAATTTTGGAGAGCTATTTTTACTACTAGGCCCTAGGCGAGCAAACAGAGCCCGATTAGAGGTCTAAGAATGAAAGATTGAAGATTTCTTGCAAGGTAGAAAGGTATTGTATGGCACAGGTATAGTTTCAAGAAGGATTTCATCATATCATAACATACTATGAGGATTGAGCTTATGCTAATCTATTAGACCAAGTTTTGAGCAAGATTTTTACTAGGTTACAGTTAGTCCTAGAAATTAGGCCTAATAGCCCTATTTGTCCTAGTTTGTAGGAAGCTAGGGTACAGAGGTTTTCAAACCCCAAAACCCACTAAATATTTTAAAACTTCCAAATGGGTATCCAAATATGGTTTTATATTTTTAGGGTCTTTGGAAAAAATTTACTAGAATTGGCAAAAAGTCACTGGTAAAGGCTACAAGAATTAGGCCTATTTAAGGTCTCCAAATGGTGAATCCTTGAACCTGGTAAGGATAGGGTTAAAGATCCTTCTAAAATGGATCAAATTGACAAAGTTATGAATGTTTTAATAAGGAAAGACACCCCTATAATGAAGAATGAATTTTGTTAGAAGGTAGCACTTAGAGCTCTCTAAGTGAAGGTGAAGGATTGAACTAACTATAAGGTGTTAGTCTTTCAAGGTGAAGCACGAGAGTTAAGAACTCTTAGAGAAGAGTTATAATTGGACTTGTTTAATCATCTAAGCCAATCAAGATCTAGAGGAGACTAGGTTCCTAAAAGAGACAAGCTAGGTGTAATACCCCAAAAATGGGCTATAAGTTCATTAATCTCCTACATCGACAAATCAAACAAAATCGACATCTAAGTCCTAATCTAAGGCACATCTAAACATCATCAAATCATAATTGATTATCTTAAATTCTGCATCAGGGAATATTCCTAGTAATATTCCTAATCATCATAATTATCTTTAATTTTATAATTATTTGGCAATAAATCACATTTACCCTAAAGTTTGATTAATTGAATATTTTCATATTTAATTAATTAGATTTAATATTTGCCACTTAATTGTGTAATTAAATTTAATTCTATCTATTATTAATTATATTATTTAATTTTGACAATAAATATAATATCATATGAATAATTGATTAAATCTTTATTTAATTAATTAAAGCAAGTTGTCATTATTTAATAATATAATTTTTAATAAAAGTTTGATAAAATAGTTAATTAACCCATAAATTAATTATTTTATTTCAAAAATCAGTTAAGTTGAGAATAAATCACTTTATTTATTTATTAATTCATAATTAAAACATGCACAATCATAAAAGCAGACAACTGTCAATTATCAATTAAAGCTAAACTCTATTTTGAGTTAAAGCTTAGCTTTTGCATGTTTTTGTGACTTAATTATCTATTATTTAAAAATAACTCAAAAATCAACCTGAGTTATTTGAGTGATTTATGGATTTTTTCCATGCACCTCCAAAGCCCTAGATTTCTATAAAAACAAGGCTTCAGCTCACCTCTCAATCATCTCGCAAATTACAAATTTACTCTACAGGAATCATAGCATATCAGATTTGGAGAATTTGCACAATTGGAGCTTGAAAGAATCAACTTGTGAATTCAAAGCTTTGTGAGATCAATTTCAATTTCATATTTTTCATATCATAGCATAGAATTTCATAGCTTTGCATATCATTGTTAGATTAGCATTGCATATCAATTTTCAATAGCATTCA
This sequence comes from Chamaecyparis obtusa, assembly GCA_027943335.1. Classification (NCBI taxonomy): domain Eukaryota; kingdom Viridiplantae; phylum Streptophyta; class Pinopsida; order Cupressales; family Cupressaceae; genus Chamaecyparis; species Chamaecyparis obtusa. Next base: position 643,762 of record BSBK01004397.1, on the reverse strand, counting down.
TAGCATATCAATTTCATCTAGCATAGATTTCATATCAGTTTTTATCATTCTTATTACATAGAAAATATCAAAAAAATAGATTAATTGCATTCAATCTCATATCTAGATCAATTGCATTCAAATCCTTCATTTAGGTGTCGTCTAGGTCACTGATCTTGATTACAATCTGAGAACATCAATCTCGCACCTATTAGAAGGCAGTAAATCGCTTGGTTAGATAGTTTTCAATTTTGCACGATTTTGATTATCACTAACCTCTAATGTTTTACTGAGTGTTGTATCTACAGATCAGTTATAATTTTCACACACACATTTTTGGCACCCACCGTGGGGCAACCCACCTTTGCATGCTGGTTTTGATTTTTTTTGGGAGCTAAAACCCTAAAGTCTCAAAGATTTAATTTTATCTCCCAAACGGCTTGGAGTTTTGGTCTGAAATTTTTTTTTCAAGTTGGTGACATATCGAGGAAGCTTCGATAAAAAATTTAGAATTTTCTAAAAATTTTGAATTTTTTAATTTTTTTTCGATTTTTCATAAAAAATTAATTTTCGGCGCAAATCAAAATATTTTTTGGAAATTTTTACATTTTCAGAAATCTCTTCAAATTATATAGGGTGTCTATTATTTTTGTTTTAAATTTGGATGCAATTTAATAGCTCAAATAGTCAATTGACAAAAACTGGTCTATTTTGATACAATAGGTCTCTAGGGCACAAATGAAGAGATTTTTCTAAAATTTTTGCATTTTTGGAAAGTTCTCTATTTTTTAGCAGGGATCTCTATTCTAAATTTCTATTTTTGTGGCCAAAATCATATCAAAAAAATTAGATCTTGTTGACTAGGTCAAATGCAGTGCAAAAAAATTAAAATTTTGTGATGGGTATGCACTTATTTTTCATATGATTCAATGCATGATATGAGTTGTCATTTGGATTAATTTTTGGTTATTATTGCTCCTAAAAATTGATTTTTAGAGCTAACCCTATGGTTTTCATAAGTTGAATATATTTTGCATATCTTGTTTGCTTGTTGGCTTGTTGGAGAGTTCGTCACTTGCTTGCATGGAAAAGCTCAACAAAAATTGCTAAAAATCAGGTAAAATCTACTAAGCACGTTGCAAGGATCCTAGGTATTCTCCTTCATCTAATAACATTTCGATTTGGGACTTAAAATAAATCTCTCATGTGTCTAGCTTGGGTGATTCTTTTCATGCTTTTGTTTTACACACTTGCATAATTGATACTAGGTTGTGACCCCTTAAGGATTCATTAAGTAGTCTTAGAATACTTGTGATTGATCTTGATTGCTATCTTGGGTTATTGGACTCGCTAATCCATCGGCCCCTCATTTCCACCCCGTGGTTGCAATCTCAGCGCCATAAAGGGGAGGGGTCAATAGGATAGAAGTGTTAAGTGTTCCACTTGGCAACCCTTTTGTGCTTTTAGGAACTCACTTGTTTTCTAAGTTGGGGACTTGTTTTTAGCTTGTGTGAGGTGTTAAATGTTCCACCTTGTGGACTCATCTCATATTTTCTTTAAGCATTAAGTGTTCCTCTTTCTGCTTTTTGGGTACTTTTGGTAGATTTTCTTTCAAGAATATATCTGTGCTCACATAGTAATTAGGCCCTATGAACACTATTCGTGATTCTTGAGAGATTGGATTCCTAAAGAAATCTTTCTTGATGATAGAATCCTTGTAGGTAGGGAGGATACTTAGTGTGTTTCACATTCAACTTGGTTAGTGCATCTTCTCTTATTGATCAACACATTCTCTCTCCGGAGAGGTTGATAGATCATGTGGGGTTGATATCATGAGCTTTGGTGAATCAAAATTGGTTAGTGCATCTTCTCTTATTGATTGATACATTCTCTCTCCGGAGAGGTTGATAGATCACATGGAGTTGATATCACAGACCTTGGTGAAACAAAACTTTGTCTTAGCATGTTGGATTAATCTGCTTGCTTTGTTTGGGTTAAAAGTGAAAAGGTGTCAAAAACCTTGGATCTGGAGCCAAGTCCCCTTGTGGTATAAATCTGTGATTCACCTTTAGAGAGGGTTAACCGTAGTGGACAATCCCTTCATAGGGAAAACTGCATTGATAGAACCTCAAGCGGTAATAGCCATTTTTGCCATGGTAGTGACAGCCGCTATATAAATGTCCTTGTGGAAGAAATCTCCATGGGTATGGTTCATTGTTGGGTTGTCAGATCTCCCTAGCAGCTCTTGAAGATTAAGTTCTCAGACTGTGTCAAAACCCTAGTGCGTCGGGATTGGAGTTCACCCCTTTGAATCATAAAAGTTGTAGAGTCAAACCATTACTAAAAACCCTAAGAGGCCAATTTTTTATTCTCAGGTATATGTGTGTTATTGCAAAACTTTTCAGAACATACACAATTAGTACTCTCAGGGATTAGCACAATTTGGTCACTTGATTGTTCATGTGCAAGGTTGCTTTTTCCCTTGTTCATTGTTTTCAGACATGCTTGGAATCACTTGCTTTCTATTCTGCGTGCTTGTTTATCTGCTTGGCTATTAAAAATGATCAAATCTGGTATAACCTTCGAAATCTAGACAGTACAATTTGTAAACAATCCAAAACTGAAAACCTTAAGTTTTGCAAAATTTGACATAAAATTCTTTCTGGAGTCAAAAGTCATTTCAAGAAGTCAAAAGTCGTACGAGTTTTGTCAAGTGTCATTTCAGTATTGCCCATCTGTCGTACGATTGAGAACCCAGTGTCATACAAGTTTTCAAACTAGCAAATTCAAGAAAGTCAAAACCCTATTAGCAACTATCGTATGAGTTTTGTCAACTATCATTTCATTGCTACCCAACTGTCGTACAAGTTTAGCAACAATCATTTCATAGACTACCTAGTGTTGTACGAGTCTGTAGAGTGTCGTTTGGAAAAATTTGAGAGAGTTATCAGAAATTGTCAAATTGCAAGATATCCAATGTTTCCAGACTAGTTCCAGAATCTGTCAAAAATATCATTGTGTCAAGAACAAATTAGTAGCTATTGAAAATCAGTACAGATGTCTCAAAGAAACAGTACACATGAGGAAGAAATTTTGATTGCCGCTATGATGAAGCAACTGCAAGCTATGCAAGTCCAGCTTGACAAACTTGAGAAAGAAAAGGAACCTCTATACTCTTTTCCATTTGATAAAGACTTGTACATGTCACCATGCCCCCGGAAAAAATTTGAGCAATATGATACCTCTTCCACGGAGAGTGACACATCTAGCTTTGGAGACTATGATGACTATGACGATAGACAATGTAATGATACCTATGACACCTCTATTCCTAAGAGTCCTCCTCATCATTCGTTCCTGCTTACTACAAATGGGCCATCACATTGGATAGATCATGATGGCGATCCATATGATTCTAATTTTGAAAGAGATTTTGATGGCTTTTGTGGACAATACCTTGATGATGATCCATCTACTACTGCTGAGGACTATAAAATGCATCGTGCTAGCTTGAAACGTCAATACTATAAGGATCTCTCCTCTAAGAAATCTCAGGCTGAAAATAAAAATTACACTCTCAAGCAAGATCATGTTAATGTTGGACCTTTGTCTTGTGATGGTTCCCTTCCATCCCCTACTTCCTCCAATACCCGTACATTTCCTAAAGCTTCTAAGTCTTTCAAATCTTTCACAAAACCTTCATCTGATACAAGTCCTGATACTTTTCATGTGGTTCCCTATAGTTATCCTCTAGGGCTACCTCTTAAATAAACTCAAGCTAACCTTCACTTGGCTGCAAATACTTTCAATAATGCTAAACCTAAAGAGCCTATGCCTTCATATGCTACAATGCCTACTTCAACTAGTCCTCCACCATCTCTTGCCAAGTCATCCATACAATCCCAACATGCTTCCTTGTCCTTAGAAGTGGCTCCATGTCAAGAGGATTCCAGAAATGATAAAGAAAATAACATAAAAAAAGATCAAGATCAAGAACTCTCCATACACTCCTTTTTCCGATGTCTCTTATCTACCTCAGGGTTCTTTTGATCTTGCACACCCTTTTTCATGCATTCCACCATGTCTTAAGTCTTCTCCTAAGCAAGATCAAGCTACTACTTACACTGTTGAGCTTATTGAAAATCAAAATAACCTTACCCCACTTCCAATTTTCAAAGATGATACTTCCATTAAGGTTGTTAAAAATGGTGTTGATACTTCCAATGTTAAGCCTATTGAAAATCAAAAGAAAAATTATGTGCTTGTGCTATCCAAAGATCCTTGTTAAGATCAAAGTCTTCCATCTTCTTGTTCTACCACTCCATGTTCACTTCCACTTTCTACTCTTCCTAAGTCTTTGCAAGCTTTGAACAATCCTATCAAAGAAGGTGCTCATATTCAAGATGTCCACGATTCTATTGAAAATTCTAATGCTCACTCTAAAGATGCTGATATCCTTGGTTGTCATATAGATGTTGATGAACTTATTGATTATCCTTTTGTGTCTTCCACTTCCATCCTTGGACCTCTTCCACCACTACAAAGGGCTTCACGTCTTCCTTCCATCTTGGGTCCTTATGTCCCTTCACTTTCCCCTCCTAACTTTCCTAATTCTCCATCCATCTTGGGTCCTTACATCCCTCCATCTCCCATCTTTCCTCAAGATCAACATAGATGCATACCCTTGAATCCTTTTCATCCACCCACCCATCTAAACCAGTCATATCCTCCTCCTTCCACAAGTCCCAAGTCCTTTGGAAGTAACTTGAATGTTCAATACAAGAAAAAGAAGCAATACAAGAATCCATCAAAAAAAGAAGATCACCATGTCTCCTCTAATAGACATGGAAACATAAAGTCAAAAGAGATATCTAAGAAAAAAACTACAAGACAAGTATGGGTTCCAAAATCCATCATTGAAGATATTATCTCTAAATCATCAAAAGGAAATAAAAAGCCTACGACTATATGGATTCCAAAGTATCTCTTGAAAGATTCTGGTGTTGAACAAAAAGTGAAATTGACATTCAAGCTTCCAAAGGCTTCCACTACATCTCCTTCCAAAAATATTCTTCCATTTCATGCGCCCAAACCTCAACCTCTGCTATCCATTCACCATATTCCTTCATTCACATTTCCTCCACCCTCTCACCACCCTTCAAGGTGTGTGTTTACATTGATCTTGCCTTCCTTTCCATCTACCCTTTCACAATCCTTCCATTCATTAACCTTCTACCTTCTATTCTTTTTCCTCATTTGCCTATTCCTCCTATCTTCCAACCTCACTCACTTTACATAAAACCCTATCCTCCATTTTTCTCTTCCATGTTCCTTTCCCTATCAGCATCTTTGAGCATATCATTTTGAATCCTTGGCATATCATGGTTTATCCTTTCAAGGAGCATTATCTAAAAAGCTTTCCTTCTTCCAAAAAAGAAATGAAAAATAAAATAAATTGAAAATGTGCCTTGGTGAAAACTTGGAAATAGGCACCTTGGTAGCAAAAGTAAAGAGAAATAAATTCATCCTATGGTGAAAACCACTCCCTTGTGGCACCTTGGATAAGTACCATGATGAAAACCTAGTAATCAGGCATTATGCGTAGTTCTTCTACATATTTCATCCATTCTATCTTCTTTCTTTGATCTTGACAATGTTGATCTATACATGAATATTTGGCTATTTTGTGAGCTATCTTACGGTGATCTTGCTTTCATTCCTTCCATGTTTAGCCTTCATATCCATCTTCCTCCATTCATTTTCGCCTATCGCTATCCTTTTCCCCTTTGGTCTTGATCTAATAAAAAAAGAAAGAAAGAGTAAAACACAGTGCTATGAAGCCTCTTGACATGTCTACTCCTTTGGATTGCATTATTTCGTGCTCTTGCACTATGCTTTTGTGACTTATCCTATACTAGCCTTTCCCTACTTATCCAAATATACTTTACATGACAATTTTTCCCTAGCTTGAGTATTCTTGAGGAGTTTTCCCTTGAGGATTTCTTCCCTTCATTATCCTTCATTCTCTTGTCTTCCATCTCTTCCACCAGCTTGCCAATGCCTCTTGTTCTCCACCTTGCTAGACATCGGGACTGCATGATATAATCTTGCTTGGGAGTTTGCAATGGAAAAAGATGCTATCAAGTATACCAATTATCAAAATCATTATCAGAATCTGTATCAGAACCAGTATTAGAACAATTATCATAATTAGTATCAGAATCAATATTAGAACCAGTATCAGAACAATTATTAGAATCATTATCAAAATCAGTATCAAAATTAGTATTAGAACCAATATCAGAATAAGTATCAGAACCAGTGTCAGAACAAGTATTAGAACACCTACTGGAGCTACACCTTTTGCTTTACTTTATGGATCTGAAGCGGTACTACCTATTAAGGTTGAAATCCCATCACTAAGAATTAGAATGCATGGTCTAGTAACTGATGATGACTACAGAGTGTCTAGGTTGCAAGAACTTGAACTATTAGATGAGCACAAACACGAAGCATATGATCATCTCAGAGTATATCAGAAAAGAATGTCTAGAGGCTACAACAAGAAAGTCAGACATAGAAAATTTTACGTTGGTGATCTAGTGTTGAGAGAAAATCCTAAAAATCAATCACATTGAGAACGCAAGGGGAAGTTCAAACCCAATTGGCTGGGTCCCTTTGTTATCACTACTACTTTTGGCTCTGGTGCCTATCAACTCTCAATGACTAAAGGAGAAAAGCTCTAAGAACCAATCAACATTCTCCATCTGAAGAAATTCTACGCCTAAGGCATTCAATGCTTGGTAAATGTCTTGAAAAATCTTAAAAATTAGAAAAAGTCCTTAAAAAATGAACATCTTGGTGAAAACCTAGCAATAGGCACCTTGATGATTCACAAAAAAAAATTAAAAATATCAAAAATTCAAAAAAATCAAAAAATATCAAAAGTACAAAACAATTTTAAAAATGAAAAATACAAAAAAAAAAAAAAAAAAAGTGTCGTGGTGAAAACCTGGAAACAGGCACCTTGGTAGCAAAAATAAAATCTCTGCCAAGATGGTGAAAACTCAACAAATAGGCACCACTTGTTCCAAATGCTCCATCTATCAGCACAATCTTGGTCTTTTCCCAGGCTTTCAGTCTTGCTTTAGTTTGTACATATATCATAGTTTGTTTCAACATTTTCAGTTTTCAATAAGTCAGTCTGTACACCAATCAGCTCAAGCATCTGTATCCTATCAATGTTTAACACTTGGGGGCAATCAATGTCATATCCTATGGTCTCCCATGTATCTTAGACGGATCATATCTAGTCAGAGTCCTTTGAAGCTTCATGTGAGTCAGTCTGTCTGTCTTGTCTCTAGAAAGGATTTTGCATCAACAACAACGCAATCAACATCAAACTGAAAACTAAAAACAATCTGTGCTTTTCATGCTTTTATCTCCTTGTATGCTTACTGATTCGCATTGAGATTTTTTCATATTGTGTCCCTTCGAGCTCTTCGATGATGTCCTTTATAGGATTTAGAGAGTGATGACTAGGGGCATAATCTTTTCTTTGTTTTCTGCTTGTATGTGAAAATCTAACAACTTTGGAAATTCTGGATTGAAATGGTGTCCGACTATAAGAGCCTCTATCTCGAATTGGATGGCCATGCGTACCTTGACCATTGATACCTAGACAATTCAAGGAAGTTTGATCTAACTATTGTCTTTTTGAGTAAGTTCTTTCTCCTACTGTGGAACGCGATCTTGCCTAAGGATGTGAACGATAAAGGGTCACTACAGGTAATTCACATTGGATTTAGAATGATCTCTTGACTCTTTGATGTGTTTGCAATGCAAGGCGTATTCAGGTCATCATGACATTCATGTTTTGATGCTTCTACAAATTGCTATATCAAAATGGACATGATATTCAGGTCGTCCTAGCGTTTGTGCCTTGGTACTTATATCTAATCCGACATTCCAAAAATAAAATCAATATTCATATGTCCATGGTTGTTTGACCAGTGGGTGTTGTATTGATTCTTGCACATACAAATCAATATTCATATGTCTATGGTTTCATAGCTAGTGGGCATTGTATTGATTTATCCGGTTACCAAAAAGTTCAATGATAATAACAAATCAACACATGATCAGTGACTAGGTCCTAGGTCTTAGGTTGCATTTCATTTTGCATGCTTCTTTGCATTTTTCATCTTTGCATGATCTCACAATGGCTAAATGAACTTCAATGCTTAAATAATTCACCACTCACATCTTCAAATCTAACAAGAGTTGAATCTCACATGAAGGTTCCTCCAATGAAATAGCAAGTAGAATACTTTTTCGGGATCAAAATCAAAATCTGAGATCATTCATATTATTAACTACTTGCATATTCGACCTTTAATCATCATAAAAATCTAGTATTCAACTTAACTGATTATCTAACATCAAACTATAAAAATTTCAACTTGGTCAACCATGGTCAACTCATGGTCAAACCTAGTCAACCTTGGTCTCCAGGACCTCTAAATGATGTAGAATGCACTCTTGAACATGTATAACCACTTTTACCATCAATCAACATGCTTCTAAACTCTCAACGCTGACTTTTCTTATCAAATTTCAATTTTAATCCTGAAGGAGGCATGGTATTGCACATCATTCAAAGTCTGTAAATCAAATTCTATCAATATCTTTCATTAGTAATCAAGACAAACAATCACATCTAGTTACTGATTCTTCAAAAGTCCTCATCGCTCAGGGCAAATCTATCATCACTGGGGCATATCAGATTCATCAAGATCCATATCAATCTGGTATTCTCCTAATCTTGTAAACTGTATCAGTTTTTGCAACCATCAGATCATAGTGTTCTTTCCTTGGTTCTTCAGCAACTGAAGGGTTTGGATGTGATACCTACTAGTTCTGCTAAGACAATTGAGTCTAGAATGGGTCACTCACTTCTTTGCAATCCTAAGGTTTGGAATCAGGCATTTTGACACTTTTTCGCAATCATAGGTTCATTTGCTGTTATAGTGAACATTATCTTTGGTCACTCAGGACCTATTATCTCCATGTCAATTCAATATCAATCAACTCCTATCTCAATATCTTTCAATCAGTTTCTATCTTGAGATCAGTTTATCTTTTGAATCAGTTTCATATCTCTATCAAACACAGACTATCTTTGAACCACTGCGCTTCACACAGTAATTCAAAGAGGGGCAAAATGTAATACCCCAAAAATGGGCTATAAGTTCATTAATCTCCTACATCGACAAATCAAACAAAATCGACATCTAAGTCCTAATCTAAGGCACATCTAAACATCATTGAATCATAATTAATTATCTTAAATTCTACATCGGGGAATACTCCTAGTAATATTCCTAATCATCATAATTATCTTTAATTTTATAATTATTTGGCAATAAATCATATTTATCCTAAAGTTTGATTAATTAAATATTTTCATATTTAATTAATTAGATTTAATATTTGCCACTTAATTATGTAATTAAATTTAATTCTATCTATTATTAATTGTATTATTTAATTTTGACAATAAATCTAATATCATATGAATAATTGATTAAATCTTTATTTAATTAATTAAAGCAAGTTGTCATTATTTAATAATATAATTTTTAATAAAAGTTTGATAAAATAGTTAATTAACCCATAAATTAATTATTTTATTTCAAAAATCAGTTAAGTTGAGAATAAATCACTTTATTTATTTATTAATTCATAATTAAAACATGCACAATCATAAAAGCAGACAACTGTCAATTATCAATTAAAGCTAAACTCTATTTTGAGTTAAAGCTTAGCTTTTGCATATTTTTGTGACTTAATTATCTGTTATTTAAAAATAACTCAAAAATCAACCTGAGTTATTTGAGTGATTTATGGCTTTTTCCCATGCACCTCCAAAACCCTGGATTTCTATAAAAACAAGGCTTCAGCTCATCTCTCAATCATCTCACAAATTACAAATTTACTCTACAGGAATCATAGCATATCAGATTTGGAGAATTTGCACAATTGGAGCTTGAAAGAATCAACTTGTGAATTCAAAGCTTTGTGAGATCAATTTCAATTGCATATTTTTCATATCATAGCATAGAATTTCATAGCTTTGCATATCATTGTTAGATTAGCATTGCATATCAATTTTCAATAGCATTCATAGCATATCAATTTCATCTAGCATAGATTTCATATCAGTTTTTATCATTCTTATTACATAGAAAATATCAAAAAAATAGATTAATTGCATTCAATATCATATCTAGATCAATTGCATTCAAATCCTTCATTTAGGTGTGTCATCTAGGTCACTGATCTCGATTACAATTTCAGAACATCAATCTCGCACCTATTAGAAGGCAGTAAATCGCTTGGTTAGATAGTTTTCAATTTTGCACGATTTTGATTATCACTAACCTCTAATGTTTTACTGAGTGTTGTGTCTACAGATCAGGTATAATTTACACACACACACTACGTCTCTTGGTTGCAGTGCAATCAAGCCTTGGAACACTCACATCATATTGGTATCAGAGCTTGAACTGATCAGGCTTGTGGTGGATGTTGCAACCTACTAAATTAGTGGGAGAAAATACACCAATTTGATTAGTAGAAGAAAAAACCATAGTGACTAATGCTGAGTTAGCCAAGAAGGTTGAGGAACAAGAAGAAGATAACAAGTTGCTAAGGGAAAGACTAGCTCAAATGGAGTAGCTCTTGGGTGAAGTCCAAGACAAAGTTGATAAGGTCAAAGACAAAATTGAGCAAAAGGAAGAAGCTAAAGCAAGGGAGAAGGAATTAGAATTGGAGGAGGAAGCACCAACACCTAACCCTGTTCTTCCTGAAGAGCCATTCTTAAAGGCACTAAAGGCATTGAGTGGCAAAGCTTTGGAAGGTGTACAACTATTTAGTGGACAAATAGATCTAGATTTAGTTGTGGATTGGATAGATAGCATTGAGAACCATTTCGAATGTGATGGTATCTTTGAGGCACAAAAAGTTGTGGTGGCCAAGTCTAGACTAAGAGGTTCAGCTCTTACTTGGTGGAAGTATTTGCAAACTGAGTGGGAAAAGGATGGAAAAGGTCCTATAGTTACATGGAAGGGCATGGTAACCAAAGTGAAGCAGACCTACCTTCCAGATGATTATGAAGTTTAGCTTCATAGGAGGAGACACAATCTTAGACAAAAAGATCTAGATGTCCAAGCATACACCAAGGAGTTTCAAAAGCTATATTTGAGATCAAAGGTAGTTGAAGATGAAAGCATTAAGCTTGCAAGGTACTTTAATGGCCTCAAATGGTCTATTCAAGAAGAGATGAGTCTAGTGTACTTCAAAACCATTCGCCAATGTTATCAAATGGCCATGAAGATAGAAGAGAAAAGAAAAAGGAAACAAGAAACCTCTAAAGGTAAAGGTAAAGGCAAGGATAGTAGAGGACAAAGAGGTGGCTATGGTGGAAGAATTTCTAAATCAAGGACTCAAGGAGACATAAAATTTAGTGAGCAGCAAGAAGGAAGATCTAGTAGAGGTGGTAGAGGAAGGAGTTCTAACACTAGCTCTAGAGGAAGGAATGGTTGACAAGGAGGAAGAGGAAACTATTTTTCCAATATGAAGTGTTACCATTGTAATCAAATAGGGTACCCTACTTATAGATGTCTAGAGAAAGGTAGTTCATCACAAGAAGGTGACAAAAGAACTAACCTAGTTCAAGATGAGTCTAATGCAGCAAAGAATCATGCTAAAGTACCATTGAATTCAGAGGAAGGAGAGAACCTCATGATGAGGAGAATTTTGATCAAGGATTTGGTGAAGGAGGAGCCAAGCCAAAGGAGGTCTTTGTTTAGGATTAAGTGCAAAATGATGGGGAAAGTATGTAGAGTCATCATTGACTTAGGCTCTTCTGACAACATTGTGTCAAAGGAAGCAATCAGCAAGCTAAAGTTGACAAGGATACCCCACACCAATCCTTACAAGGTCACTTGGCTCAATAAAGGCCAACATGTGTTAGTGAATGAACAATCATGGGTGGAGTTATCCATTGGAAGGTACAAAGACAAATTTTTATGTGATGTGTTGCCTATGGATGCATGCCATTTGCGCCTAGGTATACCATGGAAATTTCACCTCTAAGACATACATGATGGAGGAAAGAATTCTTATTCTTTCAAGAAGGACAATGTGACCTTTAAAATACAATCACTATTGGAGAATGCTAAGGTGAAGACAGTAGGTCCAAATGTACTTATGGTGGGTGAAAAAGAGTTCTTAAAAACCATGGAAGAGAGTGAAGGAGTTGGCTATGCATTGGTACTAAGACCAAGAGAGGGAGATGAATACAAGGTGACTAAGAAGATAGAGTTACCAAAGGAGATTCAAAGAATACTATAGACTTACCAAGGTATAGTGAGTGATGGACAACCATCAGCCTTACCTCCTAAAAGAGCCATAAGTCATAGGATAGACCTTATCCTAGGAGCTACCCTACCTAACAAAGCAGCCTACAAGATGACCCCTCAACAAAATGAGAAAATAGAAAGACAAATACAAGAACTCCTAAGCCAAGGCCTAATTAGAAAGAGCATTAGTCCATGTGCCATACCCATTGTACTTTCACCTAAGAAAGGAGGAACTTGGAGGCTTTGTATTGATTCAAGGGCTATCAATAGTTGTATTGTCTTAAAATGGAAGCACTTCCATGTTGAGAGAATTTAACCCTTTGATTAATTGGTTTGGGGTCATCTCAAATGCCTTGAATTGATCTTTTCTTTGATCTAGATTTCTCCCTGCTTTCCACTTCTTTTCTGTACTTGATTTCTTCATTCTAGGTGAAACTAGGGTTAAGATCCTGAGGATTCTCCTTGATTTCCCTCTTCCATGGCTCTATTTTCTAGGTAGGACTTAGAAATAGGTCTTCCTAGCCTTCATCTAAATCATCATAGGATTTTATGCCTCACCCAACATTCTATCCCATTCTTGCATCATTTCTAGGTCTTTGGGCACTCCCGGGACCTCTTGTCTTGATTTTGGCTAGATCTGGGACCACTGGGTCAAGGTCGAGGTCAACCTTGACCTAGGTTAGAGTTGAGCTCTTCCCTAACCTAGGTCAGAGATGAGGTCTTCTTTGACCTCCTCCAGAATCTGTGCCCCTTTTTTAGATTTGGTCCCGACAGGACCCGAAATCAATGTCAGGCCCTCGGATCTACGTGTGGAAAGGTTTTAATTCAAAATTCATTGAATTTTTTTCCCTCCTTAGTTGGTTATTGTGATTGGACTATAATTCAAGGTGAAATTTGAATTATGGTTCCTCACATTTCTCTAGGAGCGTCACCTTGAAACCTCAATATAAAGACTCTCATTTGCATTCATTTTCACCAAGCAATTTCATGATCAAGGAGCTCTCAAGGAGATATTCACAAGCCATCAAGTTCTCTCTCAAGAAATATCAAGCATTCCATTCAAGAATTCAAGCCCTCTTCTCCATTCAAGTTCTTCATTGAAGATCAAGGATTCAAGCATTCAAGCCTTTGAAGGGATTTGATTCAAGCATTCAAGATTCATCATTTAAACCCTAGATCTATCCATCATGGTGGTGTGATCTTCCTTCAAGATCCTTAAATTCATCTTCAAGATCCATTCATTCTTCCCTCAAGGTGGATTTCAAGCATACAATCATGGAGGTTTTGATTCACATTTGTTAGTGTTGATTTCAAGCTTTCATATTAACATACTTGATTACATTTCAAATACAATTGCATATCTATTGAGTGTCATAGCTTCATTGTTAGATCTAATTCTACTACTTGCTAGAATTCTCCATTTCAATTTCAATATTAAGGTTGATTCTATAAAAGATTTGCCAGCAGGCCACTATTGACTATATGTTTGTCATTGATGACAACATATGGAAAGTAGCATGCATGGAAGTCTTATGCAATAAGATTTTAGTATATGTATCATGGACATGATATCAACATGATATCATGGGCGCAGAGGTTAACTATTAGTACAGATAGTTATATAGCAGCTTGTGTCAGCAGTGTTCCTAACAGAGTAACAAATAGTGTTCTATGTATGATTATCCATACAGTTATCATAGAGCCTTGTGCTCCTGGATATATGATGAAGACATGTTAGTGATATTGTAGTTATGGATGCATAGTTAGATATTTAGTAGAAGTGAAGTTATGAAGTCACTATTCACCAGTAGTAGTTTCTTGTGTTTATTTAAAAGAGCCAACAGAGAGTTTATTGGTTCTTGAGTTGCACCTATCTTTGGGGTATGCACCCTTGGATTTAAGCTTAGAGAAGAGTTATTGATTTTTGGTTAAGAGTGCATGACTTAATTCATCTTGAGGAGAAAGTTTCAGTTGTTTTGGTAGAGCTGACAGTGTGTAGCATGCATCTACAATTATCTTATTAAGATGGGTCCCATAATGTGTTGCGTGCATAGTAGAGCCGACAAAATGTTTATTGGAGCTTGTTATGGTTTCTCTATTATGATTTCAAGGTGGTTCTAATAGGCTAACTTGATTATATCATTTAGAGGAAAGATATTTATAGGCAGTCATTTGTGATTTCTTGAGTGTGGTTCATGGTTGATTAAGCAGAGCAAAGTAGAGTGTGTGAAGTGTTGAGAGATGAGAGGAAGGTCTATGTGACCAAGTAAAGTACTTGTGCTATTCATTAGAACTGATCTAGATAGTAGGTCAAAGTGTAGTTCACCAAGATCTAGATATAGTGTGTATCTGTTAATCAGAAGGTTGTAGCCTTCACCCCTTTGAGCAGTGAGCTCTTGAATAGTACATCCTCTCCCCTAACAAGGAAAATTGTAAAAGACTCCTAATAGGGTCTGACCCTTAACCAGGTCTACTGTACTTAGTATATTGTAAAGCTACTCCTAACAGGGTAAAAGATCTTCTAACAATGATCATTATACACTAGTATAGAATATTAGTGAGTATCAAGTCCCACCAGGGTTTTTACCTATTCGGGTTTCCCCGTAGCCAAAATATTGGTGTTGTGTTCAAGTGTTCCTTCATTGTGTTTATGGTTTATGTTTAAGTATACTTAATTGGATAGAGAATTGAAACTTGTAGATAACTGATTCACCCCCCCCCTCTCAGTTATCTCTTGGGACTAATCCTAACAATTGGTATCAGAGCCAAGTGCCTCAGAAAGAAAGTTTAACAACTTGAGGTTGATCAAATGGCATACTTTAGGAAAGAGAGTCCTAAGTTTGATGGAGAGAATTATCTTGACTGGAAGAACAAGATGGTGACTCATTTGTAGTGCATTGCTTTTGAAGTTTTTAATGTTACTATCAAAGTAGCCAAGATTCCTACCCTAGAAGACCTTGGAAAGGATGATGCTACTAAAATAAAAAAAGAATTATTTTATCAGAATGCTATAGCTAAAGAAACCCTTATCAGTTCCCTATTTGATAGTGATTTTTCATAGATAAAGAAGGTAGACACCGCCCACAAGATATGGAAGTACCTTGCAGACATATTTGAAGGAGAAAAACAAGAAAAGGATGCACACAGAAAGACATAGAAGAAAAGATTCAATGCATTAGAGATGCTACCTAAAGAAAACATCAAAGCTTATAATCAAAGGATCAATGAAGCAGTTATTGGAATCAGGAACAATGGTGGAGAAATTTCAAAGGAAGATATTATGGACAAGTTGATGACTACTCTCACTCCAAAATATGAAAGAAAGATCAACATCCTTTATGAGACCATGTAGCTTACATCAAATTTCAAGAGAGGGACCTTGATTAGCAAAATCTCAACTTTTGAGATTTCAAGATTGAAGACAGAACCCAAAAGTGAGACAGCCTTCAAAGCAACAATTCATGGTAAGAAATCTGTAAACAATTCTAGTAATTTTGATGATGATGATGAAGAGAAGACTCTAGATGATTTTATTGCTATGATTTCCAAAAGAGAAAAAAAAGGAAAAGGAGAATATGAAGGTCAATTTCCATTTAAGTTCTTTTCATGTAATAAGATAGGTCACTTTGCATCTAAGTGTCCTACTAGAGCTAGAAAGTTCAAAAAGGATTACAAGCCTAAGTATGCTAAGGAATGTTACTTTGCTAGAGATGGAGTTTCTAATGAAGAATCAGGTGAAGAATAAATTTTATTCATTGATATTGTAGACAAAATGAATAATAAGATAGAACATAAAGATGTGAAAGAGAAACAAGAGCTAGCATTGATTTCCCAAGCTGATATAAGGACAGACTAGATTATAGATAGTGGTTGTTCACATCACATGATAGGTGATAAAGGAAGATTTGTTCATCTAGAAAAATAAAATGGCGGTATGGTTAGATTTGGAGACAACACTCCTAAACCAATAGTTGGTAGAGGAGCCATCACTTTGGATGGAAAGAACAGTACTAATGATGTTCTTTATTTTGATGGTTTGAAACATAACCTTCTTGGTGTTGGATAGTTACTTGGAAAAGGATATCAGTTTGAGTTCAAAGATGAAAAATTCATCATTAAAAACAAGGATGGTGTTATGATTGCATCAGGCTCAAAGATAAGAGGTAATTTTTGTCAACTCAATTCAGAAGTAAGTTGTTTTGTTGCTAAAGTTGATGATAGTTGGTTGTGGCATAAGAGACTATGTCATATCAATTTTGATAACATAGTGAACATAAGCAATGCCAAGGTAGTAAGAGATCTACCTAGCATAGCAAAGCCAGTTGATACTATATGCAGTGAATGTGTGATGGGAAAGCATGTGAGGAATTCATTTAGGATCAAGCAAAATTCAGCAGAGAACAAGTTGGATCTAATCTATATAGACCTATGTGGTCCAACTCAGACAAGATCATACTATGGTGAAAGGTATTTCATTTTGTTTGTTGATGATTATACTAGGATGATGTGGGTTGCATTCTTAAAGGATAAGTCAAAAGCATTTGATAATTTCAAAATATTCAAAGCTAAGGTTGAGAATGAATCTGGATTAAAGATAAAGTGTTTGAGATCAGATAGAAGAGAAGAATTCACCTCTAACAGATTTTATGAGTACTATGAAGAACATGGCATCAAGAGACAATTAAGTGCACCTAGAATAGCTCAGTAGAATGGAATTGCAGAGAGAAGGAATAGAATCATCCTTGATATGGTGCGTACCATCATGATGGAAGGAAAAGTTTCACACACCTATTGGAGAGATGCGGTCAACACAGTAGTCTACACCATCAATACAATTCAATTAAGGCCTGGCACTGACAAAACACCTTATGAGCTATGGTTTGGTAATGCTCCCATAGTAAAATACTTCAAAATCTTTGGAAGAAAGTGCTCCATCAAGAGAGATGAAGCAATAGGCAAGTTGTTAATATGATATAGAACAACAAAGAGGGGGGGTGAATCAGTTGTTCTCAGGTCTTGATGTATAAGAAAAACTTAAAAACTTTTATTTAAATCAAATCTAACAACCAAAACAAACTCAGCCATCACTGATTCAATAATAGAAACATATAACATTGCAGTCCACTACCCAGTTGTATCTAACTTGTAAAACATAGAAATGTTCAAACTAAAATATTCACACAAGTATTGGCGCTAGGATTTATAGTGGAAACCCAATATGGGAAAAACCACTTTGTAGCATGCTACTATTATTTTCACTCTTCTGAAGTGAGCTTAGTTAAAAGCCAACCCTATCAAAGGTTACAATACACACTGTTAGGTGTGACCCGGTTAAAGGATTTCAATCACGCTATTAAAAGTGAGCCTTGTTATAGGACTTACATACACTCCATTAGAATGCAACCTTGTTCAAAGGATTTAACATATGATTGTTAGGTCAGCCTCTATTAAAAGGATTTTGACTATTACAATGGTTAGAAAGTAGTAGCAATATTGATCTGAAAAATATACAACTCAATAAATATTAAATCCAATTCCATACACTAATGCTGGTTTACTGACTTTGAAAATTTTCCATTTCCATCTTTGATCTACTTGAAACTTTTCTTCAAGCAACCACCACACTTCTCCTTCAGCCTTTTCTGCTTATATAGTCAATAAAACTTTACTAATCTTCTAGCATTCTCTTTTCCACCCATGCATCCACATCTAATGCTTAGGTTCCCTTAATACTTTCCTCAATTAGGTTAACTCATCTTTTGTTTCTCAATCTCATTTGTAGATCTTAGGGTTAGGTTAGATTCATTGAATCTACCCACTTTATGTTCTTCAGCTCCTTTTCTAGAATCTTCTCAAATCTCTTAAAGATTTACAATAAAACATTTTTCAGTGCATTCAATGCTTTCAAACAATCAATAAATAAAGTCAACATGTTTTACATAATCCAAGAATTCAACAATGTCAGCTCCAAATCTAAATTCTCTTCACATATAAAAATGCTGATGCTCGGTCAATACTGTGATCAACTACTTGGTCTTCATGTAGAAAGCTTGGTCATTACTAAAAATGTTTCCTCAGCTTATACTGTCTTCCTCGACAATTTACTGATGTTCGGTTGACACTAGAATTTTGCTCGGCATACACTAACTCGGTCAACACTAACATTACTCAGCTTAAACATGATTTCTCTATTTTTTCTCGGTCAAGCCTACCAGTTTAGTCTTCAATCTTACTAAGATAAATAATACATTATCTCATCATTGTACAACATAGTCAAGTACACTTTTTAGTATCAAGATAACTCAACCTTTCCTTAGGTGCTATTGTTACCAACCTTGCCCCAATCCTTCACAACAATATAATAGATATAGTACTTTCCTAAGTAGCAACAGTCTTACTAGTTAAGGTTTGACATCAATGACAATACAACAATTGTAGTTTCCAACAATCTCCCTCTTTGGCATTGATGGAAACACCATATGATATCACCTGAATAACACATGGATTACCAACCAATCCAAAAAATTATCTGTCTATTAGAAAAATTTGTAATATCCTTAGCTTCATTCTAATTTAGAATCTATAAGCCTCACTTATGTGACTATCAGAAATATTCAGATCTCCCTCTATCCTGATCCTTCATTTCAGTTCATCATCTCCTTTTCAATTTCATGTGTTATTATATCATCTTAGTTCATCTCCCTCTTTGACAAAAATGCCAAACTAGCAACTAAAACGTACATCCATCAAATGTAGGTATTATCTATGCATGTCAGTGTTTCTCCCTTTGTCATCTTGCTTATGATTGATTCCTTGTCTTTTCTCTTCTTCACAACTCTAGGCCAGTCCTAAAGTGTGACAATCTCATGCATCAATTAGTCAAATATTTTGTTGTAGCACATTTGATGCAGTACTCCTAGCTTAACTAGGCAGCCTCAGTTATGGGAAGGACCCCTAATTGACTTCTCAAGTAGTCATGAGCTTCTCTAGGTAAATCTTTAGTGAATATGTCTGCTAATTGTTCCTTTATAATCACATATTCCATTCAGACTTCTTTATCTTGTACCAGTTCTCGCAATTAGTAATACTTAATTTCTATGTACTTGGTCTTAGTATGCATCACTGGATTCTTAGAAATATTGATAGCACTTGTGTTGTGATAGAAAATAACAATAGGTTCAGTGATTTCTTCTTTCATGCCTACCAACAATTGTTTTATCCATACCAAATTTGAACAATTTACTACAGCAGCAACATACTCAGCCTCGATAGTAGATTGGGAAATGCAATTTTGTTTCTTGCTTATCCAGGAGACTAATCTTTATCCAAGAAAGAAAGCTCCACCACTAGTACTCTTTCTATCATCTACATTTCCTACCCAATCAGCATCTGTATATACTCTTAGCTCAAATTTGTCATCCTTCTTGTAATATAGCCCATAGTCAGCAGTTCCTTTCAAATATCTCATAATTCTTTTCACATCCATCATGTGTGTTTCCTTAGGATTGGCAGAGAATCTTGCCACAATCCCAACAGCTAGTGCAATATCTAGTCTACTATGTATAGCATACTGCAATTTTCCAATCATGGATCTGTACAAAGTCTGGTTCACTTCTGCAGCATCATCATTCTTAGATAACTTTTGTCTAGTAAGCATAGGAGTACTCACTGGTCTAGAATCTTCCATCCCAAAAGTTTTTAGTATTTCATTAACATACTTAGACTATGTAATGAAAATTTCTTTCTTCATTTGATATACTTGTAAACCAAAAAAGAATTTGATCTCACCAAACATGCTCATTTCAAATTCAATTTGCATTTCATTTAAAAATCTTTTACACAAAGCATCTTCTCCACCAAAAATAATATCATCCTCAAAAAATTTTGCCAACAAGATACCTTTACCTTCTTCATCTTTCATGTACAGATTGCTTGTGTCATTTGTTCTTGAAAATCCAATCTATATCAAGTAGTTATGCAACCTCTCATACCATGCTCTAGGAGCTTGTTTCAATCCATATAATGCTTTGTTTAGTTTGCATACCATGTGTCTTTTTTTTGGATCAATAAAACCTTCTGGTTGTTCTATGTAAACTTCTTCTTCTAGTATACCATTTAAAAATGTAGACTTGACATCCATTTGGTATACCTTGAAATCTTTATAAGAAGCATATGCAAGTAGAGTTCTTACTCCTTCTAGTCTAGCTATAGGGGAAAATGTCTACCCATAATCTATTCCTTCTTCTTGTGCATAGCCTTTGCATACCAGCCTAGCTTTGTTCCTAGTTATTTCACCATTTTCATTCATCTTATTTCGGAACACCCACTTTGTTCCTATAACATTTTTGTTTTCAGGTCTCAGCACCAGAGTCCAAGTATCATTCTTCTCTATCTGGTCAATCTCTTCATTCATTGCTTGTATCTAGTCTTTATTTTATAATGCTTCTCTAGTTGACTTGGGTTCAAATTCACACAATAAACATGTTGGATCCTTTGTCTTACTTCTGGTCTGAATTCCAGTATTTTTGTCTCCAATTATCTATTTAGGCTTGTGATGTCTTCTTACATCTTTTGCCAAAATGGGTTTAACTTTTCTCTCCTCTATTTCATGAGGTTCCTCAACAAGATTGTCAAATTCAGCTTTTGAATGCTCGGCAGCCTCTTCCTGATACTCGACAGCATTATCTTGTCGCTTGGCATGTTCTTGTTCTCTCTTGACACTATTTTCCCGATGCTCGGCATTGCTTACCTAAGACTCGGCGTCAAGTGCAAGTCTATTACTTGCCTCTTCTTCTTCCTCAATATACACAAAAGATCTATAATCTTCTGGTTCTCTTTTATTGTCATCTTCATTTCTTTCTACATACTCATCAACTTCGACATTCACACTTTTCACAATTTTTTTAGTGTTGGAGTTCAAACACTTATAAGCTTTACTTTTTGTGGAATACCTTAGGAATATACCTTCATCACTTTTAGCATCAAACTTTCCATTCCTAGTGTCTTTTAATAAATAGCACTTACTTCCAAAGATTCTAAAGTATTTAACACTCGGTGCATGTCCATGCCATAATTCATAGGGTGTCAGATTTGTACCTTTCCTAATCTATACCTGGTTAAGAGTGTAGATAGCAATACTTATAGCTTATTTCTAGTATTTCTATGCCACATTCTTTTCAATCAACAATGTCCTTGCATAATCCAAGATAGATCTATTTATTCTCTCTGTTATACCATTCTATGGAGGTGTTCTAGGTGCAGACATATGTCTTTTAATGCCTCTTTCATTGCAAAATAGATTGAATTCATTTGATATAAATTCTCCACCTCGGTCAGATCTAAGACATTTCAGGTTCCTACCTATCTACTTCTCAACCTTAGCCAAATACCACTTAAAGAATTGAAAAGCTTTAGATTTTTCTTTTAGAAACATTACATGCATCATCTTGGTATGATCATCAACAAACAACATAAAATATCTAGCACCACAGTAACTTTGTACACCCATAGGTCCACAAAGGTCAGTATGAACCAAATCTAAAATGTTTTCAGAAGTAAAGTATTTGCTCTTAAAACTTGACTTTGTCATTTTTCCTAACTAACATTCCTTGCACTTCACATTCTCAAGTTTCTTCAATCTTGGTAGACCTCTTACTTTCTTCTTCTTACTTATTTTTACTAGATTATCAAAGTTAACATGACATAGCCTCTTATTCCATAACCAAATGTCATCAAGTTGTGCAATCATACATGTTTCTTTAGATAGGTCAAGATAGAACAAATTACCTCTAGTTTGTTCTCCACTTCCAATCAATTCACAAGTAGCATCAAATATTTTAGCTTTCTTGTGATGAAATTCCACTTGGTAACTAGTTCTATTGACTTGAGCAACACTTAGCAAATTATAATTTAAACCTTCAACCCAATATGCATTTTCACAAGATATCTTATCAGTCAGTTTAATCAAACCTTTTCCTCTAACAAGACATGGTGCGTCATTACCAAATGTTACACTTTTACCTCTATAATGATGTAAGGTCTCAAACTTACTCTTGTCACCAGTCATGTGATGTGAACAACCACTGTCAATAATCCATTTGTCATTCTTGTTCACATAGGAAATCAATGCAGTTTTCTCATCCTTGTCAGATTCATCTTTCATTGCAACATAAACTACCTCAATTTTAAAATCATCACTATCAGTGTCAGTTTCTTCTTCAGCAATGTAACAAGATTTCTTACCTTTTCCTTTGTAGTCTTTGGACCTTCGGTAGCTTCTTTCATCTCTTCTATCTTTGTGTTTGCCTTTCCTTTCATCATCTTTATCCTTCTTATCAGGACATCTAGTAGCTATATGACCAACTTTATTACATGCAAAACATATAATAGAGATTTTAACTTTATACTTTCCTTTTCCTCTTCTCAGTCTTCTAGCCATAAGAGCTTCTAGATCTTCAAGTTCTTCATCAGAAGTGTCACTATCACTTTCACTTTCACTTTCACTTTCACTTTCACTGATGCATCTTTATTTTTCTTTCTTTGGCTTGTTCAGAACTAACTATGACTTGAAAGCAGATTCAACATTACCAATGCTACCAATAGTGAAGTTATCATAGTTAGAGAGTTCAAAAGTAGTCAGCTTGCCAACCAAACTTTTCAAGGTAAGCACATTTGTAGAGTTACATCTAGATTCCTAAATAGTTGAGATCTTAATAGCATATATAGGATGAATAGTTCTTAGTACTTTACCAATTATAGTTTCATCATCAATAATCCCATTTTCTCCTCTAATAGCATTCACAACTTCTTTTATTCTACCACAATATTGTGCAATGTTCTCACCTTCTTGCATTCTCATTTCATCAAACTTACCTCTAAGACTCTTGGCCTTAGCTTTTAGTACATTTAAGTCACCACCATAGATCCTTGCAAGAGTGTCCTACATCTCCTTAGCACTTGTGCAATCCTTAATGTCTACAAATTCTGGATAACTTAGGGCAGATGCAATTTCTAGCATTGCCTGGTTATGTTCTTGCTTAGCTCTCATTTCCTCGATAGTCAAAGTTGCAACAGGGGAGACATAGTCATTCTCAATGTAGTACTTTGTAGAATCACCAATATTGGCCAAATGTAGCTTCATCAAGTTTTTCCATGCAGGGAAGTTTTCCTTATTCAGCTTCGGTACCTCCTTCTTATACATCCTGATCATTTTCTCCAAGTCCCTTTAAATTTGATTTCTATAAATACCAATAATAAGCAACATAGCTTTGATACCAATTGTTAATATGATTTAGAACAATAGAGAGGGGGGATGAATTAGTTGTTCTCAAGTCCTGATGTATAAGAAAAACTTAAAAACTTTTCTTTAAATCAGATCTAGCAACCAAAATAAACTCAATCATCACTTATTCAATAATAGAAACATATAACATTGCAGTCCACTACCCAGTTGTATCTAACTTGTAAAACATAGAAATGTTCAAACTAAAATATTCACACAAGTATTGGCGCTAGGATTTATAGTGGAAACCCAATATGGGAAAAACCACTTTGTAACATGCTACTATTATTTTCACTCTTCTGAAGTGAGCTCAGTTAAAAGCCAACCCTATCAAAGGTTACAATACACACTGTTAGGTGTGACCCGGTTAAAGGATTTCAATCACGCTATTAAAAGTGAGCCTTGTTATAGGACTTACATACACTCCATTAGAATGCAACCTTGTTCAAAGGATTTAACATATGACTATTAGTTCAACCTTTGTTAAAAATATTTTGACTGTTACAATTGTTAGAAAGTAGTAGCAGTATTGATCTGAAAAACATACAACTCACTTTGCAAATATCAGATCCAATTTCATACACTAATGCTGGTTTACTGACTTTGAAACTTTTTCATTTCCATCTCTGATCTACTCAAAACTTTTCTTCAAGCAACCACCATACTTCTCCTTCATCCTTTTCTGCTTATATAGTCAATAAAACTTTACTGATCTTCCAGCATTCTCTTTTCCACCCATGCATCCACATCTAATGCTTAGGTTCCCTTAATACTTTTCTCAATTAGGTTAACTCATCTTTTGTCACTTAATCTCATTCGTAGATCTTAGGGTTAGGTCAGATTCATTGAATCTACCTACTTTATGTTCTTCGGCTCCTTTTCTAGAATCTTCTCAAATCTCTTAAAGATTTACAATAAAACATTTTTTAGTGCTTTCAATGCTTTCAAACAATCAATAAATAAAGTCAACACATTTTACATAATCTAAGAATTCAACAATGTCAGCTCCAAATCTAAATTCTCTTCAAATATAAAAATGTTGATGCTCAGTCAATATTGTGATCAACTACTCAGTCTTCATGTAGAAAGCTCGGTCATTACTAAAAATGTTTCCTCAGCTTATACTATCTTCCTCAGCAATTTACTGATGTTCGGTCAACACTACAATTTTGCTTGGCATACACTGACTTGGTCAACACTAACATTACTCGGCTTAAACATGATTTCTCTTATTTTTCTCAGTCAAGAATACCAATTTAGTCTTCAATCTTACTAAGATAAACAATACATTGTCTCATCATTGTACAACATAGTCAAGTACACTTTGTAGTATCAAGATAACTCAACCTTTCCTTAGGTGCTATTGTTACCAACCTTGCCCCAATCCTTTACAATAATACAATAGATATAGTACTTTCCTAAGTAGCAACAATTTTACTAGTTAAGGTTTGACATCAATGACAATACAACAATTGTTTCAATTATAGTTTCCAACACAAGTTTGATGCAAGAAGTGATGAAGGTATTTTTTTTGGTTACTCTACTAAAAGTAAAGCTTATAGATGTTTCAATTTAAGATTGAAAAAGATCATTGAAAGTGCTCATGTTAAGATTGATGAAAATTTCATGATTCAAGAAATATATCACGATTACTCACCCATGATTGAAAAAGAACCCATACCCTCCACTAGTGAGATAGTATTTGAAGAAATGTTTGACAGCATTGATGTGTTATTCAATGACCCTGAGACAAGTGAAGAAGAACCTCCTAAGGTTGATGAGTTAGCATCAACCAAAGCTCCAAAGTTCACATCCAGAAACCATTCCAAGAAAGACATCATTGGAGATCAAAGCGGCAAAGTCTTAACAAGATCGCAAGCAAAGAACTTAGCTAACAGTGAAGTGGTATGTTTGCTATCTCAAATTGAACCTTTAAGTGTTGAAGATGCTTGTAATGATTCAGATTGGCATGATGCTATGAAAGAAGAACTTGATCAGATTATTAAGAATGACACTTGGGAACTGGTTCCAAGACCTAGTGATCAGAATGTGATAGGAACTAAGTGGATATTTAGAAATAAGATTAATGAAGATGGTACAGTAGTAAGAAACAAAGCTAGGTTAGTATGTAAAGGCTACGCACAAAGAGAAGGCATTGATTATTTAGACACATTTGCACCTGTGAGCATATTAGAAGCTATTAAGTTGTTTCTAGGTTATGCTACAGTAAAAAACTTCAAAGTTTATCAGATGGATGTCAAGTCAACATTCCTGAATGGAGATTTGAAAGAAGTATACATTGAGTAGCCAGAAGGATTCACCTTATCAGACAGACTTGATATGGTATATAGATTGAAGAAGGCCCTCTATGGACTTAAGCAAGCCCTTAGAGCCTGGTATGAAAGACTAGATGGATACCTAACAAAGATTGGATTTGAGAAAGGAGCAGCAGATTGTAATCTATTCATTAGAGAGACTTCTAAAGGTTTGTTACTTGTAGCTATATTTGTTGATGACATTATCTTTGGAGGTAATGACAAACTTAGTGTTGAATTTTCTAAGGAGATGCAGAATGAATTTGAGAGGAGTATGATTGGACCTATCAAATACTTTTTGGGACTGAATGTGCAGCAGACATAGAAAGGTATTTTCATTAATCAGTCTAAGTATGTGAAAGAAATATTAAATAAATTCAAGATGGATGATTGCAAGCCAGTAGGAATACCTATGGTTACTGGATGCAAGCTTACAAAAGAAGATGACTCACCAGTAGTTGAAATATGTTAGAATTTGTAATCTTTCCTTGGTATATTTATAAACCAAGGTTAGACTATTTATCTTTACTTGTTGTAATATATTAGGATATAAGCCAAGGTATCCTAATATACTTCTTTTTGTCTTCTTTCCACTACATTCTATTTCGTCCCCTAGTGGAATATGTGAGGACAAATATTTATTGTTATTTATAATTTAGTTTATTCCTCCTTAAGAGGAATCTCACACTTGGCCCACACACTCTTATGAATGTGGCTTACATGCACATGGGAGTTACATTTTGAACTCCTTCACTCATCTCTACTTATAGAGATATTTCTCCACACACTCAACACTAATTTTTTCACACATTTCTCTCACACAATTTCTCTCTCTCATAGTTCTATCATATTGTATTGAGCTAAGTGCTCATATTCTTTCTCTCTCTTTTTTTAGGCTTTTCATATCTCATTCATTATTCACAAGGGGTTTTCTTTGCTTTCCCCTTTCAAATTCTTGTCTCCTCTTTGCTTTTTTGGTGTATGCTCCTAGATTTTGCACTAATTCATGGTATTTTTTCCTAACTCCTCACTCTTGGATTAAATAATTTCCTACATTTCCATAGTTATTCTTTATCATTTTTAACATGGTATCAGAGCAGGTTGGTTTAATCATTTTTTGAGTGTATAGGTGAAGGAGATATCATATTTTGGAGCACTCCAAATTGGAGACTATTGAGAGAGATCTTACTATTTTTTTTCTCTAATCTTCTTAAGTTGAAAAAAATTTAAAAAAAATTTGGGGTTTGGCTGGTTTACTGCCAAACCCGATTTTCTATAGTTAGCTAATTTATTTCATGCAATTCCATTGTTATCAAAAAAAATCAATATTTTATTATATTAACCTTTTTTTGGTTTGTGCAGGTTTGGAAAAATTAAGTTCAATTAGTTTTTTTTAAGTTTCATTTATATTCATGCAATAATAAAAAATTATAGAATATATAATAGCTAAGATTCCTTTATTATATTTAAATTATCCTTATTCATATTCTTAGGCTAAGTTTCTTTTCATAATATCAAAATTTAGCTAATTTGTGCATACTCTCATTTCATTGGCTCTCTTTGTAACCAATATTTTTTTCCATTTTTTAGTAACTGCTCTGTCAAATCTTCTTCTTTTTTAATTTAGTCTCTCTTTCTGTAATTGGGTGATTATCTTTCATTATTCCTCTCCTTACCCTTATTCACATTCTTCAATTTTTTTTAGATTGGCGTTATTTTTCCCTGGTTTTTGCAGAGGCTTTATTTTCATGCATTGTTAAATTTTGACTTTAGTATTGCTTTCTGATTTAGCACGTCTCAATATATCTCTTTTTCATCTTGATAAACACCCGGTCTTATGATTCTTCTCTTCTCAAAAAATATTGAGAAGGTGTGGGATTCAAACCATTTTATATCTTTTTTCCATATCAGATCAATTAAACATTTTCTTCTACATAGTTTTTTAGCTGAGATTTTTGTTGTTCTCTTCATCATTAAAAAGTTTGGTTATTGCAAATATATTCATGCTTCTCTGTCAAACCAAGCTGTTAAAAGAATTCAAGAATATAATATTAACTTTTGCAGACCTCCTCGCTTTTATCACCTATTAGTAGGGGCCGTCTTTTTTGGGTCGTAGGCTATGTGTTTTCATTCTTTTGAGAATAGGTGTTGGTGAAGTATCCCAAGGTTGTTGCTTCGTTTCTTCATCTGGTTCTTTTTTGGTCTATTCTGTTGTGTTTCAATTCATCTTAAGTATCTTTTATTGCCTTCTATTTAGTCACCTTTGTTGGAGGTGTATTTTCTGTCGCCTTTCTTTCCCATCATCGGTTAGATATATATTTATTAAGGTTTTATATATATTTTATGTTCTTAACATGTTTATTGGTAGTGTTTTCAAGATAGTGGTTTTTAGTAACGTTTCTTGTAAACATTTTTTATGAACTAATAAATGTTTTTTAGTAACGTTTATTCGTAATGTCTTTTGGATAGTGTTTTTATTGGTAACATTTTTAGTAACATTTTTATTGGTAACATTTTTAGTTCTAAAATTACTAAAGTTACTAATGTGTTTATTGGATATCATTTTGCATATTAGTTCAGCTTTGTTTAGATTGAAAAGAAAGGAATTTCCTATTTTGTTCTGCAGAGTGTTGCAGTTAGTGCATGCAAGTTTCCTAGTTATTTTGTCCTTCCCATTAGTGTAATACCCCAAAAATGGGCTATAAGCTCATTAATATCCTGCATCTACATATCGAACAAAATCAGCATCAAAGTCCTAACCTAAGGCACATCTAAACATCATCGAATCATAATTGATTATCTTAAATTCTGCATCGGGAAATATTCCTAGTAATATTCCTAATCATCATAATTATCTTTAATTTTATAATTATTTGGCAATAAATCACATTTATCCTAAAGTTTGATTAATTGAATATTTTCATATTTAATTAATTAGATTTAATATTTGCCACTTAATTATGTAATTAAATTTAATTCTATCTATTATTAATTATATTATTTAATTTTGACAATAAATCTAATATCATATGAATAATTGATTAAATTCTTATTTAATTAATTAAAGCAAATTGTCATTATTTAATAATATAATTTTTAATAAAAGTTTGATTAAATAATTGATTAACCCATAAATCAATTGTTTTATTTTTAAAAGCAGTTAAGTTAGAAATAAATCACTTTATTATTAAATTAATTCATAAATACAACATGCACAATCACAAAAGCAAACAACTATCAATTATAAATTAAAGCTAAACTCTATTTTGAGTTAAAACTTAGCTTTTGCATGTTTTTGTGAGTTAATTATCCTTTATTTAAAAATAACTCAAAAATCAACCTGAGTTATTTGAGTGATTTATGACTTTCTTTCACAATCTCCAAAGCCTTGGATTTTTATAAAAACAAGGCTCAGCTCTTCATAATTCATCTCTCAATCATCTCTCAAATTTGCATCCACAAAATCTCATAATTTTGCAAGCTTACTTTGCCAAAGTCATCTACGAATTGCACAACTATTTTGAAGAATTGGAATTTGGAGAATCAAAGCTTATTGCGAATCAAGGCTATTGTGAGATCAATTTGTTTTTTTTTTACATTCATTTAGATTCTTTTTCATATCATTGTTAGATCATTTTAGCATATCAATTTCCATATTAGCATAGATTCATATCAATTTTTATCATTCTTATTGCATAGAAAATATCAAAAATATAGATTAATTACATTCATATTTCATATCAGTTTGGTATTCAAATCCTTCGTTTAGGTGTCGTCTAGGTCACTGATCTCGATAACAATCTGAGAACATTAATCTCGCACCTACTAGAAGGCAGTAAATCGCTTGGTTAAATTATATTTCAATTTTGCATGATTTTGATTTTTGCTAACCTCTAATATTTTACTGAAGTGTTGTATCTACAGATCAGGTACAATTTTCACACACACATTTCTAGCGCCCACCGTGGGGCAACCCACCTTTGCATGCTAGTTTTGATTTTTTTTTGGGAGCTAAAACCCCAAAGTTTCAAAGATTTAATTTTATCTCCCAAACAGCTTGGTGTTTTCATCTAAACTTTTTTTGGTAGGTTGGTGACATATCAAGTAAGTTACAGTAAAAAATTTAGAGTTTTTTGAGATGTTTTGAATTTTTAATAATTTTTTCTTAAAATTCTGAAAAAAATTAATATCTAATGCAAATCATCATATTTTTCAGAAATTTTTATATTTTCAAAAATATCTTTAAATTCTATAGGGGGTCCATTCTTTGTGTTTTAAATTTGGATATGATATAGTAGCTCAAATAGTCAATTTATAAAAACTGGTCTGTTTTGATAAAATAGGTCTCTAGGGCACAAATGAAGAGATTTTTCTAAAAATTTTGCATTTTTCAAAAGCTCTCTATTTTTTAGTAGGGGTCTCTATTCTAAATTTCTATTTTTGTGGCTAAAATCATATCAAAAAAATTAGATCTTGTTGACTAGGTCAAATGCAGCAAAAAAAATAAAGTTTTGTGACGGGTATGCACTTTTTTTTTTTACATGGTTCGATGAATGATATGAGTTGTCATTTGGGTTAATTACTGGTTATTATTACTGATAATAATTGATTTTTAGAGCTAACCCTATGGTTTTCATAAATTGAATATATTTTGCATATCTTGTTTGCTTGTTTGCTTGTTGGAGAGTTCGTCACTTGCTTGGATAGTAAAGCTCAACAAGAATTGCTAAAAATCAGGTAAAATCTACTAAGCGCATTGCAAGGATCTCAGGTATTCTCCTTCATCTAATAACATTTCAATTTGGCCTTAAAATAAATCTCTCGTGTGTCTAGCTTGGGTGATTCTTTTCATGCTTTTGTTCTACACACTTGCATAATTGATACTAGGTTGTGACCCCTTAAGGATTCATTAAGTAGTCTTAGATACTTGTGATTGATCTTGATTGCTATCTTGGGTTATTGGACTCGCTAATCCACCGGCCCCTCATTTCTGCCCTGTGGTTGCAATCTCAGCGCCATAAAGGGGAGGGGTCAACAGGACAGAAGCGTTAAGTGTTCCACTTGGCAACCCTTTTGTGCTTTTAAGAACTCACTTGTTTTTTAAGTTGGGGACTCATTTTTAGCTTGTGTGAGGTGTTAAGTGTTTCACCTTGTAGACTCATCTCATATTTTCTTTAAGCATTAAGTGTTCCTCTTTCTGCTTTTTGGGTACTTTTGGTATATTTACTTTCGGGAATATATCTGTGCTCACATAGTAATTAGGCTCTATGAACACTATTCATGATTCTTGAGAGATTGGATTCCTAGAGAAATATTTCTTGATGATAGAATCCTTGTAGGTAGGGAGGATACTTAGTGTGTTTCACATTCAACTTGGTTAGTGTGTCTTCTCTTATTGATCGATACATTCTCTCCCAAGAGAGGTTGATAGATCACATGGGGTTGACATCATGAGCTTTGATGAATCAAAATTGGTTAGTGCACCTTCTCTTATTGATTGATACATTCTCTCCTTGGAGAGGTTGATAGATCACGTGGAGTTGGCATCATAGACCTTGGTGAAGCAAAACTTTGTCTTAGTGTGTTAGATTAATCTGCTTACTTTGTTTGGGTTAAAAGTGAAAAGGTGTCAAAAACCTTAGATCTGGAGCCAAGTCCCCTTGTGGTATACTATTGTGAGTCATCTTTAGAGAGGGTTAACCGTAGCGGACAATCCCTTCACAGGGCAAACTGCATTGACAGAACCTCAAGCGGTAATAGCCATTTTCACCATGGTAGTGACAGCCGCTATATAAATATCCTTGTGGAAGAAATCTCCATGGGTATGGTTCATTATTGGGTTGTCAGATCTCCCTAGCAGCTCCTAAAGATTAAGTTCTCGGACTGTGTCAAAACCCTGGTGCGCCAGGATTGGAGTTCACCCCTTTGGATCATAAAATTTGCAGAGCCAAACCATTACTAAAAACCCTAGCGAGGCCAAATTTTTACTTTCTATGGTATATGTGCATTATTGCAAAACATTTTGGAACATACACAATTAGCACTTCTGAGGATTAGGAGGAATAAGTCACTTGATTGTTCATGCGCAAGGTTGCTTTTGCCCTTGTTCATTATTTTCAGACATGCTTGAAATCACGTGCTTGCTATTTTGCATGCTTGTTTATCTATCTGGTTACTGAAAATGGACAAATCTGTTACAATCCTCAAATCTAGACATTGAAATTTACAAACAATTCAAATCTGAAAACTCAAAATTTACAAAATCTGAAGTAAAATCCTTTTATAGAGACAAAAATCATTTCAGGAAGTTAGAAAGTCATATGATTTTTTTTCAAGTGTCATTTCATTACAACCCATCTGTCATATGATTGAGTACCCAGTGTCATACGAGTTTCCATGCCAGCAAATTCTCAAAGTCAAAATCTTGCAACTGTCGTATGAGATTTTCAACTATCATTTCATTGCTACCCAACTATCGTATGAGTTTTTCAACTGTCGTTTCATTGCTACCCAACTATCGTACGAGTTTTGCAATTGTCATTTCATAGCATACCTACTGTCATACGAGTCTGTAGAGTGTCATTTGGGAAAATTTTTGAAGAGTTGTCAGAAAATTGTCAGAATTGCCGGATACTTAGCTTCTTTAGCCTATTTCCAGAATCTATCATACAAATCACTATGTCAAGAACATATTAGTAGCTATTGAGAATCAATACACATGTCTCAAAGAATCAGTACACAAGAGGAAGAAGCTCTAATCACCGCTATGATGAAGCAGCTGCAAGCTATGCAAGTCCAACTTGACAAACTTGAGAAAGAAAAGGAACCTAAAGAGTTCTCCATAGAATCCCTATCCTCTTTTCCATTTGATAAAGACTTGTACATGTCACCATGCCCCCGGATAGAATTTGAGCAACGTGATAACCCTTATGATACCTCTTCCACGGAGAGTGACACATCTAGCTTTGGAGACTATGATGACTATGACGACAGACAATGTAATGATACCTATGACACCTCTGTTCCTAAGAGTCCTCCTCATCATGTGTTCCTACTTACTACAAATGGGCCGTCACATTGGATAGATCATGATGGTGATCCATATGATTCTAATTTTGAAAGAGACTTTGATGGCTTTTGTGGACAATACCTTGATTATGATCCATCTACTACTGTTGAGGACTATAAAATGCATCGTGCTAGCTTGAAACGTCAATACTATAAGGATCTCTCTGTTAGAGTATTATTCTTTTTGGCTTAATAATTAAATCGTATTGATTTAATTATATAAGTTTATAATACTCTAGTTACTTAAGTCTCATTTAGGTGCATTATTAATTAATTATTAATTAATAATGTGCAACCTAGCTTTTTATGGCTTTAGGGTTTTCAACCTTATAAGCCTCCTTTGTATCTTTTTTTAGTAATTCTCTCTTAATACATTTTGAGCTCTAACATTTTTTAGCACAAGAGGGTTTTGCTTTTTCAAGTTCTTAGCTTCATTCTTTGTAACAGGTTTATTGCATGCAGCTGAATCTTGGAGTTGAATCTGATATTTCATCAGTTTCTACATGGTATCAGAGCCATTCTGCTGCAGCTTGTTCAAAGTTTTCTGAAGCTGTGGATCAAGCCCTTTTTTTGACATTTTCTGCTATTTTTTATATTGGATCTGGGGGGTTGCAATTTTTTGGGGCACTTTGGACAAAAACTGACCTCACGGTTGCGTCCAGAAGGCCCGAGATACCCAAAATCCATATAAAATTTGTCCTTTTTGGACACCGGAGCTTCTGGGAAAAAAATTCTCCTTTTGGGCCGTACGGCATGATTTTCGAAAAAAAAAAATTTTAAAAAAAAGGTTTTTCTTTATTTTTTGTGGCACACCACCAGCGCTCCGCCAGCGCGCCACCGCCGCCCGGCCAGCGCACCGTCCACCGGCCTCCTCCACTGCCGCGCCACTGGCACCCCGCCGGTGGCCACAGCGCCACCAGCCGCCCAGCCGGCCGCCACCGCTGCTCCGCTCTGCCCAGCCGGCTGCCACCTGCACTCTGCCGCCGTGCCGTGCCGCCACCCGTCAGCCACCGCCCAACCTCCGCCCGGCAGCCTGCAGCAGGTGACGTCACCTGCTGACGTCACTTGCCGGCATTTTTCGGCACCGGCTTTTTTTCCGGCGATCATCAAATTTTTCTGGGATGACGTCATGCTAACGTCGGCGATGGCCTTTTGACGGTCGTATGGCCGTCAAATTTTTTGCAGTGCCTATGTTTTTTCAGCGAGCATGCCATTTGGGGGTCCTGTTAGTTTTTTGCTCGTAACTTGAGCAAACGGACTCGAAATTGGACATATTATATATTGTTGGAAAGGTCTTTCTGAGCCCGTCGCATTGGTGCAGGTTTCATTCCTTGATTCTTCCATTTTGATGCCATTTTTGAGCCTCAAAGTCAAGGTAAACATATTGACATTCTGAAGCATTACTTGCTCTTTCTTTCTTTCACGCTTTCAGAATTGTATTGAAATTGGGTTTTAGCTATTGTGGGGGGTGTTCTTTCTTGCTTTTCTATCATTTCTTTCAGAAAAACAACACATTGTATCACACAAAACAAAAAACCCCTTCTGCATCTTCTGTCTAGTTCTGAAAGAAAACTTAATAATAAAAATCAGTCAGAGCACAGGGCACTATGGCAGATACAGCATCAGTTGAGCTTCTCACTCCACACAATTAACATGTGTGGAAGGCTCATATGACACGTCTTCTTCGATCACGGGGGTTGTGGTCCTGTTTGGATACAGTTCAGCCTCAGTTGACTCGACCATTTGAGGTCATGCAGCATAGGAACAAGATGGATGAAGCCATGGGTTTGATGTCACTACATGTTTCAGACAGTCTCCTTTTTCACCTTGATGGTTGTGATACTCTTGAGGCCATTTGGGCCAAATTTCAGTCACTTTTCGACACTGTGAATGAGTTCAGGGCACTACAGATTGAGGCAGAGTTGACTTCATTGGTACCTGATTCTTTTTCCACTATTGAGGACTTCTTGATGAAGTTCAAATCTCTCCGTTTAGTTTTACAGGGATGTGGGAAGACCAAAACAGATAATGAGTGCATTTATCTGATTCTTTCTAAGTTTCGGGGACAATTTTAGATCTTTTCTTCTACTTTCTACTCCACTATGGATGCACTGGGTGCACGACATGTTATGCCCTCTTTCGAGAATTTTTGTGACAGGTTGACTCGTGAGCAATCAAAGCTCACTCAGATGGATTCTCTTCCAGATTCACAGTCACAGGCATTGATTGCTCATCCACCACAGGATTCACAGAAGAAGAAACCGAAGCAGAAATCAGATTCCTCTTCTCCGCCCTCTACTGGTCCACCACCTTCCTCTAAGAAGGAAAAATAGAAGACTGAGAGACCTACATGTTCCTATTGTAAGAAGGGAACACATGATGAGTCACTTTGCTATCAGAAGAAGTTTGATGGCTACGAGAAACAGATAGCTGATTTGCAAGCTCTTCTTCAGAAGAGCAATGTTTCCTCTCCATCCTCTTCTGGCTCATAGGGGTCCACTTTTCAGTCTTCATCTACCCATTCTACAGTTGGACAGGATTTTGGAAAGGGTCATGCATTATAGGCTTCTGTTGCATCCCCTTCACAGGTCCCTTGGATACTAGATTCAGGTGCTTCTCACCATATGGCATCTTCTCAAGAGATCTTCTCTTCTCTTGAGGCTTCTCCTATTCCCCATATTATCATTGGGAATAACACTGTTATGACTGTCTGTGGGAAAGGCACTGTATGCATTCAGGATGGCACATTCAATGATGTGTTGTATGTTCCATCTCTGTCTTCAAACCTTTTCTCAGTTTTTTAGATTACTCACAGTGGGTCAGGGAAGACAGTTGAGTTCACTCCAGATTTAGTCTTCATCCGAGATAGTATGACAGGAGGTATTGTTGCTACAGGGACAGTTGATCATTCCACCCGTCTCTACTCCTTCTCACACTTTGGTCCACCTTTGCCAGAGCACGACTCTCCTACTTTGAGAGAGCATCATGTGGTATAGTCAGGTCGCTTGAACCTTTGTGTGGTTCCTGAGACTACTGTTATGACTACCATGCCACCACCTGTTGAGCTCTTTTCTGTTCAGCACGGTTCTCCTACAACACTGCCTGACCCTCCAGCTCCAGTCATCGAGCCACCAGGTGCAGTTGTTGAGGATTCTACAGAGGACATTCATCTCCTCTTTGATGATAGTGTCAGCACACCTATCATACCACCTACATTGGGGATTCCCTTTCAAAATCCTCCTGTCTACTCCTTTGAGCATCAGCTCAGCCTTCCAGTGACACCTTAATTTTCGAGGTTACCTCTACAGTGTCCACTGATTTTCACTCCTCTACATTGGAGTCATAGTGGCTTGTTCATTGATCCAGGGGTTCTTTCCCTCCAGGGGGGCTTTGGAGCCTCGACCTTCTCTCACGGGGGGGTTGGCAGCACGCATTGTACTTATGGCTTTGAGAGTCTCTTGAAGTCATCCTTTTTGTCTTTGCTTGCTTTTACATCTCTTTTTGGAGAGGAGTTTTTCCCACTGGGTTTTCTCCTTTACTCCGATTTATAGAGATTTCCTTGTACTGGGTACCTGATCAGGCCTTGTTGCCGGGACCCATTTTTTTCTTATTTTCTTAGCTTTGCTAGGTCAGCTTTCTCCCTGCATTCAGCTTAAGGGGGGGTGTTAGAGTATTATTCTTTTTGGCTTAATAATTAAATCGTATTGATTTAATTATATAAGTTTATAATACTCTAGTTACTTAAGCCTCATTTAGGTGCATTATTAATTAATTATTAATTAATAATGTGCAACCTAGCTTTTTATGGCTTTAGGGTTTTCAACCTTATAAGCCTCCTTTGTATCTTTTTTCAGTAATTCTCTCTTAATACATTTTGAGCTCTAACATTTTTGAGCACAAGAGGGTTTTGCTTTTTCAAGTTCTTAGCTTCATTCTTTGTAAGAGGTTTATTACATGCAGCTGGATCTTAGAGTTGAATCTGATATTTCATCAATTTCTACACTCTCCTCTAAGAACTCTCCAGCTGAAAATAAAGATTACACTCTCAAGCAAGATCATGTTAATGCTGAACCTTTGTCTGGTGATAGTTCCCTTCCATCCCCTACTTCCTCCCATACCCATACATTTCCTAAAGCTTTCGAGTCTTTCAAATCTTTCATAGAACCTTCATCCGACACAAGCCCTGATACTTTTCATGTGGTTCCCTATAGTTATCCTCCATGGCTACCTCTTAAAAAAACTCAAGCTAACCTTCACTTGGCTACAAATACTTTCAATAATGCTAAACCTAGAGAGCCTATGCCTTCATATGCTACAATGCCTACTTCAGCTAGTCCTCCACCATCTCTTCCAAAGTCTTCCATACAATCCCAACATGCTTCCTTGTCCTTAGAAGTGGCTCCATGTCAAGAGGATTCCAAAAATGATGAAGAAAAGAACATAAAGAAAGATCAAGATCAAGAACCCTCCATTTCATCCACTCCTTTTCCAGATGTCTCTTATCCACTTCATGGTTCTTTTGATCCTATACACCCTTTTTCATGCATTCCACCATGTCTTAAGTCTTCTCCTAAGCAAGATCAAGCTACTACTTACACTATTGAGCTTATTGACAATCAAAATAACCTTACTACACTTGCGCTTTTCAAAGATAATACTTCCATTAAGGTTGGTAAAAATGGTGTTGTCACTTCCAATGTTAATCCCATTGACAATCAAGAGAAAAATTATGCGCTTATGCTATCCAAAGATTCTTGTCAAGATCAAAGTCTTCCATCTTGTTGTTCTACCACTCCATGTTCATTTCCACTTTCTACTCTTCCTAAGTCTTTGCAAGCTTTGAACAATCCTATCAAAGAAGGTGCTCATATTCATGATGTCCATGATTCTATTGAAATTCTTAATGCTCACTCTAAAGATGTTGATGTCCTTGGTTGTCATATAGATGCTGATGAATTTGTTGATTATCCTTTTGCGTCTTCCACTTCCACCCTTGGACTTCCTCCACCACTACTAAGGGTTTCATGTCTACCTTCCATCTTGGGTCCTTATTTCCCTTCACTTTCCCCTCCTAACTCTCCTGATTCACCATCCATCTTGGGTCCTTACATCCCTCCATCTCCCATCTTTCCTCAAGATCAACATAGATGCATACCCTTGAATCCTTTTCATCCATCCACCCATTTAAACTAGTCATATCCTCCTTCTTCTTTCACAAGTCCCAAGTCTTTTGGAAGTAACTTGAATATTCAATACAAAAAAAAAAATCAATATAAGAATTCATCAAAAAAAGATCACCATGTCTCCTCTAATAGACATGGAAACATAAAGTCAAAAGAGATATCTAAGAAAAAAACTACAAGACAAGTATGGGTTCCAAAATCTATCATTGAAGATATTCTCTCTAGATCATCAAAAGGAAATAAAAAACCTATGACTATATGGATTCCAAAGTCTCTCTTGAAAGAGTCTAGTGTTGAGAAAAAAGTGAAATTGACATTCAAGCTTCCAAAGACTTCCACTTCATCTTCTTACAAAAATATTCTTCCATTCCATGTGCCTAAACCTCAACCTCTGCTTTCCATTCACCATATTCCTTCATGTATTCCTTCATTAATGATTCCTCCATCCTCTCACCACCCTTCAACGTATGTGTTGATGTTGATCTTGCCTTCCTTTCCATCTACCTTTTCACAATCCTTCCATGCATTATCCTTCTACCTTCTATCATTTTTTCTCATTTATCTATTCCTCCTATCTTCCAACCTCACTTGGTTTACATAAAACTTTATCTTCCATTTTTCTCTTCCATCTCCCTTTCCCTATCAGCATCTTTGAGCGTATCATTTTGATTCCTTGGCATATCATGGTTTATCCTTTCAAGGAGCACTATCTAAAAATCTTGCCTTCTTCCAAAAAAAAGTGAAAATAAAAAAAATAAAAATTGAAAATGTGCCTTGGTGAAAA
The DNA here is from genome assembly GCA_027943335.1 of Chamaecyparis obtusa. Classification (NCBI taxonomy): domain Eukaryota; kingdom Viridiplantae; phylum Streptophyta; class Pinopsida; order Cupressales; family Cupressaceae; genus Chamaecyparis; species Chamaecyparis obtusa. The sequence goes on along the minus strand of BSBK01004397.1, from coordinate 604,727 downwards.
CCTGGAAATAGGCACCTTGGTAGCAAAAGTAAAGAGAAATAAATTCTTTCTATAGTGAAAACCACTCCCTTGTGGCACCTTGGATAAGTACCATGATGAAAATGTGGTAATCAGGCATCATGCGTAGTTCTTCTACATATTTCATCCATTCCATCTTCTGTCTTTGATCTTGACAATGTTGATCTATACACGAAAATTTGGCTATCTTGTGAGCTATCCTACGATGATCTTTCTTTCATTCCTTCCATGTTTAGTCTTCATATCCATCTTCCTCCATTCATTTTTACCTATCGCTATCCTTTTCCCCTTTGGTCTTGATCTATAAAAAAAAAGAGTAAAACATAATACTATGAAGCCTCTTGACATGTCTACTCTTTTGGACTGCATCCTATCCTGCTCTGGCATTACACTTTTGTGACTTATCCTATGCTGGCCTTTCATAGCTTGTCCAAATGCGCTTTACATGAAAATTTTTCCCTAGCTTGTGTATTCTTGAGGATTTTTCCCTTGAGAATTTCTTCCTTTCATTCTCCTTCATTCTCTTGTCTTCCATCTCATCGACCAACTTGCCAATCCCTCTTGTTCTCCACCTTGCTAGACATTGGGACTGCACGATAAGATCTTGCTTGGGAGTTTGCAATGGAAAAAGATTTTATCAAGTGTACCAAGTATTAGAATGAGTATTAGAATCAGTATTAGAATCAGTATTAGAACCAGTATCAGAACAAGTATCAGAATCAGTATCAGAATCAGTATCAGAATCAGTATCAAAATCAGTATCAGATCAAGTATCAGGATCAAGTATCAGAATCAGTATCAGAAAGAGTATTAGAACAAGTATCAGAACAAGTACTAGAACAAGTATCAAAACTAGTATCAGAATAAGTATTAGGATCAGTATTAGAACAAGTATCAGAACACCTGCTTGGGCTACACCTTTTGCTTTACTTTATGGGTTTGAAGCGGTACTTCCTATTGAGGTTGAAATCCCATCACTCAAAATTAGAATGCATAGTCTAGTAACTGATGATGACTACAAAGTGTCTAGGTTACAAGAACTGGAACTACTAGATGAGTGTAGACAAGCAGTGTATGATCATCTCAGAGTATATCAGAAGAGAATGTCTAGAGGCTACAACAAGAAAGTCAGACATAGAGAATTTCAGGTTGGCGATCTAGTCTTGAGAGAAAATCCTAAAAATCAATCCCATTGAGAATGCAAGGGGAAGTTCAAACCCAATTGGCTGGGTCCTTTTATAATCACTACTACTTTTGGCTCTGGTGCCTATCAACTCTCAATGATTGAAGGAGAACAGCTCTGAGAACCAATCAATGTTCTCCATCTGAAGAAATTCTACACCTAAGACATTCAGTCTATGGTAAAATATCCTAAAAAATTTTAAAAATCTGAAAAAGTCTTGAAAAAATGAACATCTTGGTGAAAACCTAGCAATAGGCACCTTGATGATTCACAAAAAAATCAAAAAATATCAAAAATTCAAAAAAATTGAAAAAATGAAAAATACAAAAAAAAATAAAAGAAGAAAAAGTGCCTTGGTGGAAACTTGGAAACAGGCACCTTGGTAGAAAAAATAGAATCTCTGCCAAGATGGTGAAAACCCGGCAAATGGGTGCCACTTGTTCCAAATGCTCCATCTATCAGTGCAATCTTGGTCTTTCCTAACTTTCAGTCTTGCTTTAGTTTGTACATATCTCCGAGTTTGTTTCTGCATTTCCAGTTTTCAATAAGTCAGTCTGTACACCAATTGGCTCAAGCGTCTGTATCCTATCAATGTTTAACACTTGGGGGAAATCAATGTCATATCCTATGGTCTCCCATGTATCTTAGATGGATCATATCTAGTCAAAGTCCTTTGAAGTTTCATGTGAGTCAGTCAGTCAGTCTTGTCTCTAGAAAGGATTTTGCATCTACAACAACGCAATCAAACATCAAAACTCAACTGAAAACAATCTATGCTTTTTACATACTTTTATCTCCTTGTATGCTTACTGATTCGCATTGAGATTTTTGCATATTATGTCCCTTCGAGCTCTTCGATGATGTCCTTTATAGGATTTAGAGAGTGATGACTGGGGGCATAATCTTTTCTTTGTCTTCTGCTTGTATGTGAAAATCTAACAACTTTAGAAATTTTGGATTGAAATGGTGTCCGACTGTAAGAGCCTCTATCTCGAATTGGATGGCCATGCGTACCTCGACCATTGATACCCAAAAAATTCAAGGAAGTTTGATCTAACTATTATCTTTTTGAGTGAGTTCTTTCTCCTACTGTGAAACGCAATCTTGCCTAAGGATGTGAACGATAAAGGGTCACTACGGGTAATTCACATTAGATTTAGAATGATCTCTTGACTCTTTGATGTGTTTTCAATGCAAGGCGTATTCAGGTCATCACGATGTTTATGTTTTGATGCTTATATAAATTGCTATATCAACATGGACATGATATTCAGGTCATCCTGGTGCTTATGCTTTGATGCTTATATCTAATCCGACATTCTGAAAATAAAATCAATATTCATATGTCCATGGTTGTTTGACCAGTGGGGGTTGTATTGATTCTTGCGCATACAAATCAATATTCATATGTCTATGGTTTTTTTTAGCTAGTGGGTATTGTATTGATTTATTCGGTTACCTAAAAGTTCAATGATGATAACAAATTGACATATGATCAGTGAGTAGGTCCTAGGTCTTAGGTTGCATTTCATTTCGCATGTCTCTTTGCATTTTGCATGTTTGCATGATCTCACAATGATTAAATGAACTTCAATGCTTAAATGATTCTTCAAATCACATCTTCAAGTCTAACAAGAGTTGAATCTCACACGAAGGTTCCTCCAATGAAACAGCAAGTAGAATCCTTTTTCGGGATCAAAATTGAAATCTGCGATCATTCATATTATTAACTACTTGCATAATCAACCTTCAATTATCAAAGAAATTTAAAATTCAACTTAACTAATTATCTTCCATCAAACTATCAAAAATTTCAACTTGGTCAACCATGGTCAACTCATGGTCAAACTTAGTCAAACTCAGTCTTCTAGACCTCCAAATGATGTAGAATGCATTCTTGAATGTGTTTAACCACTTCTCAAATCAATTCACATGCTTCTAAACTATCAACGCTAACTTTTTCTTGTCAGATTTCAATTTTAATCCCGAAGGGGGCATGGTATTGCATATCATTCAAAGTCTGTAATCAAATTTGAAATCATATCTTCCTCAGTAAACAAGATAATAATCACGTCTAGTTACTGATTCATCAAAAGTCCTCATCGCTCGGGGCAAATCTATCATCACTTGGGGCATATCAGATTCATCAAGATCCATATCAATTTGGTATTCTCCTAATCTTGTAAACTGTATCAATTTTTGCAACTCTCAGATCATAGTGTTCTTTCCTTGGTTCTTCGACAACTGAAGGGTTTGCATGTGATACCTGCTAGTTCTGCTAAGACAATCGACTCTAGAACAGGTCACTCACTTCTTTGCAATCCTAAGGTTTGGAATCAGGTGTTTTGACACTTTTTCACAATCATAGGTTCATTTGCTCTTATAGTGAATATTATCTTTGGTCACTTAGGACCTATTATCTCCATATCAAATCAATATCAATCAGCTTCTGTCTCATATCAATTATCAATTTCAAACATTAGTTTCATATCTTTATCAAACACAGACTATCTTTGAACCACTGCGCTTCGCACAGTAATTCAAAGAGGGGCAAAATGTAATACCCCAAAAATAAGCTATAAGTTCATTAATATCCTACATCTACATATCGAACAAAATCGACATCAAAGTCCTAACCTAAGGCACATCTAAACATCATCGAATCATAATTGATTATCTTAAATTCTGCATCGAGGAATATTCCTAGTAATATTCCTAATCATCATAATTATCTTTAATTTTATAATTATTTGGTAATAAATCACATTTATCCTAAAGTTTGATTAATTGAATATTTTTATATTTAATTAATTAGATTTAATATTTGCCACTTAATTATGTAATTAAATTTAATTCTATCTATTATTAATTGTATTATTTAATTTTGACAATAAATCTAATATCATATGAATAATTGATTAAATCCTTATTTAATTAATTAAAGCAAATTGTCATTATTTAATAATATAGTTTTTAATAAAAGTTTGATTAAATAATTGATTAACCCATAAATCAATTGTTTTATTTTTTTATGAAGGGTGCTCCCCTTAATACCACAAACACATAACAGAAATAGAGAAACAACAACAATAATATGCAAGAACAGAAAATTGGCTTCTTATTATCTCCACAAATGTGGAATTACAAACTTTCAGAATTACAATATGTAAGCCACATGGGCATTCCCTTACAATATTCTGTAGGACAAAGCCTCGAATCAATACCCAGATCTACTACCCAGAACTATTCTGAACTGCCTAAGATAATAATACAGCCTTCCTTATATAGGCAATTTTCCACCGCCTAGGAAGGTTCTAGAATTTTAGCCAATAAGGCTGACCAAACTTAGAATTATTTTATTTTACATTTTATTACATCATAGTCAGCTCAAGATAACCTTTGAAACCTGAACAAAAATTTTGAAGAAAATTATTTTCCGCCATTTCAGGTGGCCCAACTTTCGAAGACCATAGGTCATCACCAGTTGACCCGATCAGCTATTATAACCCCATTTCAGAAATGCCACGAAGCACTCTACAGGCTTGACCTGTGCAAATGCCCGTCACCCAAATTTTTGACCTCATTCAGGGCCTCTAAAACCTTCAAAATTGAGTTCAAAGTTTCTGTACCTTGTTGCCAATACCAAAAATCTTTGATATCTTCCAATATACACTTGATCTGGCAATGAAACTTTACTGGCAGACTTATATGACCAAAATGAACCTCCAAGAAAGAAATCAGATCATTCTGAGCACATACAAAAATTATCAAAAATAGTAACTTTCCATAAATAGCAGCTCTGCACAAAATAGCCCTTATTGAATATAAAAATAGAAATATATTTTTTGGGTGATGCAAGATTGCTCTTACACCTAGGATGCTCCTACATCAGACACCCGGGGTAATTTGAGAAGTGACCCTGCCACGACTTAGGTGTGCAGAGGAAAACCAAGATGGCTAACCTCCTCTTTTGCAAGCCATGATGAATCTTCAACAGGTCATCCTTTCCACTCGACCAGATATTCTTCATATGTCCTGTTCCTTGTGCTTCTGCCAACACAACTGTCCAGTATATCTTCGATCTCCTTAGTGTCTGAACTAGTTGCTGGAATACTCCACTGTGCTGCTGTGATCTCATCTTCAACACCTCCTTCATGATACTCTGTCAGATCTAAAATGTTAAACACTGGTGAAATATTTAGCTCAGTAGGCAATCCTACCTCATATGCATTTTTTGAATCATGTTTCTTCAGTATCCTACATGGTCCAAACTTCTTCATTTTTAGCTTGTTATATGTACCAACCAGAAATTGCTCCTTCCGCAAATGAACCATGACTTCATCTCCAACCTGAAATTCCTTATGCCTCCTTTTCTCATCTGCCTTAGCCTTATACTGCACATTCATCTTGGTAATATACTTCCTCACCTCCTCATGGATGTTCTTCAAGTGTTCTACAAAATCCTCAGCTTCAGCACTACTTATTTCTCCTTTATCTATCTTTCTCAATTCAGATGGATTTCTTGGACTACTTCCATATACAATCGGGAATGGTGATTTACTAGTACTTCTATTGATAAAATTATTGTATGCAAATTCTGCCTGTGGTAAAATCAAATCCCATCCTATTGGCTTATCTCCAACCAAACATCTCAGCAAATTTCTCAAACTTCTATTCACCACCTCTGTCTGTCCATCAGTCTGTGGATGATGTGATGAGCTGAACTTCAAATCTATCTTCAACTTCTTTCTACAATGTCTGCCAAAAATATCCAACAAACTTAGTATCTCAATCTAAAACTATGGTCTTTGGCAAACCATGTAGTCTCACCACTTCTCTGAAAAATAATTCTGCTACATGAATAGCATCATTAGTCTTCTTGCAGGGAATGAAATGTGCCATCTTTGAAAATCTGTCAACTACTACCAAAATTGAATCATGTCCCCGCTGTGTCCTCGGTAAACCAAGAACAAAGTCCATACTGATATCCTCCCAAGGCTTCTTTGGTATAGGTAATGGCTGATACAACCCTGTATTCTACTTCACTCCCTTCGTCATCTAACATACTCTGCAACTTTGTACAAAATTCTTGACATCTTGTTGCAATTGTGGCCAATAATAATTTTCACTAACCAAAGCAAGGGTTTTATCACGACTAAAATGTCCCGCCAATCCTCTGATATGCTTCTCCTTGATGAGATTCTCCCTCATAGAGCTTCAGGGAATGCACAACTGACTCTCTCTGAATAACATACATCCTGAATGATGAAATCCAACCATTTCGTCCCGTCTAGAGTAACAGGTTCTATACAAGCTTTCCAAACTTCACCAAAATCAGGATCCTCTGGATACAAATTTTTGAGTTCCTTGAACCCAACCACTTCAATTTGCATTTCTGTTAGCAATAGTTGCCTTCTACTAAGAGCATCTGCAACCCTATTAGACTTTCCACTCCTGTGTTTCAAAACAAATGTATAACTCTGCAAAAACTCAACCCATTTCAAATGCCTCTGATTCAACTTTCCTTGACTATTCAAATATTGTAAAGCTTGATGATTAGTATACAAAACAAACTCCTTAGGAAGTAGATAATATCTCCACTTCTTTAATGCCTGAACTATAGCATAAAATGCTTGATCATAAATAGAATATTTCCTCTTGGCATCATTTAACTTCTCACTGAAATAAGCAATAGGTTTACCTTCTTGGCTCATAACAGCTCTTATTGCAGTACCACTAGCATCACAATCTACTTGAAACACCTTATTAAAATCTGGAAATGCCAAAATAGGTTGTTCTGTAACTTTTTGTTTCAACAATTGAAAACTCTTTTCTATCCCATTAGTCCACTTAAACTCTTTTCTATCCCCTCTCATTATTTCAGTCAAGGGTCCACAAATACTCCTAAAATTTTTGATAAACTTTCTGTAGAAGCTAGCCAAACCATGAAAAGATCTTACCTCAGTAGCACTCCTTGGAGTAGGCCATTCAAGGATAGCCTGTACCTTCTCTGGGTCCATTTTTAGACCTTCTCCTAAAACTACAAATCTCAAATACACCAACTCTTTCTTCACAAAACTGCACTTCTTCAAATTAATCAACAATTTCTCTTCTCTCAACTTCTCAAATACCATACGAATATGCATCATATGCTCATCCAATGTCTTACTAAAGATCAAAATATCATCTAGGTAAATAATGACAAACTTACCCAAAAATTCTTTTAGAACCTCCTTCGTGAGCCGCATGAAAGTGCTCAGTGCATTGGTTAGCCCAAAAGATATGACTAACCACTCATATAGTCCTTCCTTTATCTTGAAGGTAGTCTTATATTCATCTCCTTCTCTGATCCAAATCTGATGATATCCACTCTTCAAATCTATCTTTGAGAAATACACAGCTCCACTCAAACAGTTCATAATATCATCCATTCGTGGCAATAGAAACCTGTACTTGATTGTGATCTTGTTTATTGCCTTAGAATCTATACACATCCTCCATTCTCCATTCTTCTTTGGTGCTAATACCATTGGTACAGCACAGGGACTCAGACTCTCATGGATCAATCCTTTCTGTAATAGTTCATGTACTTGTCTGTTCAACTCCTCACTTTCTGTAGGTGTCATTCTGTGTGCTACCTTATTCGGCAAACTCACTCCTAGGATCAAGTCCATTTGATGACTGATCTTCCTGACTGGTGGTAATCCATCAGTCACATTATCGGATACAATATCCTAAAACTCATTCAACAAATCTGCAACTTCTACAGGAGTATCTTCTACTTCCTCTTTACTAGCTTTTGGAATTAAAGAAAAACATACATGCTCATACCTCATACCATCTAGGAAATTTCTTCCATAAACAAAAGTTATCCTTGCATTACCACATACCTTTTCTTCAGCCTCCTTCAATGGTTTTAGCTTATGTCGCACTCCATCCTTTGTCAGGGAATAGGTATTCGCATGACCATCATGTAGAGCACATCTGTCAAACTGCCATGGTCTACCCAACAACATATGACATGCATCCATAGATATGATATCACATAATACCTCATCTTGGTATCCACCAATCTTGAACTTCACCAGGCATTGTTCATTGACCATGACCTTGTAGTCATCCTGTACCCAGGCAATCTGATATGTATGTGGATGTTTCTGTCTCTTGAGCTTCAACTTTGTCACCATCTCTTCTGACACCAAATTGTCAGTGCTTCCACTATCAATAATCACATCATAGCATTTACCCTCACACTTGCATCGAGTGCGAAACAGGCTCCTCCTTTGTTCAGGTTCGTTCTCACCACTCAGCAAGACTCTTCTGTTAATTAGCGTTTCTCCTCTTTTAGCATCTTCAAAATTTGATGATCTAGCATCTTCATCTACATGTGCAACTCTGGCCTAGCCTTCATTTCTCCTGTCTATTCTGCCTTGGTGCTGAGGACATTCAAATGCCCTATGACCTTCTTCTCCACAGTGAAAATGTGTTCCACGGAAGCCTCCTCTTCCAGATCCTTGTCCTCTTCCTCTTCCTCTCTGATCTCTATTACTCTGATCCTGGAAATGATTGGAATTATTTCCTCTCTGATTCTAACTGCTACTGGCCTCATCCTTCTTTTTTAGATCTTCATTTTGGCCACCATATGACCGTCCGCCAGATCTTCCACCATGACCTCTTCCATTTTGTCTACTCTCAAACTTCTTGTTTAGCTTTTCCTTTACTTTTAGGGCAAACTGGTATGCCTCCTCAATAGTGTTCATTTGAACCAGATTCAACTCCTCCTGAATGCTTGGCCTTAACCCATTAAGGTATCGGAAAACTTTCTCCTTATCAGCTTCTGCATGGCCTGTTATGATGAGGAGTCGATAGAACTCCTCTGTATACTCCTGAACAGATCTTCTTGCTTGCTTCAAACTTTGCATTTTCTTTAGTAGGTCAAGCTCATAATCAACAGGAATGAACTATCACTTCAATTTATCCACCATCCGATCCTATCTTGTGATTTTATCTTTCCCTCTTCTATTTTGCTCCAACTAAATTTTTTGCCACCAGATCTTCGCATGACCTTTCAATCTGGCCTTCACAAATTTGACCCTATCAGGATCCTCAACATCTTCATACTCAAAATATTCCTTACATTCATTGATCCAGTCGATCAATTCCTCTGGGTTAAGATTTCCAAAAAATGTAGGAACCTCAATCTTAGGTCTTTTCCCAATCTTGGAAATTGCCCGAAAAAGTCTTTCTTCCTCCTGGTTCACAATTTCAACTTCTCCTTCTTGATATTCTTCTTCGGCTTCATCCTCACTTTCATCTCTGACATTAAGATTCATTCCTCTGTGAATCTTTTCTTGCAATGCTCACACTTGTCTCTGCAGCTCTCTAACTTCAGGTGTCACAGCACCAGCTCTTCCACCACGTTCTCTTCGTGGAGGCATTTTCGTGATGCACGCTGAAAACCTAACCATGGTCCTAGTGCAAACTGCCTCACAGTCGGCGATCTATTTACACACTCAAGAACTCCTGCTCTGATACCACTTGATGAAGGGTGCTCCCTTTAATACCACAAACACATAATAAAAATAGAGAAACAACAACAATAATATGCAAGAACAGAAAATTGGCTTCTTATTATCTCCATAAATGTGGAATTACAAACTTTCAGAATTACAATATGTAAGCCACATGGGCATTCTCTTACAATTATCTGTAGGACAAAGCCTCAAATCAATACCCAGATCTACTAAGTAGAACTATTCTGAACTGCCTAAGACAATAATACAGCCTTCCTTATATAGGTAATTTTCCACCGCCTGGGAAGGTTCCAAAATTTTAGCCAATAAGGCCGACCAAACTTAGAATTATTTTATTTTACATTTTATTACATCATAGTCAGCTCAAGATAACCTTTGAAACCTGAACAAAAATTTTGAAGAAAATTATTTTCTGCCATTTCAGGTGGCCCAACTTTCGAAGACCATAAGTCATCACCAGTTGACCGGATCGGCTATTATAACCCCATTTCAGAAATGCCACAAAGCGCTCTACAGGCTTGACCTTTGCAAGCACCTGTCACCCAAATTTTTGACCTCATTTGGGGCCTCTAAAGCCTTCAAAACTAAGTTCAAAGTTTCTGTACCCTGCTGCCAATACTGAAAATCTTCGATATCTTCCAATATACACTTGATCTGGCAATGAAACTTTACTAGCAGACTTATGTGACCAAAATGAACCTCCAAGAAAGAAATCAGATCATTCTGAGCACATATGAAAATTACCAAAAATAGTAACTTTCCATAAATAGTAGCTCTGCACAAAATAGCCCTTATTGAATATAAAAATAGAAATATTTTTTTTGGGTGATGCAAGATTGCTCTTACACCCAGGATGCTCCTGCATCATTTTTAAAAGTAGTTAAGTTGGAAATAAATCACTTTATTATTAAATTAATTCATAAATAAAACATGCACAATCACAAAAGCAAACAACTATCAATTATCAATTAAAGCTAAACTCTATTTTGAGTTAAAACTTAGCTTTTGCATGTTTTTGTGAGTTAATTATCATTTATTTAAAAATAACTAAAAAATCAACCTGAGTTATTTGAGTGATTTATAGCTTTCTTTCACAACCTCCAAAGCCTTGGATTTCTATAAAAACAAGGCTCAGCTCTTCATAATTCATCTCTCAATCATCTCTCAAATTTGCATCCACAGAATCTCATAATTTTGCAAGCTTACTTTGCCAAAGTCATCTACGAATTGCACAACTATTTTGAAAAATTAGAATTTGGAGAATCAAAGCTTATTGCGAATCAAGGCTATTGTGAGATCAATTTTTATTTTTTTTACATTCATTTAGATTCTTTTTCATATCATTGTTAGATCATTTTAGCATATCAATTTCCATATTAGCATAGATTCATATCAGTTTTTATCATTCTTATTGCATAGAAAATATCAAAAATATAGATTAATTACATTCATATTTCATATTAGTTTGGCATTCAAATCCTTCGTTTAGGTGTCGTCTAGGTCACTGATCTCGATAACAATCTGAGAATATTAATCTCGCACCTACTAGAAGGCAGTAAATCACTTGGTTAAATTAGATTTCAATTTTGCATGATTTTGATTTTTGCTAACCTCTAATGTTTTACTGAAGTGTTGTGTCTATAGATCAGGTATAATTTTCACACACACAATTAGTGGTTTCTTATTACTGGTGTTTTGGTTCCTAGCTTTGCAATCCATTTATTAGATTAACATTTTTTTTTTTGCATTAACATTCTTTGTATAGATCTTCAAAAAAATCTTCTCTATTTCTTCTGTCTCCTTCATTTTTCTTTTTCTCGCTCCAAAGACTTTAAACACTGCACTTAAATTTTGGCATTAGTATTTTTTTGTGTTGGTTTCAAAGTTTGAAAGCTTGTCACAGCAACACTTTTGTTGTTGTTATCCTCTCTGGATCTGCCATCTATTTGTAACCGATGTCATTTTCCACTATTTTTTATATATCGGTTCTAACGTCTATCTGTGTTGCAGGTTTTATAACATTTCTAACGCTTGTTAGATTTATACAATCAGGCTTTCAATATTATTTATTTATAAACAGGCGTTGGGTCATTTTCCTTGTTCATTAAAAAGGTCTTTTAAATTTTTGTTTCATTAATTAAGTGTTCTTAATAATCATTGTAACATTTTTCAGTATATTTTTTTGGTATCAGTTAATAATCAGTTATCAAAAAACTGAATCAATTCTACTCTTTCCTTAAACTATTTTTTTCTGGTTTGCCCTTCACTTAAAAGGTATCACTCTATACAAAGCGTGTGCATGGCTTTTATTTAGAAATTCATCTCAATTTTATCTAGCACTCTGCATCCCCAGTTGGTCTTGCAGCTTCAGGGCTCCCCCCAAGAGTCTACATTTTTTTAGAATTGTTAATCTAGCAGCTTTCTCTAATATTTCGCTATCTGATATCTTCTGGAACAGCACCTCTGTCGCTTAATTAAACCATTTTTTTTGTTTGCCTTTTTTCTAGTTTTCAAGTTTGATTTTTTTCAGCTTAGTTGCGGTGTTCTCATTGCATGTGCTATCATTAATATTTTATTTTGCTTAGATTAACGTTATATCTTGCATAGTTTAGTTTAGTTTAGTTTATTACTCATAAAATCTTTGCATGTTATTGCATGTTTATAACTATTACAAAAATTGCATGGTTATAACTATTGCATGTTTATTCCTTGTTTATATCCTAATTTCATTTCAAAAAAATCTAGTTTTTCAATAGTGTTTAAAAAAAAAAAAAACATTACTTGTTCACCATTGTTGAATTTGATTCATGTTTCTTCATAAGGGCTTATTTCATATTTCCCTTTCTTTTTTATTTCAAGTATCCTAACATCTATTTTGCAGGTTTGTATTTGAGCAACTCTCGTTGTTATATGTTAAACCATAACAAATTAATAGGGATTTCTTTGTCTTATAGGGCTCTTTTTATTTTAGTTTCTTTTTTTCTTTGTTTCTTGCATGTCTTTGTGGCAAAGCTGATATAGCTTTCTACCATTGCATGCAAGTTCAGTTAGCTTAACTTTTGTTTCTGTTATGTTCAAGTTTTTCCATTTCAAGCTTCCCTGTCTTTTTGGCTATATTCCTACCTCCATCATGTCTACCCTAATGCCTGAAATCAAATTAACCAGTACCAACTATCATGCCTAGAAAACCCACATGACCTTTATATTCAGATTCTACCATCTTTTAGACATTGCCACTAAAGCTAGCTCTAAACCTACTACCACTACTTCTCAAGCTGACCAAGATGCTTGGCAAACTAAGAATGATGAAGCACTTGGTTTAATTAGCATATCCTTAAGTCCTGAATTGTATGTCCTTATTTCATCTTGTATAGAAGCCCATCGGGCTTGGGACATCCTTAAAAACACCTATGACAGTGCAGATGAGACCCATAAAATCCAGCTTCAAGACCAGCTTGAAGATCTTAGGTATACAAATTTTAATTATGTTGACGACTTTTTGCTTAAATTTGATTCCATCAGAATTTTATTGGATGGGTTACAAGTAAATTTATCTGATTTAAGGATAATTCATATTATAATCCGTAAATGTTTACCTAGGCAGTTTCAGCAATTTATTACAAATATCTATTCTCGGTTAGCTATTCCTTCTTTAGCAACTCAATTAACTTATGTTATTTTTCAAAATATGTTGCATCAAGAGGAGGCTAAACTAATTCAATTTGGTATATTGAAATCTCATGAACATGCTTATGTTTCTCAATCTCATAATAATACTAATAGAGCTAGTAATAATTCAAATAACAATCAAAATTATCAAAGACCTAACAATACTAACACTTCAACTACTAATAACAATTATCAAAGACCTAATAATAATAATAATAATTACAATAACTATCATAATAATAATAATAATAATAATAATAATAACCCTTCAAATAGGCCTTATTGCACTTATTGTGGTAAAAATGGTCATTTAATTCATAATTGTTTTAAGAAACAAAAAAAAAATCAACGTAATTCTCAAAATTACCCTAACGGAAATCAATCTCATTCTACTTTTACTATTAGTTTTAATGCTTCTAAACCACTTGAATGGATTGTTGATAGTGGTGCATCTCAACATGTCACTTCTCATAAAGAAGTTTTTGATTCTCTGCAACCTGACTCTTTGAATATTCCTATTTCTTTAGCTGATAATCATTGCTATAAAGTTGAAGGAACTAGTAATGTCTCTGTCCCTAATGGTAAATTACATGATGTTCTTTATGTTCCTGATTTAAAAGCTAATCTTATTTCTATTCCTCAATTATGTCAAGATAATAAGGTTGAGCTTCATAAAAAGAATTGTCGTATCATTGATCCTAACACTGATCAGATAGTTGCTAACGCTAAATTAGATACTGATAATCTCTTTAAATTTCATCAATTTTCCTCTCCTAGATACTCTTTACTTACTACTGTTGATTTTCATATTTGGCATGAGAGGCTAGGACATTTAAATTCTAATTATATCTCTTTAATGCAAAAAGAAAATATGGTAGATGGGCTACCTAAGTTTACTACTTCTAAGTTTGATTGCAATGGATGTATGAGTGGTAAAATGTATAGAGAATCTTTTCCTCATAAATTATCTTGGAGAGCTAATAATAAGTTAGTTTTGATTCATAGTGATCTTTTAGGTCCTATGGAAAATACTTCTCTATTAGGCTCTAAATATGCTTTAACTTTTGTTGATGATTATTCTCATAGAACATGGACTTATTTCTTACATAGTAAAGATCAAGTCCTTGATACTTTTGCTGAATTTCAAGTGTTTGTGGAAAGAAAAAGCAGTTGTAAAATTTAGATTCTTAGGATTGATAATGGTACTAAATATGTTAATCATGATTTTCATTCTTATTTAAGATCCTTTGGTATCAAACATGAGCTTACTCTTCCTTATACACCATAACAGAATGGTGTGGCAGAACGTAAGCATAGAACAATAGTAGAAATGGCTAGATATTTTTTGCATGCTAGGAATATAGATTATAAATTTTGGGCTGAAGCCATGGCATGTGCCACCTATATTCTTAATAGAACTCCTACTAAGGCTCTTCCCAATAAAACTCCTGAAGAAGTTTGGTCAGGAAGAAAACCCAATCTGTCTCATTTACAAATTTTTGGCTCCACTACTTATGTTCACACACCTAAACAGAAAAGGAAAAAGTTAGATCCTAAATCTTCACCTCATATTTTTGTTGGCTATTCTGAAAATACTAAAGGTTATAGAGTTTATGATCCTCTTACTAATAAAGTTCAGATAGCTAGAGATATTTGCATTGCTGAAAATGGTGTTCATGACTGTTCTCAAATTTTAGATTCTGATTTTACTCATACCAACATTGTTCTTGTGGAGGACCAACCTCCTTCTCTCAACCCTATTGCTCAGGTTTCTATTTTTGCACCTTTTGTTTCTGCTCCTAAATTTTATGTTCCTTTTGTTTCAACTCATGATAATACTAATAAATAGGATAATCTTGAACAAATAGATAGTAATGATACTCCCTCTAATGATTTTGTTCCCTCTAGTAGTAGCAGTGATGATGATGATGATGATGCTAATAATATGTTTACTCCTCCTAGTAATATTTCTATTAGTTCTAGAAAAAATCCAAAATGGTTTAAAGATTTACTTAATGAAGGAGATGATTACATTGCTAGAATGGGTGGACTTAAACCTAGAAGGATAAATTACTGTAATTATGCTCTTATGTCTTCTTTATCTAATTCTAATGATCCTCAAACCTTTGCTCAAGCTAAAAATCAACCTCATTGGCAAACTTCTATGCAAGAAGAATATGATAGTTTAATTTCTAACAATACTTGGGATCTTGTTCCTTTACCCCATGGTAAGAATCTGGTTTCTTGTAAATGGTTATATAAAACTAAATTAAACTCTAATAATGAAGTTAGTAAATTTAAAGCTAGACTAGTAGCAAGAGGTTTTTCTCAAATTGAAGGAATAGACTATAATGAAACATTTGCTTATGTTGCTAAAATGCCTACCATTAAAGTTGTTCTTGCTTTAGCTACTAAAATGAATTGGCCTATTCATCAAATGGATGTTAAAAGTGTCTTTTTGAATGGTGATCTGCATGAAGAAATCTATATGTCTCAACCTCCTAGTTTTATTCAACAAGGTAATGAACATTTAGTCTGCAAATTGAAGAAGTCTATTTATGGTTTAAAACAGTCTCCTAGAGAATGGTATGCTAAAATTAATGCTTTCTTTATTTCCCAAGGTTTTGAAAGAAGTAAAAATGATCCTAACTTATATATCAAGCATAGTGAAGATAACATTATTATTATCATTCTGTATGTTGATGATTTGATTCTTACTTCTAGCTCTAACCATTTAATTTCCAATGGTAAATTTCAACTCAACCAGAAATTTCAAATGACAGACTTAGGATTGTTACATTATTTCTTAGGAATGAAAATTTGGCAAACTTCTAATGGTATCTTTATATCTCAAAGTAAATATGCTAAAGATCTTTTAGATAGATTTCATATGAATGATGCTAATGTAGTTTCAATTCCATGTGATTTAGGAACTAGATTAATGGTAGATATGGAATCTCCTTATATTGATGCTACTCCCTATAGAGAACTTGTAGGTAGTCTAATTTACTTAACTCTCACTTGACTTGATTTAAGCTTAGAGAAGAGTTATTGATTTTTGGTTAAGAGCACATGAGTTAATTCATCTTGAGGAGAAAGTTTTAGTTGTTTTGGTAGAGCTGACAATGTGTAGCGTGTGTCTACAATTATCTTATTAAGATAGGTCCCAGAATGTGTTGCGTGCATAGTAGAGCCGATAGAATGTTTATTGGAGTTTGTTATGGTTTCTCTATTATGATTTCAAGGTGGTTCTAATAGGCTAACTTGATTATATCATTTAGATGAAAGATATTTATAGGCAGTCATTTGTGATTGCTTGAGTGTGGTTCATGGTTGATTAAGCAGAGTAGAGTAGAGTGTGTGAACTGTTGAGCCATCAAAGGAAGATCTATGTGACCAAGTAAAGTACTTGTGCTATTCATTGGAACTAATCCAGATAGTAGGTCAAAGCGCAGTTCACCAAGATCCATATATAGTGTGTTTTTGTTAATCACAAGGTTGTAGCCTTGACCCCTTTGAGGAGTGAGCTCTTGAATAGTGCATCCTCTCCCCTAAGAGGGACAATTGTAAAAGACTCCTAATAGGGTCCGACCCTTGACCAGGTCTACTATACTTAATATATTGTAAAGTGACTCCTAACAGGGTAAAGGATCTTCTAACAAGGATCATTATACACTAGTACAGAATATTAGTGGGTATCAAGTCCCACTGGGGTTTTTACCTATTTGGGTTTCCCCGTAACCAAAATATTGGTGTTGTGTTCAAGTGCTCTTTCATTGTGTTTATGCTTTATGTTTAAGTATACTAAATTGGATAAAGAGTTGAAACTTGTAGATAACTGATTCACCACCCCCCCCCCCCACTCTCAGTTATCTCTTGGGACTATTCCTAACAGATTCCAAACTAGGGTTTGACCAAGGCAAACCCCCCAAACAAACAACAAAACCATTTTCCTTGTACGTACACGTGCAAAATTTTAGATCTGAGATAGGATTTGGATACCCTTTTTGGTGAACTTCTGAGATCTGTGAACAAAGTCAAAATCAACCTTCAAATAAAGAATGTAGCCTTTGACCTTTTATGAGGGTCAAAGACTGCTTGCTGTCAGAAAGAGAAAAGATTTATGGGTTTTCTTCTGAAACAGGTTGCAAAATTGCTTGAAAGTACACACAGACACTAGAAATTGGCATTTTCTAGATTTTCCCTATTTTGAGGTTAGTATTTCCTTTTCAATTATTTCAGATTTCAAGCATAATTCCATTATAGGGAAATATAAGGTTTTCTTCCTCTTTCATATTCTCCATAGATTGATTCGATTATGCATTAACCTTTTGGTTGATAAATTTGGATCTCTCCTTTGGGAATTTAGATTTAGAAGTGGATCTCATATTTCCCCCATACATTACATTACATTCAATAGAGGTCATTCCATTTTACCTCTATTCATTTTGGTGAACCCGACATACTTACTCTCCTTTTGTGGATTTAGATGCCCTATTGTGTTAGATTTGTGGTTAATCTTTTCTTGCATTAAGATTAGGTTTATTTATGCCCTTGCATTTATATTTCAAAAATCAAATTAAAAAAATTACAAAATTTCTTCAAAAATATAAAAACATTTACATTGCTTTGTGGAATTAGATGCTCTATTGTGTTTGATTTCCTTTTCATGTTTATAAATTTCATTTGAATACATTTCAATATATCTAGATTTATTTGTTATCATGTTGCACAAGTTATTTCAAACGTTTCCCAAAACTTTTGGGATTACACAACATCCTCCTCTTACCTTACCATTGCATGGCATTACACCTAGCAAAACTTCATCTAGGGCATGTGATGTTGCTTTGTCCTCTTTTGAATTACCTTATAAGGACATATTAGAGAAGGAAGATGACCTTAATCTATATCTCCATCATATTTCTCTTTATGGAGAGGAGTTTAAGATTGATGTTAATTCTTCTCCTAATAGATGTCCTTCTTCCCCCTCTAAGGATCAAGCTTTAAGGACTTATGACACTCCTACAATGCACTTTATGGATAGGGATGATAATCCTCCTATTTGGGATGAACCTTTGGATTTGGATGTTGACTATTCTCTTCCTTATGAAACCATTGTGGATAATCCTCCTATTTGGTATGAACCTTTGAATTTGGATGTTGATTACTCTTTTCCTCATGAAACCATTGTGGATAATTCTACTTTTTGGGATGAACCCTTGGATAAATACATCGATTTATCCTCTCCTTGTGAAGAATTTTTGATACAAGTGGATGACATATTCTCTAAAAAACACTTCCCTTATGAAAAAGAAGATGACATTATAGATCCTTCACCTTCATTTGGGATTCCATCTAATGATGAGGCATTAGCGGAGAAAGATATGAATTCCCTTAATGCTCTTCCTCTTAGTGGTGATCTTATGGAAAATCACTATACTACCTCACAGCATGTTTACCATAATATTACTTATATCTATTCAAACCCTTTTCCAACTATGGTTCGAAGTGTTCCTCTGGTTGTGTTTTCCATTCATATCACTTCCTACACTTTTCCTAGTATTCCTAATCTTCATAATCTAGTTCCTAAACTTCTTAATCCTAATCCTATCTTTCCTAATCTGATTCCTAATTCTTGCCTTTCATCCCTTGCCTTTCATCCCTAGGGGGCAAAGTTCTTCCTTCTCTCTCTTTGTCTAGGGAACTGCTTTCCTTAGTTTAGTGGTATTCATTTATATTACAATATTATTTCATCATATTGATAGATGTTTTGACTACAAATAACCTCCTTATATGATAAGTTGTTGTCCTAAGTCATCACTTCTTCTCTATGTTGCAAATTATGTTCTTTATAAACTCTCACCCTTGCTTGGTGTTAGAGTTGTTTCCCTCATTCCAAAGATTCCTCTTCCTCTTGTTTTACAGGGAGCTTGATGATTGAATCTTTGTTCTGGCTGTTGAAATTTGATATTTTATCTAAAGCACTCCTCTATGATTGGGGTCTTGTTGATAAGATCTCTTTCATTTGAGGATCCTTTTCCATGAGTGACATATCCTTTTCACAATTATCTATACTCTTGGATGTAGGGGTTAATATCCCTTGCTAATAATATGGTATACATTTTTGCTAAATAGGATATCTCCTTGAATTGTGAAGTAGGTATCCTCTTACATCTTTGTTCCTACACTTGGGGGGCAAGAATGCCATCTCCTTCTTTTCTATCTTTTTGGGATTCACCTCTTTCCTTGGTTAAGCAGTATTTATCTATTATGTGATATCCAATCATACATAAAAATTTTGGTTTGCATTGAGGATCTTTATCCTTGATCACAACCTATTTCATTGTTTGACATTGGGTTTCCATGGTTGATATATCTCTCACCTTGGAAACTGAATAGTGTGCTATCCCTCATAAGGGTTACTTTCTTTTCACTTCTTGCATGATATCTTTTTACATTCATCCCTTCCATGGCCTCATAGGATCTATGACCTTCTTGGCTTAGACTAGGTGTTTTCTATGGATATTGTCTTGATGTTGAAGAAGGCTTTACCCTTGTTCTTTCTTTTCCTTAACATGTCAAAATAGTATGTTTTTTCCATATTAAGCAAGGGGGCATATATAGGGTCTCCCTTGTCATATAGTTTTTATTTAATTACATGCTAAATCTTGGAAGGTAACGCACATAAGTTGCTAAAGCCTAAAAGACACACATCCATATGCTAAATCTTTCAATGGTAATGCACATAAGTTGCTAAATCCTGAGGAGACGCGCATCTTTTTCAAATTTTTCCATATGCTAAATCTTGGAAGGTAATGCACATAAGTTGCTAAATCCTAAAGGGACATGCATTTTCAATTTCAAATATGCTAAATCTTGGAAGTTAATGCACATAAGCTGCTAAATCCTAAAAAGACACGCATTGATATGCTAAATCTTCCGATGGTAACGCACATAAGTTGCTAAATCCTGAAGAGACACAGTTTTCAAATTTTTCAATATGATAAATCTTGGAAGGTAATGCACATAAGTTGCTAAATCTTGAAAAGACATGCATTTCCATTATGCTAAATCTTCTAAAGGTAACACACATAACTTGCTAAATCCTGAGGAGAAATGCATTTCATATTCATAGTGATGCAAGAAGGTGGATCTATGAGTATTCCAGAAGTTGTCAAAAGATGCATTACAATTGTAAGCACAGTTTATGGGTGAACCTATTGGGCTCTCCCTCCAGGGTGATTCATGGTAAGGTGGGCATCTTACTAGGTGAGGTAATCACTCTTTTCCCTTTCTCTCTTTTTTCTTTCATGCTAGTAGGACAAGATCATGAAGCTATGTTATTTATTGTGTTTATCTTGTCTTTCTTATGTAATCATTTATGTTTTTATGATAGCTTTCCAAATATGATATTAGTATGAGAAATATTTCTTAGCAAGGTTTCTTATGCTAATTAATTTAGGTTATTTGTACTAACCCTTGTTCTTTTGGCACCCTTGTGCATGTATGTTGAGTTAGAATCCTTAGTCTAGGGGCTTGTGCCCTTAGCTAAGTGTTATTTTATCTCTTTGCGAATCCACTTGGATCTGCTCTTTCTTCTCCTTTACCAAGAGTTTGCATTGAGTCCATACTCTTGCTAAAGTGGGGGCTTAATGTATCATCTTAAAATGGAAGCACTTCCATGTTGAGAGCATTTAGCCCTCTGAGTAAGAGGTTTGGGTTCATCTCGAATGCCTTCAATTGATCTTTGAATTTATCTGGCTTTCTCCCCGCTTTCCACTTCTTTTTTGCACTTAATTTCTTCATTCTAGGTGAAATTAGGGTTAAGATCCCAAGGATTCTCCTTAATTTCCCTCTTCCATGGCTCTATTTTCTAGGTAGGACTTAGAAATAGGTCCTCTTGGCCTTCATCTCAATCATCATAGGATTTTATGCCTCTCCCCAGCATTTTGTCCCATTCTGGCATCATTTCTAGGTCTCTGAGTACCCCCCGGACCTCCTATCCTAATTCTGGCTGGATCTGGGACCATTGGGTCAAGGTCAAGGTCAACCCTGACCTAGGTTAGATTTGAACTCATCCCTAACATAGGTCAAAGATGAGGTCATCTTTGACCTCCTCTAAAATTTGTGCCTCTTTTTTAGATTTGGTCCCGACAGGCCTCGAAATCAATGTTGGGCCCTTGAATCCAAGTGTGAAAAGGTTTTAATTCAAAATTCATTTAATTGTTTTCCCTCCTTAGTTGGTTATTGTGATTGGACTGTAATTCAAGGTGAAATTTGAATTATGGGTCCTCACATTGCTCTAGGAGCCTCACCTTGAAACCTATATATAAAGACTCTTATTTGCATTCATTTTCACCAAGCAATTTCATGATCAAGGAGCTCTCGAGGAGATATTCACAAGCCATCAAGTTCTCTCTCAAGCAAGATCAAGCATTCAATCCCTCTTCTCCATTAAATTTCTTCATTGAAGATCAAGGATTCAAGCATTCAAGCCTTTGAAGGGATTTGGTTCAAGCATTCAAGATTCATCATTCAAACCCTAGATATAGCCATTATGGTGGTGTGATATTCCTTCAAGATCTTTCAATTCATCTTCAAGATCCATTCATTCTTCCCTCAAGGTGGATTCCAAGAATACAATCATGGAGGTTTTGATTCACATTTGTTAGTGTTGATTTTAAGCTTTCATATTAACATACTTGATTACATTTCAAATATAATTTCATATCTATCAAATGTCATAGCTTCATTGTTAGATCTACTTCTAATACTTGCTAGCATTCTCCATTTCAACTTCAATATTAAGGTTGATTCCAAACTAGGGTTTGACCAAGGCAAACCCCCCAAACAAACAACAAAACCATTTTTCTTGTAGGTATAGGTGCAAAATTTTAGATCTGAGATAGGATTTGGATACCCTTTTTGGAAAACTTCTAAGATCTGTGAACAAAGTCAGAATTGACCTTCAAATAAAGAATGTAGCCTTTGACCTTTTATGAGGGTCAAAGACTACCTGCTATCAGAAAGAGAAGATTTCTAGGTTTTCTTCTGAAACAAGTTGCAGAATTGCCTGAAAGTACACATAGACACCAGAAATTGGCATTTTCCAAATCTGCCCTATTTTGAGGTTAGTATTTCCTTTTCAATTATTTCAGATTTCAAGCATAATTCCATTATAGGGAAATATAAGGTTTTCTTCCTCTTTCATATTCTCCATAGATTGATTTGATTTTGCATTAACCTTTTGGTTGATCAATTTGGATCTCTCCTTTGGAAATTTGGATTTAGAAGTGGATCTCATATTTCCCCTATACACTACATTACATTCAATAGAGGTGATTCCATTTTATCTGTATTCAATAAGATAACTATAAGGTATAGGTTCCCTATCCCTAGGATTGAAGACCTAATGGGTTGTTTAGGTGAAGCTAAGTACTATAGCAAGATAGACTTGAAGAGTGGCTATCACCAAATAAGAATACATGAAGGGGATGAGTGGAAAATAGCCTTCAAGACCAATGAAGGTTTTTAGGATTTTATGAATGGCTTGTCATGCCATTTGGATTATCTAATGCCCCCTCCACATTCATGAGGCTCATGAATGAAGTCCTCAAAGACTACATAGGCAAGTTTTTTGTAGTATATCTAGATGATATACTAATTTATAGCAAGATAAGGAGTGAGCACCTAGAACATCTTGGGATTGTTTTCAAGAAGCTACATGATGAGAAGTTGATGATCAACTTGGAGAAGTGTGAGTTCATCAAAATAAAGCTAGTGTACCTTGGATTTGTCTTATCACATGGAAATCTTAAATTGGACAAAAGAAAAGTGGAGGCTATCATAAATTGGCCTACTCCAAGGATAGAAATAGAGGTAAGGAGTTTTCATGGCCTTGCACAATATTATAGGAAATTCATAAGGCAATTTAGTGCAATTTATGCTCCCATGTTGGACACTATTAAGGGAGGCATGAAAACCAAGTTTGTATGGAATGAACATGCTAATAAGAGCTTTGACTTGTTGAAGGAAAAGATAGCTACCCAACTTTTTTTAGTGTTTCCAAGCTTTGAGAAGCTTTTCACCATTTAGTGTGATGCTAGCAATGTGGCTATTGGAGCTATTCTAAGCTAAGAGGGTAGACTAGTGGCTTTTCATTCAGAAAAGTTAAGTGAAGCCAAGAAGAATTACTCTTCTTATGACCTTGAAATGTATGCATTGGTCCAAGCTCTAAGGAAATGGAAGCACTACTTGCTTCCTAAGGAATTCATAGTGTATTCAGACAACCAAGCACTTAGTTTCCTAAATTCACAATAAAAGTTGAGTCACAAGCACATGAAGTGGGTTGAGTACCTACAAGCTTATACCTGTGTGTGTGAAAATTGTACCTGATCTGTAGACACAACACTCAGTAAAACATTAGAGGTTAGTGATAATCAAAATCATGCAAAATTGAAAGCTATCTAACCAAGCGATTTACTGCCTTCTAATAGGTGCGAGATTAATGTTCTCAGATTATTATTGAGATCAGTGACCTAGACGACACCTAAATGAAGGATTTGAATGCAATTCTAGATATGGAATAAATGCAATTAATCTATATTTTTGATATTTTCTATGCAATAAGAATGATAAAAACTGATATGATATGAATGCTATTGAAAACTGATATGCTATGAATCTAACAATGATATGTAATATGAATGCAAAAATAAGATTGATCTCACAAAGATGTCGATTCGCAAGAGCTTTGATTCTTCAATTCCAATTCTTCAGCGTGATTGTGCAAAATATGAGATGATTTGTGAAGAGCTGAAGCCTTTAATTTATAGAAATCCAGGGCTTTGGAGGTGCATGGATAAAAGCCATAAATCACTCAAATTAACTCATCTTGATTTTTGAGTTATCTGATCATGAAAGATAGTTAATTCTCAAAATCATGCAAAAACATGCAAAAATAGCTTTTTAACTCAAATTAGAGTTTAAATCAGCTTTTTGAACTCCAAAAGGATGTTGAGTTCCAAAAAGTCAATAACTTGCATTGATTTTCTGATTTGGAGTTTAACTGTTTCTTTTGAATATGCATAATAATTAAGAATTAAATAAATAAATAAAGTGATTTATCCTCAACTCAACTGATTTTTGAAAATAAATAATTAATTTATGGGTTAATTAACTATTTATTCAAACTTTTATTAAAAATTATATTATTAAATAATGACAACATGCTTTAATTAATTAAATAAGAATTTATTCAATTAAAGATAGGAATTTTGATTTATTGTCAAAATTAAATAATATAATTAATAATAGATAGAATTAAATTTAATTACACAATTAAGTGGCAAATATTAAATCTAATTAATTAAATATGAAAATATTCAATTAATCAAACTTAGGATAAATGTGATTTATCGCCAAATAATCATTAAATTAAAGATAATTAAGATATTTAGGAATATTACTAGGAATATTCCCCGATGCAGAATTTAAGATAATCAATTATGATTCGATGATGTTTAGATGTGCCTTAGATTAGGACTTTGATGTCGATTTCGTTTGAATTGTCGATGTAGGAGGTTAATGAACTTATAGCCCATTTTTGGGGTATTACATTTTGCCCCTCTTTGAATTACTGTGCGAAGCGCAGTGGTTCAAAGATAGTCTGTGTTTGATAGAGATATGAAACTGATTCAAAAGATAAACCGATCTCAAGATAGAAACTGATTGAAAGATATTGAGATAGGAGTTGATTGATATTGAATTGATATGGAGATAATAGGTCTTGAATGACCAAAGATAATGTTCACTGTAGCAGCAAATGAACCTATGATTGTGAAAAAGTGTCAAAATGCCTGATTCTGAACCTTAGGATTGATAAGAAGTGAGTGACCCGTTCTAGACTCGATTGTCTTAGCAAAACTAGCAAGTATCACATCCAAACCCTTCAGTTGTCAAAGAACCAAGGAAAGAACACTATGATCTGATGGTTGCAAAAATTGATACAGTTTACAAGATTAGGAGAATACCAGATTGATATGGATCTTGATGAATCTGATATACCCCAAGTGATGATAGATTTGCCCCGAGCGATGAGGACTTTTGATGAATCAGCGACTAGACATGATTGTTGTCTTGATCACTGATGAAAGATATTGATAGATTTGATCGATAGAATTTGATTTACAGACTTTGAATGATGTGCAATACCATGCCCCCTTCGGGATTAAAATTGAAATCTGACAAGAAAAGTCAGCGTTGATAGTTTAGAAGCATGTTAATTGATTTGAGAAGTGTGGTTATACATGTCTGAGAACGCATTCTGCATCGTTTGGACGTCCTGGAGACCGAATTTGACTAGGTTTTACCATGAGTTGACCATGGTTGACCAAGTTGAAATTTTGATAGTTTGATGAAAGATAATCAGTTAAGTTGAATACTAGATTTCTGTGATGATTAAAGGTTGATTATGCAAGTAGTTAATAATATGAATGATCTCAGATTTGAATTTTGATCCCGAAAAAGGATTCTACTTGCTCTTTCATTGGAGGAACCTTCATGTGAGATTCAGCTCTTGTTAGACTTGAAGATGCGATTTGAAGAATCATTTAAGCATTGAAGTTCGTTTAATCATTGTGAGATCATGTAAACATGCAAAATGCAATGAGACATGCAAAATGAAATGCAACCTAAGACCTAGGACCTAGTCACTGATAATATGTCGATTTGTTATCATCATTGAACTTTTAGGTAACCGGATAAATCAATACAATGCCCACTAGCCATGAAACCATAGACATATGAATATCGATTTGTATGCACAAAAATCAATACAACACCCACTGGTCAACAACCATGGATATATGAATATTGATTTTGTTTTTGAAATGTCGGATTAGATATAAGCATCAAGGCACAAATTCCAGGGTGACCTGAATATCATGTCCATTTTGATATAGCAATTTGTACAAGCATCAAAACATAAATGTCATGATGACCTGAATACGCCTTGCATTTAACATACACATCAAACAGTCAAGAGATCATTCTAAATCCAATGTGAATTACCCGTAGTGACCCTTTATCATTCACATCCTTAGGCAAAATTACATTCCACAGTAGGAGAAAGAACTTACTCAAAAAGACAATAGTTAGATCAAACTTCCTTAAATTGTCTGGGTATCAATGGTCGAGGTACGCATGGCCATCCAATTCGAGATAGAGGCTCTTACAGTCGGACACCATTTCAATCCAGAAGTTCCAAAGATGTTAGATTTTCACATACAAGCAGAAGACAAAGAAAAGATTATGCCCCCAGTCATCACTCTCTAAATCCTATAAAGGACATCATTGAAGAGCTCGAAGGGACACAATATGCAAAAATCCCAATGCGAATCAGTAAGCATACAAGGAGATAAAAGCATGTAAAAAGCACAGATTGCTTTCAGTTTGAGTTTGATGTGTGATTGCGTTGTTGTAGATGCAAAATCCTTTCTGGAGATAAGACTGACTGACTGACTTAACTTGAAGCTTCAAAGGACTCTGAGTGGATATGACACGTCTAAGATACATGGGAGACCATAGGATATGACATTGATTGACCCCAAGTGTGAACATTGATAGGATGCAGACGCTTGAGCTGGTTGGTGTACAGGTCGATTTATTGAAACCAGGATATGCAGAAACAAACCGGGAGATATGTACAAACTAAAGCAAGACTGAAAGCTGGGAAAGACCAAGATTGTGCTGATAGATGGAGCATTTTGGAACAAGTGGTGCCCGTTTGCCAAGTTTTCACCATCTTGGTAGAGATTCTATTTTTGCTACCGAGGTGCCTGTTTCCAGGTTTTCACCAAGGTACTTTTTTTTTTTTTTTTTTTTTGTATTTTTCATTTTTTCAATTTTTTTGTACTTTTGATATTTATCAATTTTTTTGTACTTTTGATATTTTTCAATTTTTTTGTACTTTTGATATTTTTTTATTTTTTTGTGAATCATCAAGGCGCCTATTGCTAGGTTTTCACCAAGATGTTCATTTTTTCAGGACTTTTTCCGATTTTTAAGATTTTTTTCAGGACATTTACCAAGCACTGAATGCCTTAAGCATAGAATTTCTTCAGATGGAGAACGTTGATTGGTTCTCAGAGCTATTCTCCTTCAGTGGTTGAGAGTTGATAGGCACTAGAGCCAAAAGTAGCAGTGATTACAAAGGGACCCAGCTAGTTGGGTTCGAACTTCCCCTTGCGTTCTCGATGTGATTAATTTTTAGGATTTTCTCTCAACACTAGATCACCAACTTGAAATTCTCTGTGTCTGACTTTCTTGTTGTAGCCTCTAGACATTCTCTTTTGATATACTCTGAGATGATCATACGCTGCTTGTCTGCGCTCATCTAGTAGTTCAAGTTCTTGTAACCTCGACACTCTGTAGTCTTCATCAGTGACAAGTCCATGCATTTTGATTCTGAGTGATGGGATTTCAACCTCAATAGGCAATACCACTTCAGACCCATAAACTAAAGCGAAAGGTGTAGCCCCTGTAGGCGTTCTGATACTAGTTCTGTATGCCCAGAGAGCTGGATTGATCATCAGATGCCAATCTCTTCCTATTTTATTCACTGTTCTGTGCAAGATCTTCAGGAGATTTTTGTTTGAAGCCTCAGCTTGTCCGTTCCCTTGAGGATAGTAGATAGATGACCAATGTTGAGTAATTTTGAACTTGGCACATAAGTCATCTAGGTCCTTGTTTTTGAATTATCCCCCATTATCTGTGATTATAGAGTGAGGGATCCCATATCTGCAAATGATGTAATTCAGGATGAACATAGAGATCTGTTTCCCCGTTGCTTGTGTTAGAGGAACTACTTCTACCCATTTTGTAAAATAATCTGTAGCTGTGATTATATGGGTATGTCCATTAGAAGAGTGCGGATGGATAGCACCTATGAGATCAAATGCCCATTGTTGAAAAGGCCATTGTGTAGTAAAAGGAATCAGATCTCTCCCTGGAGCATGAATCAAGTTGCCATGTACTTGACACTGTTGACAGTTTTTAGCAAATTTAATAGCTTCTTTTTCCATTTCAGGCCAATAATACCCAGCCCTAATAAGTTTTCGAGCTAACGTTAACCCATTCGAGTGTGACCCACATATACCCTCGTGGACTTCCTCTAATGCACGTTGAGACTCTTCTCGTTCTAAACATCTAAGCAGTGTACCATCTAGACCTCGTTTGTACAGATCATTACCAATGATGACATATCGGGATGCGGATCGGATAAGGTTTCGTTTCTCAAAACGGTTAAAGGACTCAGGGATGATTTGGTCGTGGAGATAGGAGAACAAATTTTTGTAGCGAGATGAGTCATAACTTACAACAGTGCAGATCATGCGGGTTTCAGGGGAGTCATATGCAGGATAGGATAGGGCTTCCACCAGGAACTCGTAGCGTAGTTCATGTTCAGGCTGTTGTAAAAGAGTAGATAATGTTGCCATTGCATCAGCAGCCTTATTCTCCATTCTGGGTATTTGCTCAAATGTGATAGAGATGAAGTATTTCTTTAGATCATCGACCATTCTCTTGTAAGGAATGAGCTTTTCATCTTTGGTTTGGTACACATCATTGACCTGGTGGATGACCAATTGTGAGTCTCCATGAATGTGCATCTCTGTAACTCTCCACTGTATTGCAATTTTCATACCATTGAGAAGTGCCTCATATTCAGCAATATTGTTTGTGCAAGGAAACTTTAATCTGAATGCTTTGGGTATCAAGTATCCTTGAGGAGTAATGAACAATATGCCTGCTCCGGATCCATTCTGTGTGTAGGAGCCATCAAAGAATAATCGCCATGCTCTAGAAGAGAGGTGCATGATAGAGGAATCGGGAAATTCCATTTGCATGGGTGTATCATCAAACAGTGGTGCTTCAGCTAATTGATCAGCAATGACCTGTCCTTTGATAGCTTTTCTTTCAACATATTCAATGTCAAATTCGCTCAAGAGGATGACCCATTTAGCTAGTCTACCTGTGAGGGCAGCTTTGCTTAGGAGATATTTCAGTGGATCAATTTTAGCTACCAAATGAGTAGTATGAGCTAACATGTAGTGTCTCAATTTATGTGATGCAAAGATCACAGCGAGACAGGCCTTCTCTATCATTGAGTAGTTCTTCTCATAGGCCACTAAAGTTCGGCTGATATAGTAGATGGCTCTTTCTTTCTTGTTCTCATCATGCTGTGCTAGCAATGCCCCCAGTGATGTATCTGTTGCGGAGACATATAATATTAATGGCTTCCCATGAATAGGAGGCATCAATATAGGTGGATTTGATAGATACTTCTTGATATGTTTAAAGTTGTTCTCGCATTCTTCATTCCATGCAAAGGTCACACCTTTATGTAATGTTTTTGTAAAAGGCTGTGAGATGTCCGCTAGCTATGATATGAATCTTCTGATAGATTGAACTCTGCCTTGCAACGTCCTCATTTGACTGATATTTGTGGGAGGTTGCATCTCTATTATAGCCTTGACCTTAGCTGGATCAACTTCAATGCCTTTCTTGGAGATGATGTATCCTAGGAGCTTTCCAGAAGTGACTCCAAAAGCACACTTTTTAGGATTTAGTCGAAGACTAAAAATTTCCATTCTGTCGAGGATCATGCTCAAGTCTGTTAGATGGTCAGTTCTAATCATGGATTTTTCCAAGGTATCATCTACGTAATCCTCCATTGTTCTATGCATCATATCATGAAAAATAGATGTCATTGCTCTTTGATATGTAGCTCCAGCATTTTTGAGTCCGAATGGCATAACATTCCAACAGAAAGTTCCCCACGCACATGTGAAAGCTGTTTTCTCTTGATCTTCGGGAGCAATTTTGATTTGGTTGTATCCAGAAAAACCATCCATAAGGGAATACATTTCATAGCCCGCAGTCATGTCCACTATCATATCAATGTTAGGTAGTGGAAAGTCATCCTTAGGGCATGCTCTGTTCACATCTCTAAAGTCCGTGCACACTCTGATTGAACCATCTGGTTTTAAAATAGGTACAATGTTGGAAATCCACTCAGCATAGTCTATGACACGGATGAATCCAGCTTTTAGGAGTTTTTTAGTTCTGCTTTGACTAAGAGTGCAACATGAGGATGCATCTTTCTCAATTTTTGTTTGATTGGTTTTACTCCGGGAGCAATGGATAGATGGTGCATAATGAGATTGGGATCCAATCCTGGCATATCTGAATATTTCCATGCAAAGTTGATCTTTTTCTCTGATAAGAAGGTAGTGAAGTTTTGTTTCTCTTCGTCTGATAGAGATTGTGCTACATGTACCAATTGTGGTTCCTCTGTTGTACCCAAATTGATGGATTGAGTTGGCTCAATTAGAACTGGAGATCTATCCTGTAAATGACTTGGAAGGACATCAAATATCTCATCCTTAGGTGCCTCAGAGAGGTTTTGACCTTCAGATACATCTTTTCTTTTTACTTTTGTCGGTTCTGAGACTGCCACAAAGTGGTTTTCACCCTCAGAACTCTTTTTCTTTTTCCTTTTACTCTTGTTTTTCTGACTAAGATATTTGATGTCCGACTCGGTCATGCTGACACTTGGTTCACTGATGGAAGTACTCATAGGCTCAACTGCATTGAGGTAGCAGGAAAGGGCATAGTCATTTGGGAAGGTATACATACCATGGTTTGGGTTGGTGGAAGTTTGGTCGATAAGATCAGGGCGTTGGATAGTCAAAGTGGGAAAGGCTTGGGATATGGTGTTCACAGATGTGGATATGTCATCATTGGTCCTAACCTGATGCTCAAGTTCAAAGGTGATATTACAGCTCAGAATGTTCAATTCGTGAATAGGCTCAACATCATCATAGGAGTCCTCTTCAGCCATAGGTGGATCAGACACGTTAAGTTCATTGTTTCGCTCTAGACCTACGTTGGGTTGAGAGACATATTGGTGAATAACATCAATAGATTTCTCTGTTATAAGCTCATCTTCTTCTGGAATGGCACCCCATTCATAATCATTTGACTCATCTTCTTATTCAGAATCTCTAGGAAATCTTAGAAAGTGTGTGAAATCAGGATGAATACCCCAAGAAGTATTACCCTCAGTCTCTGACTTGAATTCATATTCATGGGAATCAGTGTCAGAATAACTACCCCCTGCTTCTTGATCAGTTTGATTGCCTTCGAGATTGGCTGGTTCTTGTGGTACAACCATCTCTTGCACTACAGTAGGTTCTTGTGTTTCTACTACATTAATTCTTCTGATAGGATCATCTGTATCATCAAGAAGATCTTTGATCTCTTTAGGCAATTTTTCATAGGGGATAAGCTCAAAGCTATCTGAATCATCATCAGAGGGTTCTGTTTCTTCTTTCTTAAGAAGGGGTTCTCCTGGTGCAATTTGTTCTATGACATGAGAACAACCACCTTTGAGATGATAGGGTTTCTTCTTAAACCCTATGCCACCAGTATCTTTTTTGGCTCGACCAATATGTGAAATGGGGATCACAAGACCCTTTCCCCTAATTCCTAGAGGTCCTTGACTAGAATATCCCATCTTGGCTATCAATTTGTTTCCTGGACCATATGAATTAGAAGGGACTGTAGGTGCTATAGATTCACTAGGTTGAACAATTTTAGATTCAGAATCCTCTTTATATAGCCATGCCAGCACAGCTTCATCCTCTTCAAATTCTTGTTTAGATACTTGCTCCACCACAAAATGTCTTTTGTATGCTTCCATAGGTTCCTTAGGTTCTGATTTAGACTGCTTCAAGAATTGGCCATATGACTTAGGTGAGATTGGGAGAGATGTCAGAGACAAGACTAGCTCTATAGTGTATTCTCCCATCCCATTTTCTTTGATATTGATCTCTTTAGCAATGTCATCCATCTTAGATGTGGAAGCCACATTTTGTTGCTTGATGGAAGATTCTCTGTTATTGGGAACAAGTTTATCGGCACTTTCCTTCAATGTATTGCAAGTTGTACTCAGATCAGCTGGGATAGTAACCTCCACTCCTTCATAGGGAAATTTCAAGCATTGATGGTATGTTGAAGGAATAGCCTGCATTTCATGTATCCAGGGTCTCCCTAGAAGGATATTGTAAGCCAATGGTAGATCGAGCACCTGACATGTGGTATCTTTGATGACTGGACCCACCCGGATGGGCAAGACAATGGTGCCTTTAGAAGCTCTTTCTTGTTCATCATAGGCTTTTATGGTGATCTTCTTTCAAGGATCAATAGCCATCTCTGAGAATCCCAACTGTGTGATTAAGTTGTAAGAACAAATGTTGAGGCCTGCGCCCCCATCTATCAACACACGTTTGACTCGACGGTTCTGGATCAAGACTTCTATGTGCAAGGGCTGATTATGTGGGTGACTTAGGGAGTTGTCATCCTCTTCTGAAAAGGAGATATATTGCGGAGATGTTAGATGACCAACCATAGTCTGGAACCTGTCTAGATCTAGATCATCAGGAACATTAGAGCTGAGAAAAGCTTTGTCTAGGATATCTCGGTGAGCTGGAGATATTTGAAGTAACTCAAACATAGAGATTTTGGCATTGGTATGCTGGAGTTGTTGTACAATGCTGTAAGATGTAGGTCTGGTATCCTTTGGATTGGAAGATTTCGAGGCAACCTTGTGTTTAGAAGCAGATGTGAGATTGAAAGGTATCTTAGGGACATCAAATGAATTTGGTGTTTGTCCTTTCAGATGCGTTTGAGCTTGTGATCTGGTAACTGCATTAGCTGAGGAATGATTTCTATCTCTTCATATAATCGTGATGACATTACAGCTCTCAGAGAGGCATGGTTCCACCATATTGATGACAGCATCATTTCCAGGGTAGGCATAGTTGACTTTTGCCCCCATGTTAGGCTGAGAAGTGGAAACTCCCTTGCCATGTTGTGGAAAAGGTTCTGTAAATGCTGTGTGATCATTATTACTGGTAGGATTATCGATTGTGATGTCCCCTTGATCTATCAAGTCTTGAATGGTATGCTTCAAATGGAAGCATCCATTAGTTCTGTGGCCTTTAGTTCGATGGAAAGCACAAAATTCATTATCTTTCCACCAACATGGTTTTGGATCCGGATCAGGTTTTCGGATTGGTGGTAAAGAGATCATGTTATCAGCTATCAGGGTCCTTAGAGCAGATTCCAAAGATTCTCCCAGGGGAGTAAACTTTCGTTTATTATCCCATCATTTGAATGGCTTCTTTGGAGATGGTTCAGCAGATTTTTGCTCTGAAGCTTCAATGGCTTTGGTGGCAAGGGTGATATTGTAGGCCGGTGCCTTTGATGGGGTGTGGATAGTGTCAACAACACCGTCAGAGACGATACCTTTGTTTCTATTCCAGCTCTTGTTTTTATCTTTTGAGCTAGATCCCGATTCAGACTTGTCCTTTTGAAGTGTGATTTCTCCTTTCTTGACAAGTACTTTCTCAATCTTGATTGCATTATCCACCATTTTATCAAAAGATACATGATCTTGCATTTGCAATGGATAGTTGAGCTCTGGAACAAGGTTATTGATAAAGATTTCAAGTTTCTCCATTTCGGGAATTGGTCTAGCATATAAAGAAAACTTCTTTCGCCACCTCTTGAGAAAAGTTAGGAATGATTCCCCTGGATATTGCTTGAGGTTACAGATATCGATCATGGTAATCGGATGTTGAATATTGTAGGAATATTGTTGATAAAACAATTTAATCAATTCCTCAAAAGTTTTGATCGTAGAAGGTAAACTTGAAAACCACTGAATGGATGCTCCTCCCAAGGATCTAGGAAAAAGATGCATTAGATAAGTCGGTTCATGCATGAATTCCATGGATTGTGTACAGAACTCTCTGACATGATCTTGAGGATCAGAGTGTCCGTCATATTTGTCATACTTTGGTATCTCCACTCTTTTTGGGAATGGAGGCATATACAAGTCTTTGTCAAAAGGGAAAGGACAAAGGGCCTCCATGGAGAATTCCTTGGGTTCCTTCTCTTTCTCAATTTTATTCATTTTGACCTGCATAGCGTGCAGCTGGTTCATTATGGCCGTCATCAGAGTTTCTTCCTCATGTGTGATGATATCTTCGACATTGAAGTGAGGAGGAAGTTTAGCTCCTTCTTGGGCTAATTGCAAAAAGTATGCCTCTCTATCCATTTTCAAGAAATGCCTCATCATTCTTTTGAATTCATCATCATTCTGACACCGATGGATTTCAGAGGGTGTAGGGTCTTGGTCGGCATTATGTTGAGAATGGTGTCCCTGGGATCCTCCTCCTAGAGAACCATGGTTTGTCCCTGCTTGAGACATGGTAGGAGTTTTTGGGCTCCCTGGAATAGATTGAGGAGGAGTTTGTTGATTACCTCTGTGAGTTGATAGAGGAGGTATGTAACCAGTTTTTAATCGAAAGTTACCGAGACCGTCATCTTCGTAGATACCTGACTTGATGAGTTCTTCAAGAGTTGGACCCGGGGTATTGGTCAAAAGTAAGTTCTGAGATGTTTCTTCTGATTTCTTGTGTGAAGAAGCTCTGGTCTCCACCATTAACTTTGAATGAAACAGAAGAAAAGGATGAAGACAACTGAAGAACAATTTGATTCGAGAAAATCGGATGACGCAACCTTGTCAAGATTATGATAGTTTTGAAGATCTGATGAGATGTGGGTGAAGGAAACTGTGCCAAGGATGCATGGGATAGATCGCCCAAAAGATAGCGGACACGAGTTCTCAACACTTAGTTTGTTTTTGAAGATTGATTGATTAAAGATTGATAGTTATGACAAGGTTTTGACACGAGATAAAAAGGACTCAAATTGATCAAACAGAAGACTAGATCGGATTCAAAAGATCAAACTCAGAAAATGGTAGAATGCTTAATAGCTACTGCTCTGTTCCTGACACAATGATATTTTTGACAGATTCTGGAACTAGGCTGGAAACATTGGATATCTCGCAATTTGACAATTTCTGACAACTTTCTCAATTTTTTCCAAACGACACTCTGCAGACTCGTACGACACTGGGTAGTCTATGAAATGACAGTTGCTAAACTCATACGACAGTTGGGTAATACTGAAATGACACTTGACAAAACTCGTACGACTTTTGACTTCCTGAAATGACTTTTGACTCCAGAAAAGATTTTACGTCAATTTTTGCAAAATGTAAGGTCTTCAGTTTTGGATTGTTTGCAAATTGTATTGTCCAGATTTTGAAGGTTATACCAGATTTGATCGTTTTTAATAGCTAAGTAGATAAATAAGCACGCAGAATAGCAAGCAAGTGATTCCAAGCACGTCTGAAAACAATGAACAAGGGCAAAAGCAACCTTGCGCATGAACAATCAAGTGACCAAATTGTGCTAATCCCTGAGAGTACTAATTGTGTATGTTCTGAAAAGTTTTGCAATAACACACATATACCTGAGAATGAAAAATTGGCCTCTCTAGGGTTTTTAGTAATGGTTTGACTCTGCAACTTTTATGATTCAAAGGGGTGAACTCCAATCCCGGCGCACCAGGGTTTTGACACAGTCCGAGAACTTAATCTTCAAGAGCTGCTAGGGAGATCTGACAACCCAACAATGAACCATACCCGTGGAGATTTCTTCCACAAGGACATTTATATAGCGGTTGTCACTACCATGGCGAAAATGGCTATTACCGCTTGAGGTTCCGTCAACGCAGTTTGCCCTGTGAAGGGATTTTCAGCTACGGTTAACCCTCTCTAAAGATGACTCACAATAGTATACCACAAGGGGACTTGGCTCCAGATTCAAGGTTTTGACACCTCTTCACTTTTAACCCAAACAAAGTAAGCAGATTAATCTGACACGCTAAGACAAAGTTTTGTTCCACCAAGGTCTGTGATATCAACTCCACGTGATCTATCAACCTCTCCGGGGAGAGAATGTATCAATCAATAAGAGAAGATGCACTAACCAATTTTGATTCACCAAAGCTCGTGATATCAACCCCACGTGATCTATCAACCTCTCTGGAGAGAGAATGTGTCGATCAATAAGAGAAGATGCACTAACCAAGCTGAATGTGAAATGCACTAAGTATCCTCCCTACCTACAAGGATTCTATCGTCAAGAAAGATTTTGCTAGGAATCCAATCTCTCAAGAATCACGAATAGTGTTCATAGGGCCTAATTACTATGTGAGCATAGATATATGTTCCGAAAGTAAATCTACCAAAAGCATTCAAAAAGTAGAAAGAGGAACACTTAATGCTTAAAGAAAATATGAGATGAGTCCACAAGGTGGAACACTTAACACCTCACACAAGCTAAAAACAAGTCCACAACTTAGAAAACAAGCGAGTTCCTAAAAGCACAAAAGGGTTGCCAAGTGGAACATTTAACGCTTCTGTCCTGTTGACCCCTCCCCTTTATGGCACTAAGATTGCAACCACAGGGCGGAAATGAGGGGCCGGCGGATTAGCGAGTCCAATAACCCAAGATAGCAATCAAGATCAATCACAAGTATTCTAAGACTACTTAATGAATCCTTAAGGGATTACAACCTAGTATCAATTATGCAAGTGTGTAGAGATAGATAAAAGCATGAAAGGATGCACACAAGCCAGACACATAAGAGATTTATTTTAGGATCCAAATTGAAATATTATCAGCTTGAGAAGAATACCTTAGGTCCAACGCTCTGCAATCCAGAATTTAGCACACATCTGAAAGTACCAAATCAAGACCAATCAACAGCAAATTGTAAGCGTTAGAAATCAATAATCTGAAAGTACAAATCTGCAAATTATGTGTCTCTGTAGCAAAATCTCGCGCGAGGCAGAATACGGTCCCGCGTGAGGAAACACTATCTCGCACGATGAAGAATGAAGTCTCGCGCGAGGAAGTACTATCTCACACGACAAAAATATGAAGACTCGCGCGAGGAAGTGGAGTCTCACGCGATAAAAGATAAAGTCTCACGCGAGGAACTGTAGTCTCGCGCCAGAAAGTGATTTTTCGCGCACAAAAATGATACCAGTGAAATTTCGCGCGACACAGAAAGAAATCTCGCGTGACACAAGTGAAATCTCGCGCGAGAATTTGTACAGAGATGTACGGAAGTACGGATAGAATGATAAAAATCTCTATGTACGGACAACTTTGATAGAAAAAGTGCCAAAAAAAAAAAAAAATTTCTTTTTTGCAGGCAAAAAAGAAACAAAAAATAACGTCCTACAGAGTATACCAGGACCCTTGAAACCCTTATCCTCAAAAGATAGAAAATTGATAGAAATGAAGGGAAACCCGTTTCAGGGCCCCACGGTGGGCGCCAAAAATGTGTGTGTGAAAATTGTACCTGATCTGTAGACACAACACTCAGTAAAACATTAGAGGTTAGTGATAATCAAAATCATGCAAAATTGAAAGCTATCTAACCAAGCGATTTACTGCCTTCTAATAGGTGCGAGATTAATGTTCTCAGATTATTATCGAGATCAGTGACCTAGACGACACCTAAATGAAGGATTTGAATGCAATTCTAGATATGGAATAAATGCAATTAATCTATATTTTTGATATTTTCTATGCAATAAGAATGATAAAAACTGATATGATATGAATGCTATTGAAAACTGATATGCTATGAATCTAACAATGATATGTAATATGAATGCAAAAATAAGATTGATCTCACAAAGATGTCGATTCGCAAGAGCTTTGATTCTTCAATTCCAATTCTCCAGCGTGATTGTGCAAAATATGAGATGATTTGTGAAGAGCTGAAGCCTTTAATTTATAGAAATCCAGGGCTTTGGAGGTGCATGGATAAAAGCCATAAATCACTCAAATTAACTCATCTTGATTTTTGAGTTATCTGATCATGAAAGATAGTTAATTCTCAAAATCATGCAAAAACATGCAAAAATAGCTTTTTAACTCAAATTAGAGTTTAGATCAGCTTTTTGAACTCCAAAAGGATGTTGAGTTCCAAAAAGTCAATAACTTGCATTGATTTTCTGATTTGGAGTTTAACTGTTTCTTTTGAATATGCATAATAATTAAGAATTAAATAAATAAATAAAGTGATTTATCCTCAACTCAACTGATTTTTGAAAATAAATAATTAATTTATGGGTTAATTAACTATTTATTCAAACTTTTATTAAAAATTATATTATTAAATAATGACAACATGCTTTAATTAATTAAATAAGAATTTATTCAATTAAAGATAGGAATTTTGATTTATTGTCAAAATTAAATAATATAATTAATAATAGATAGAATTAAATTTAATTACACAATTAAGTGGCAAATATTAAATCTAATTAATTAAATATGAAAATATTCAATTAATCAAACTTAGGATAAATGTGATTTATCGCCAAATAATCATTAAATTAAAGATAATTAAGATATTTAGGAATATTACTAGGAATATTCCCCGATGCAGAATTTAAGATAATCAATTATGATTCGATGATGTTTAGATGTGCCTTAGATTAGGACTTTGATGTCGATTTCGTTTGAATTGTCGATGTAGGAGGTTAATGAACTTATAGCCCATTTTTGGGGTATTAAAATACCTTTAATATCAAGCACAATAAAGGTGTCTTAAATAAAGTGGCAAATGCATTATCTAGAAGAGCTCTCACAATTCAATAAATTTAGTTGAAGAGCATGGGGATAGATCACTTCAAGGACTTATATGTAGATGATGAAGATTTTGGAGACATTTATAAGGTATGTGTTGAATACAAGAATCATTTTCATAGTAGGTATGCTAAGTATACTTTCCAAAGTGGTCTCTTGTTTAAAGGGAATCAATGATGTGTTCCTATAGGATCTATTAGAGAGAATTTGATTTAAGAAAAGCATAATGGTGCTTTGAGTGGTCACTTTGGGATCACTAAGATTCAAGAACTTTTTCAAAGGTAATATTATTGGCCAAGGATGAATCTTGATGTTAGGAGGTATGTGGAAAGTTGTATTGTATGTCAAAAGGCCAAGGGCACTTCTTCAAATGCATGCCTTTATCAACCACTACCTATTCCTACTAGTCCATGGGAATGCTTGAGTATGGATTTTGTAGTTGGGTTACCCAAGACAAGACAAGGTATGGATAGTGTCTATGTGGTTGTGGATAGATTCATCAAGATGGCTCACTTTGTGCCATGTAAGACCACTAATTATTCTAGTCAAATAGCTTCTCTTTTCTTCAAAGAGATTGTAAGAATCCATGAGTTACCTATCAACATTGTGTCAGACAAAGACACTAAATTTATGAGTCATTTTTGGAAGACTCTTTGGCAAAGGTTAGGCAGTAACTTGTCCTTTGGATCAGCCTAACATCCCCAAACTGATGGTTAGACCAAGGTTATCAATAGAAGCCTTGGAAATCTACTAAGGTGCTTGACCAAGGAGTATGGTCAACAATGGGATTAGTTGATTGGGCTAGCTAAATATTCCTATAATGACACTATAAATAGATCCATAGGGAAGAGTCCCTCTGAAATAGTCTATGGACTACATCCTAGAGGTGTATATGAACTAAGAGATTTGAAGGATGGAGTGAAGGGAAGTGAATATGCTAATGAATTTTCATATGCTATGCAGGAGATACATGTTACAGTGAGGAAGACCTTGACAGAGAACACCATGAAACACAAAGCCAAGGTGGATGAAAGTAGAAGAATAGTTTAGTTTAATGTGGGTGACTTGGTTATGGTGCATCTTAACAAATCAAGACTTCAAAATGGAGTCCCTCACAAGTTGCAAATGAAGAGGATAGGTCCATGTCCTATCTTGGCTAAGTATGGGGATAATACATTCAGATTTGAGCTATCGAAAGATAGTGGATTGTCCCCTATCTTCAACATTGTAGACTTAGTCCATTACAAAGGACCACAACAAGATATGGATCAAAGTCTTCATGAAGTGATCAAAGATGTGGAAGATCTCCAATTACCTACTACTATAGTCATAGGAGCTGACAGTGTGTTGGACACAAGGGTCTATAAAAAGAATAGGACTAAGGAGTATAAAGAACATCTCATAAAGAAGCATGGGCAAATGGATGATGATGCAGTATGGATAAAGGAATCAGAGTTCAAGAAGATGGGGATTGATCCAAGCATCATCAATCCAAGGGTGGATTGAAATTTTTGTTTTGGGGAGGATGGTGCAAGAGCACACCTAGGCTAACCTCCATGTTAGAGTTGATTTGGCTTGTACTTGACTCTAGCCAAGTCAGGATTGTTAAGTTTGTTTTAAGACCTTAGAAGGTCTTTGCAATGTGGGCTAAGTGAGTTAGTCATTAGGACTAAAGTCACACAAATAGCCATTGTTAGTAGTTATTAATTTTTCTTAGTGTTAGAAGCTTAAGGTGAGACTAGAGTCTTAAATGTGTTCTAAGCACATTATGATGTGGTAAAGATGCCATAGGGTCATTAATGGTCTTGGATCCTTGAAATATAGGAGGTTAGTAGTCCTAAGAAATAGGATGAAGGCATAGAGAAAGATGAAAAATGTTGTTAAGAAGTTGTCATGATCGATTATCCTTGGATTCCCTTGAGAATAGGAGGTGGGAGATCAGCTAAAAGGCCCTATAATTGTGGAGATGGCATCTACTATTATCTAAGACTCAAATCTTGAGGTTAGATATGCATTGTAACAGTTTGTGAATATTGAATTCAGCTCTACAACTCTATTTTGGAGAATATCCCAAGCTAAAATGGATTGAAAGTCTTGATCTGGTGGTTGATTAGTGTTCTTTAGTTTTTTATAAGACTTTTTCATTTAGGAATCAAGTTTTTTAGAGTAGATATATTATGTTGAATAAATTGTTTTTGTTTTAGAGTTCTCACTAGTCCTGTTTTGACCAATCAGTGCATTCATGGCTCCCCCATGAAATCTAGCCATGGGAAACACCTAAGGATAGATGGAAATGTTAGGGGAGTCATTATTATACATAATTTTAGGATTAGGAGTCTTGAAAGTTTGGAGATCTATTTTTACTACTAGGCCCTAGGCAAGCAGATAGAGCCCAGTTAGAGGTCTAGGAATGAAAGATTGAAGATTTCTTCTAGGGTAGAAAGGTACTATAAAACACAGGTATAGTTTCAAGAAGGATTTCATCATATCATAACATACTATGAGGATTGAGTTTATGCCAATCCATTAGACCAAGTTTTGAGCAAGATTTTTACTAGGTTACAGTTAGTCCTAGAAATTAGGCCTAATAGCCCTATTTTTCCTAGTTTGTAGGAAGATAGGGTACGGAGGTTGTCAAACCCCAAATGCCATTGAATATTTAAAAACTTCCAAATGGGTATCCAAATATGGTTTTATATTTTTAGGTTCTTTGGAAAAGTTTTGCTAGAATTGGCAAAAAGTCACTGGTAAAGGCTACAAGAATTAGGCCTATTTAAGGTCTCCAAATGATGAATCCTTGAACCAAGTAAGGATAGGGTTAAAGATCCTTCTAAAATGGATCAAATTGACAAATTTATGAATTTTTTTATAAGGAAGGACACCCCTACAATTAAGAATGAAGTTTGTGTGAAGGTAGGACTTAGAGCTCTCTAAGTGAAGGTGAAGGATTGAACTAACTATAATGTGTTAGTCTTTCAAGGTGAAGCAAAAGAGTTAAGAAATCTTAGAGAAGAGTTAGAATTGGACTTAGTTAATCATCTAAGCTAATCAGGACCTAGAGGAGACTAGGTTCCTAGAAGAGACAAGCTAGGTCTCTTGGTTGTAGTGCAAGCAAGCCTTGGAACACTCACATCAAATGGTATAGGCCCTTTATATAGTGCCAAATCCTACACATTAAACATAGGATACATTGCCAAGTCTGATGGCAAGTCTATTTTATAAGCATTTTGGTCATATTTTGCAAGGATCTTGCAAGGACCTATCCTTCTCATCTGAAGTTTGGTGGGGATTCCCTTCTGCAACCTAGATTTGTTGAGATGTACCATCACAAGATCTCCCACATCAAACTAAATGTCTTTTCTTCTTTCATCAACTTTGGTTTTCAACTTTTGGGTAGCCTCTTGGAGCTACTTCTTCACTTGATCATGAACCTCCTTCATTGATTGAGTGAAGTCTTCTGCATATGCACTCCTTCCTTCCTCATTGGCCAAGTGTCTCAACTCACATACACCTCTAGGATGTAGCCCATAAACTACTTCAAAGGGGCTTTTCCCTATTGTTCTATTAACACTTTCATTATAGGCATACTCTGCCTATGGTAACAGTTGATCCCACATCACTCCATACTCCTTTGTCAAACATCTAAGGAAATTACCTAGAACTCTATTAATAAACTTAATCTGA
Source organism: Chamaecyparis obtusa (assembly GCA_027943335.1). Taxonomy (NCBI): domain Eukaryota; kingdom Viridiplantae; phylum Streptophyta; class Pinopsida; order Cupressales; family Cupressaceae; genus Chamaecyparis; species Chamaecyparis obtusa. The sequence goes on along the minus strand of BSBK01004397.1, from coordinate 561,990 downwards.
CCATTAGTTTTGGGATGGTAGGATGATCCAAATGATAGGTTAGTGCCTAACCTCTTCCATAGGTTCTTCCAAAAATGGCCCATAAATTTGGCATCTTTGTCAGATACTATGCTTAGGGGCAAGCCATGAATCTGTACCACCTCTTTAAAGAAAAAATGTGCAATATGACTGGCATCATGAGTGGTTTTTCAAGCAATGAAGTGGCTCATCTTGTTAAACCTATCTACAATCACAAATATACTATCTAAACTAGTCTTGGTTCTAGGCAATCCAACTATAAAATCCACACTAATGCATTCCCAAGGCCTGGTAGGAATGGGAAAAGGTTGATACAAACCTTCATTAGATGAAGTACCTTTAGCTTTTTGGAAAACCAAGCATTTCTCCCATACTTCATGATGTCCTTCTGTATCCTAGGCCAATAATAGAACCTTTGCACTAGTTCTAGTGTTTTGTTTAGGCCAAAATGCCCACTCAAGTCCCATTGTGCTTCTCCTGTATCACATTCTCCCTCATATATCCCTTAGGAACACATAGTTGTCCTCCTCTAAACAAGAGATCATTCTAAATTTTATAGTCTAAAAATTTGATATGGAAATGGTTCTCAAATCCTTTACATACCTTGTATGCTTCTACAAAGTCCTCATCTCCTTTATAAAGATCTTTGAAGCTCTCTATACCTATGCTTTTTAGTTGTACCTCCTGGACTATCAAAAGTATCCTACTCAAGGCATCAACCACCTTATTTAACTATCCTTTCTTATACTTTATAGTGAATTTATAGGCTTGTAAATATTTCATCCATTTGAGATGTCTATTGCTCAACTTCTCCTGGGAGTTAATGAAACTCAAATCCTTGTTATCAGTGTACACTACAAATTCTTTAGGCAGAAAATAGTGCCTCCATTTCCTCAAGGATTGCACCAATGAATATAACTCTAGGTCATAAGAAGAATATCTCTTCTTAGCCTCATTCAACTTCTCACTATAGAATGCTATTGGTCTATTCTCTTGATTCAGCACTGCTCCAACTGTTATGCCACTTGCATCACATTCTAAGGTGAATCACTTGTCAAAGCTTGGAAAAACCAATATAGGTTGTGTAGCCACTCTCTTCTTCAACAACTCAAAACCTTTTCCATCCTTTGGAGTCCACTTTAATTTATTTTTCACTCCACCTTTAATTGTATCTGATGCAGGGGCAGGGTAGATACAAGCAGAATCAAGCAGAATTGAGTCCACTTGAATCCACAACAAGCCCTTGCTCAAAGTTACACAATGGAATAAATATGAAATAACATGAAAGAAATGGAAACAAAATGGATATGACACAATCAACTGGCAGAAACAACAAAGAATTATATTATTTCTTCCAACATGCCCGGCTATGAGGCCTTCCGGGTTTCGGCCTTATACAATGAGAATTATGAAATCAGAATTACAGCTTGCATCCTATCTTTGTCTCCAATGATGTATCTTGATAATACTCTCTAGATCTAACTCTTTATGATCCTCTTTATGATCTCCTTGATACCCTACTACGTCAATCTAGATCCCTTATATAGCCAGCTAAGCCACAGGTCGGCCACTGAGGCATTTAATTACAATATAGGCCCAGTCTCAAGATTTAAACCAAAAAATAATGCTAGAATGAATTTAAATTGATTCACCTTTGGATTTAGGTCCTAAAATGACCCAATAATATTCCTTTAAGTTCTCTAGGTCCAATTTGATCACACGGAACATCGCAAGAAGAAACACCACACGTTTCACCCGAAAACTAGCAAAAAATAGGTCCTGAGGCAAAACAAGCATAAATTTTTACTCATAATGAATTGGAGTTTGTGCTCTTGGTAAATGATATTAATTTAGGTCCTATAAAACTTCTTAAGTGAGAAAATATTTATTCTTTAAGGATCAACATCTCCAAGATGCGCAATCAATGCCAAAACTGCAGGAACGGCTCTGGCGGGAACACTGGCAGAAAATATGTCCCCGAGAAAAATGGTCATAACTTTTGACTCATAATGAATTATGAGATTAACCTTTTGGAAATGATATTAATTTAGGTACTATTAAATTCCTTAAGTTACCAAATGATAATTCCTTATGGATCAAGGTCGCCAACATGAACAATCAGCACCAAAACTGTAGGAAAACACTGTTCCAACGGCAAGGAAAATAGCTGTAACTTTGAAACAGTCCATCCAAACTTTATGTTATCATAGGAGAAGGTTACCAAATAGGTCCTCAACATAATTTAATCTTAGAACACCACGAAACCATCAAATTCAAATATTATAAAGAAAACAACAGCAAACAGGTACAGAAATCAGAAATGTTTTTGGTTGATGCAAGATTGCTCAAAGACCCAAGATGCTCCTGCATCAGACACCTGGGGTAAATAAATAACTAATGTCCACATTAGGAACTACTAATATTTTGACCTGAATCATAAAGATCCAACTCATCTTGTGTAATCCATGAACTATCTTCAACTGGCTTGTCTTTCCACTGAACTAGATATTTCATGTAGTCTTTTCCTCTTGTACTCTTGCTCACTCTTTTATTCAAGATCTTCTCAATGTTGTCCTTATTTTTCTTAGGATAATATGGATCATCTTCTATCTCATAATTTGATTCAAAGTACTGAAATATGTCATCAATGTTGAATATAAGTTATATATCCATGTCCTCTGGCAATTCTACTTCATAAGCATTTGCACTGTCAAACTTCTTCAAAATCTTACAAGGTCCAAATTTCTTCATTTTCAGCTTGTTGTAGGTACCAACTAGAAATATATTCTTCTTCAAATGAGTCATAACCTCATCTCCAACTTTAAAATATTTATGCCTCCTTCTCTTGTTTGCTCTCTATTTATATTTTAGATTACTATCCTCCAAATTCCTTTTAACTTCATCATGGAAAGTTCTCATGTATTCTACAAAATGATCAACTTCAGCACTTCTTCTTGTCTCAGTAGGTAAATCTCTCAACTCTATGGTTCCCTTAAGATGAAATCCATTAACAATCTCAAATGGTGTCCTCTTACTACTTCTATTCATAGAATTATTATATGCAAACTCTGCTTGTGCCAAAATCAAATCCCAATTAGTAGGCTTATCTCCAACTAAACATCTCAACAAGTTTCCCAAACTTCTATTCAAAACTTCAGTATGTCCATATGTCTGAGGGTGAAATGTAGAACTAAACATCAACTCTATATTCATCTTTTTCCAAAGTGTTCTCCAAAAGTAACCAGTAAACTTAGTATCTCTATCTGAAACAATAGACTTAGGAAAACCATGCAATCTTACCACTTCCTTGAAGAATAATTCAGCTACATGCAATGCATCAGATGTCTTCTTACAAGGTATCAAATGAGCCATCTTAGAAAAACTATCAACCACTACCAAAATAGAATCATTACCTCTCTAAGTTCTAGGCAATCCAAGAACAAAGTCCATACTCACATCTTCCCAAGGTCTATCATGTACAGGCAAAGGTGTATACAATCCTGAATTTTGACTAGTTCCTTTTTCTACTTGACAAATTCTACAACCTCTAACCATTCTCTGTACATCTCTATAAATTTGTGGCCAAAATTATCTTTTTGAAATCAAATTCATAGTCTTATCAATCCCAAAATGTCTAGCAAGTCCACCACTATGTTTCTCCTTCATTATGTTCTCTCTCATAGATCCTCTAGGTATGCACAACTAAACTCCTTTAAACAACATGTCTTCTTGAATGAAATAATCAGACCACTTATCACTCATTGTGTGTTCTTTACAAGCTTTCCAAGGTTCTACAAAATTAATGTCAATCTCATACAAACACTTCAAATCATCAAAACCAAGTACCTCAACTCTCATCTTTGTTAGAAAACTTATTCTTTGGCTCAAGGCATCAGCAACCTTATTTGACTGTCCACTTTTATGCTTCAAGCAAATATTATGTTCTTTCATTTCACTTGTAAATGTTTTATCATCAAACAAACATACTCTGACTATAGTACAATGACCTTCATCAAACTTCTCTACTAAAGGCAATAACACTTGTTTCTTTCCATCCATCGAAATAGTATATTGATTCAATCTACCATCATGCAAAGTTTTCCTATCATACTACCAAGGTCTACCCAAAATAATATGACAACAATCCATAGGCATAATATCACATAAGACTTCATCATGATAATTCCCAATTTTGAATTTAACAAGGCATTGTTCACTTACAAGTAGTTTATGCTCCTTCTGGATCCAAGCAATATGATAAGGCTTAGGATGTTTCAATCTGTACAACTACAACTTGTTAACGAGCTCTTTAGATGCCAAATTATTAGAACTTCCACTATCAATGATTACCTTGCAACATTTATCAGCGATCTTACATCTAGTTCTGAACAAAATTTTCCTCAAAATAGGTTCCTCATCAGCTTCTTCATTCCACAAGATCCTTCTTAGCATCAAGTTCTCACCATGTTCAATTTCATTAGACATTTCCTCAACTTCTTCACAAGCCAAATTATTTCTACCATTACCTCCAGTCTTCTTTCCAGAGTTAGTACATTCAAAATCTCTATGTCCTTCTTCACCACATTTGTAACAAGCACCTTTAAACCAAGACTTCTCTTCTCTTTTACCATTATTGTTATTCCTAGAGTAACCAATATATCTACCTCTAGAGTAGTTACCTCTTCTACCAGTAGGGTCATCTTCCCATCCTTTATCTTGCAATGCATTGTTAGATCTACTACTTTCTCCATAAGATCTGCCTCTACTTCTCTAAAATCTTTCACCTCTTCCTCTTTGTCTTTAATCATGTCTTTTTGTCAATCTTTCTTCTGCCTTCAAGGAAAATTGATATGCTTCTTCCACACTATCTATCTTCACATAACTAATCTCATCTTGAATAGATGTCCTCAGGCTATTTAGTTATCTAGCCACTTTCTCAACTTCATCATCCACATGTCCAGATCTGATATCAAATTTGTAAAATTCTTCAGTATATTCCTTCACACTCATGTCCTTTTGTCTTATATTTTGCATTTTTCTCATCAAACTAACTTGGTAGTCAGCTAAAAGAAACTTCTTCTTCATCTCTCCAAGCATCTTCATCCATGTCTTGATCTTTTCTTTTCCTCTATTCTATCTCTCAGTTTGAAAATGATCCCACCAAAGAGATGCATGACCTTTCAACTTTGTGATTGCTATCTTAACCTTTTTATTATCAGCAGTATCTTCATACTCAAAACCTTTATCCATCTCAGAGATCCAATCCAAAAGTGTATCGGTCTCAAGTCTTCCATCATAGTAAGCAACTTCAACTGCAGGTCTGGAGTTAGCCTTAGATAAAACTCTCAAAAGTCTTTCCTCATCCTATTCAACTTTAGGTTCAGCATTAGGTGCTTCTTCTTCTTCATCATCACTAACATCTTTAAGATGTGCTCCTCTTCTCTGGGCTGTCTCTATAACTTCAAGCCTAGTTGCAATCTGCCTCAACATATCCATGATAGCATTATCATTTCCTCTACCATGAACCATCTTGACAATCAGGTTCCAGCAAGATCATAACCTTCTCCAAGTTATAGGTCAGATCTTAGATCTACCACCCTACAACTAATCCAATAAGGTTCTCCACAATCCAATCCACAAGAAAGAACTCACTCTAATACCACTTGATGTAGGGGCAGGGTAGATACAAGCAGAATCAAGCAGAATTGAGTCCACTTGAATCCACAACAAGCCCTTTCTCAGAGTTACACAATGGAAGAAATATGAAATCACATGAAAGAAATGGAAATGCAATGGATATGAGACAATCAACTAGCATCAACAATAGATAATTATATTATTTCTTTCAACATGCCTGGCTATGAGGCCTTTCAGGTTTCGGCCTTATACAATGAGAATTATGAAATTAGAATTATAGCTTGCATCCTATCTTTGTCTCCAATGATGTATCTTGATAATCCTCTCTAGATATACCTCTTTATTATCCTCTTTATGATCTCCTTGATACCCTACTACATCAATCTAGACCCCTTATATAGCCAACTAAGCCATAGGTCGGCCAGTCAGGCATTTAATTACAATATAGGCCTAGTCTCAAGATTTAAACCAAAACTAATGCTAGAATGAATATAAATATATTTTCCTTTGGATTTAGGTCCTAACATGACCCAAGAACATTCCTTTAAGTTCAAAAGGTCCAATTTGATCACACGGAACATCGCAAGAAGAAACACCACACGTTTCACTTGAAAACTGGAAGAAAATAGGTCCTAAGGCAAAATGATCATAACTTTTTACTCATAATGAATTGGAGTTTGAACTCTTGGGAAATGATATTAATTTAGGTCCTATAAAATTCCTTAATTTCTCAAATATTTATTCTTTAAGTATCAACATCACCAAGATGCGCAATCAGTGCCAAAACTGCAGGAATGGCTCTGGCGAGAACACTGGCAAAAAATAGGTCCTCGAGAAAAATGGTCATAACTTTTGACTCATAATGAATTAGGAGATGCACCTTTGGGAAATTATATTAATTTAGGTCCTCTTAAATTAATTAATTTCACAAATTATAATTCCATATGGATCAAGGTCACCAACATGAACAATCAGCACCAAAACTACAGGAAAACACTATTCCGACGGCAAGGAAAATAGTTGTAACTTTGAAACAGTCCATCCAAACTTTATGTGCTCATAGGAGAAGGTTCCCAAATAGGTCCTCAACATAATTTAATCTTTTTACACCATGAAACCATCAAATTCAAATATTATAAAGAAAACAAAAGCAAACAGGTACAAAAATCAGGAAATGTTTTTGGTTGATGCAAGATTGCTCAAAGACCTAAGATGCTCCTGCATCAGTATCTAAGACTGGTGCAAATATCTCAACAAAACCTTTAATTAACTTCCTATAAAATTGGGAAAGTCCATGGAAACTCCTTACCTCAGTTCTACTTGTAGGTGTAGGCCAATTAAGTATTGCTTCCACCTTGCTAGGATCCATCTTCAAGGTTCCTTGGGACACCACAAAGCCATGATAGATCAACTCTTTCTTCATAAATTCACACTTTTCCAAGTTAATGGACAACTTCTCCTCATGGAATCTCTTCATCACAATCTACAAATGTTGGAGGTGTTCTTCTTTAGTCTTACTAAAGATTAGGATATCATCTAGGTACACTACTACAAATTTGTCAATGTAGTCTTTCAACACCTCATTCATCAACCTCATGAAGGTTCATGGAGAGTTACTAAGCCCAAAGGGAATGACCAACCATTAATAGAGCCCTTTTTTGTTCTTGAATGTATTCTTCCACTCATCTCCCTCCTTAATCCTAATTTGATGGTACCCACTCTTCAAATCCAACTTGGTGTAGTACCTTGCTCCTCTCAAATAGTCCATAAGATCTTCAATCCTAGGAATGGGAAATCTGTACCTTATAGTGATCCTATTAATTACTCCTAAGTCTATATAAAGCCTCCACTTATCTCCCTTCTTTAATGCTAGGACTACTAGCACTGTACATGGGCTAATGCTTTTCTTGATTAGTCCTTGGTCCAAAAGCTCTTGCACTTGTCTAGCTATCTCCTTGTTTTGATCAGGAGTCATCTTGTATGTTGCTTTATTTGGAAGAGATGCTCCTAGTATTAAGTCAATCTGATGACTTATGGCTCTAGGAGGTGGCAACATTTTAGGTGATCCATCACTAACTATGTCCTTAAACTCCTTCAATAACGCATGCACTTCCTTTGTTAATGGTGTGTGTTCCACCTTCTTCTCTTCACTAAGCTTCACCATGACTGCATAGTGTCTCCCTTCTCTAGTCTTCACATCTTGGATGTATTCCTTACCTCCTTGCAATAAGATGTTAGTTCCTATTGAAGTAGACCCCTCATCATCTATGAGTGACCGAATTCTATATGTGACCCCATCCTTCTTGAAATAATAGGAGTTTCTTTCTCCATCATGAACTATTTTCCTATCAAATTTCTATGGCCTACCTAAGATTAGGTGGCATGCATCCATTGGGAGTATATCACACAAGATTCTATCCACATATTTTTCTATTGAGAAATCAACCCATGCTTTCTCATTTACAAGAACATGATGTCCCTCATTTAACCATGTAACTCTATAAGGGTTTGTATGAGGTATTTTGGTTAATCCTAGTTTGCTGACTACCTCCTCTAAGATGATGTTGTCAATAGACCTTGAGTCTATGATCATCTTGCATACTTTACCAAGTATCTTGAATTTTACTCTAAAAAGTGCCCTCCTTTGTTTAGCTTCCTCTTTGATAGGATCTTTAATGAGGATCCTCCTAATCATGAGATTGTCCCCACTCTCTAAATCAAGGTTAATTTTAGGAGATTTAACACTACTAGTCTCTTCTCAGGCTATATAGTTTACCCTCTTCTGACCATGTGAACTAGAAGCCTTCTTAGGGCATCTATAGGCCAGATGACCTAGTTGGTTGCAATGAAAAAATTTCATGGTTACAAGGTGTGAGGCTCTGCTTGAACCTCCAAACCTACCTCTTCCTCCACCTTGGAAGCCTTTGCCTCTATTCATACTTCCTCTTCCACTCGTTTCATTAGTTATCTCTGTCAACTTGGACTCTCCTTGAGCTCTTAACTCATTGCTCCTACCTACAAAGCTACCTCTATGTCCTCTATTTTCTTTTCCTCTACCTCTTTCCCTTGAGGTCTAGTCATGATTCTTTTTTCCTTTCTCTTCTATTTTCAAAGCCATTTGATAGCACTGTCTAACACTTTTGAAGGTAGCAAGGCTCATGTCTTCTTGGATAGACAATTTGAGTCCATTTTGATACCTAGCCAATCTTATGCTTTCATCTTCTACTACCTTTGACCTTAAGCACAACTTTTGGAACTCCTCGGTATATGCTTGAACATATAAGTCTTTCTACCTGAGGTTTTTTCTCCTTCTATGCAACTAAACCTCATAATCATCAAGTAAATAGGTCTACTTCAGCTTATTCAACATGCCTTTCCATGTAACAATGGGACTCTTTCCCTCTTTCTCTCTCTTAGTCTGCACATACTTCCACCAAGTGAGTGCTAATCTCCTCAACCTAAACTTATCCACCTTTACCTTTTGAGCATCTATTATGCCATCACATTCAAAGTGATTTTTAATGTTGTAAATCTAGTCCATAACTAGATTGGGATCCATTTGTCCACTAAAAAGTGGCACACCCTCCAAATATTTTCCACTTAAGGCCTTGAGTGCCTTTAAGAAGGGTTATTCTACTATGACAGGGTCAAGATTTGGAGCTTCTTCCTCCAAGTCTAACTCCTTCTCCTTGGCTTCTTTTTCTTCTTTTTGGTCTACCTTGTCCTTCACTCTATCTGCCTTGTCTTGGACTTCACCCAAGAGCTGCTCCAATTGAGATAATCTTTCTCTGAGAAACTAGTTATCATCTTCTTTCTCTTCAACCTTCTTAGCCAATTCAGAAATAATCACCATCTTGTTAGATTCACTTGACTCCTCACTTGATTCTGTGGGCTTCAACATTCACTTGCTGCTACACTGCTTATCCCAAATCTTTAACCTGCTCTGATACCACTCTGATAGGGAGACTCTTAGATGTCTATTGAGTTTCCTAGAACTCACCTTAGGTCACACTTAGGACCTCTTATGGTTTCCTCAATCCACTCTCAAACACTTGGAAAGAATCAATTCCTTCCCACTATCAAGAATCTTCCTATCTTCTCAGGTTCCTATTCTTTGCCTTCAAGAGGATTAGTCCTAATCCACATTCTTCAAGCCCTACCCAATGGTTTTTTTTTTAAGAGGAAAAGGGCTTCAATTCACTTCATTTTAGACCCCTAACTTGGATCTCTACTTTCCAAGTTAAATCACTTCTCTATCGCTCTCTAGTTTCCTAGGTTCTAGGCCTTGTAGCCTTTTTGCCCAATTAGGCCTCCTAAAACTTAGGAATCTTCTTTTTAGACAAATCCTTCCAAAAGTACCCCCAAATATGTTTTTTAAGTTAAAACATATTCCACTATACCTCCAAGATTTTCTTGGTTTTAGGATCCAACTCTTTCTGTACACCCTATTTCAGATTTAGAGCTTTTTGCTTGGCTTTAGACTAGCCTTTGGTTTTTGGCCTCAAAACTTGGAAAATTTATTTCTTAGGAACTCCTCCTTATTCTTGAGTACCTAAATATCACAAATCAATACATCCATGGCCTTCTTGGCTCATGAACTCATCCCTCCTACAATTCCTAAACACTTCTTCTCTGTCTTCCTAGTCGAGCTTCATCCACAACTCGCCTAGGACAAGACCTTAAAAATCAATGGATGAACTTGCAAAGCCAAAACTTGTGGAATATTGAATCACATTGACCCTATTCTCCATCCCCAAAAGGTCATATAGGAACTATGATGGGAAATGGAGCTACGCTCACATCTTTCATACACTATCAAAACTGGACAAAAAACTATGAAAAATAAAATAAAATTACAAATGCTTTGAACACTCAACTAAAGAACAACCTAAAAGCTTAAAACACACTATTACATGCTAAAAAATGGATTCCAAAAGCTATAGTTGATATATTAATCCATGCAAGGCTTAAGTTAGCTCTGTTACTCAAATCTTCACTCTATTCATAGTAAAAACTTATTGTTACAATATGTCTGTCTGTACCCAAAATGACTACCAACCCTCAAATTAGGGTTTTCTTCCCTTAAATACTCACACTTCAGAGTTTAGGTCTTTAAGACAACCCTAAACCTTTCCAAGGCCTAAATCCTTAAGCTAAGCCTTTGCTGACAGCAACTTTTTAAAAGTTGCAAATGTTGATCGACAACATTTTGCAACATTTTTACATCCTCTTCACCATTAAGGTGTTTTAACTCCTTCCAAGACTATCTAACCTTAGTTAACCCTCCTAGGGCATCAAGGACCCTAAGAACACTAATAACATCATTTTTCCACTTGATGACATCATTAAGTACAGTGCATTAATGAAGATAATTTGAGCTTTTAGCCTAGAAAGAACCACTAAACTAGACTCACACTACACCTCACTTGGTCCACATGACCTCATCTATTTACACTACCCTTCCAGAGGGTCTTTCACACTCTTTCACACCAAAAATGAGATATCCAATTGGCTTCCCGGGGGTGCTCCTGCACCAGTTACCATCCGAGGATTTAGCATGTTGTAAAATGAAAACCATAGTATAAGGAAGACCCAATATATTCCCCCCTCCTTATCATGGCTACCTAATAGATAGGATAAGAAAGAGAAACGAGGATACCTACTTCACAAAGTAAGGATATATCATGTTAACAATAATGTACACTATATTCTTAGCAAAGAGTATTGACTCTTACATCGAAGAACATAGATAATCATAAAAAAGGATATGTCACTTATGGAAAAAGGTTCCTCAAAGAGAAAGAGAACTTATCAACAAGACCTCCACCATAGAGGAGCACTTGAGATAAAATATCATCTTTAAAAGAAAAAGAAGAGAGGGATCAAAGATTCAATCATCAAGCCCCCTGTAAGCAAGATGAAGAGGAATCTTGAAACAAAGGAAACAAAATTTAAACCCAAAGCAAGGGCAAGAGTTTATAAACAACATAATTTGCAAAATAAAGATGTGATGAACTAGGAAAACAATCACATAAAATAATATCCATAGCCAAATCATCAGTCAGTATAATGAAATAATGTTGTAGAATAAACAAATTCCACTAAGCTAAGGAAATTAGATCCTTAGATAGAGAGAAAGAAAGAAAACCTTTCCCCACAGGGATAAAAGAAAGGATACCTTTGCAAAATAAATGTCTTTAGAAAATATATCATGAATAATAGAAGAGAAGCTATGGATGATTATGAGAAAAGGAAAGATATCATAATACAAAACCATAGGAATAAAATATAGATAGAATAACTAATTAAGCTCAAAACAAAATACATGCTAAGAGCATAATGGATCCTAGAAAAATGGAAGAAATACCTCTTGCCCCTCGGTCAAGAGATGAGAGAAGAAAATATTTATATTATAAAAGAATGAGGGGTAAAATTATGAAGAAATTGTAATACTACATGAGAGTGATATATAATTCCTAAAGCATCTCTTTCTCTAACATACATCTTGAAATGCACACAATCAGCAAGTAAATGTGTATTACTATAGTGAAGAGGATATTTGTACTTGGAGATAGCATCTTTCGTCATAGGTTTAAAGATTTTCTTCTTAGAATCCATTATCTGAACATTCACCTTATTAGCCACATCTTGAGGGGTATCATGGTGATCTAAGGAAGATGTTGGAAGAAGAACATGAAGAGGAGGACGACGATCAAAATCAACCACCTTAAATTGAGATAGAGGAAAACCTAGTCCATGCATATCTTGTTTAGGGAATAGATGAATCAGATATTTAATACTTTGTTCATTAACAACAAGCCCTAAACCCTTATAACCTTGTTTAACCACCATATTGTATCATGTAGTGTACATATCTTATAAAGCTTTTACGAGAGGTGATTGTTCATGGTGATCCTGAGAAAATGTTGTATAAGGTGGAATGATAGGTTTAAAAGAATTTTATTTTCTCTTCCCTTCATCATGGATCAGATAAGAAGGGGAAGGTAATTCAAAGAATTATTGCACATCTGCATCATAAACCATAGTTTGATCCCATAAGTGTGGGAAAAACTAGGAATAGAAGATGAAGAAATAGGAGTGGGAATATTAGGATTTGGATAAGGAAGGATATGATTAGGATTAGGAAGATTAGGAAATGGGGTATCATCTACCAAATTCTTCACATAATCCAAAAGAGTAATAGGTCTACCACACAAATACTTAATGAAAGTTTTTAAAGTAGGAAGGCTAGTATTAGTCAATCTCATAATAGCATAGTCACTACAAAGGATTTGAAATGTTTTAACATGAGTGACAGGATCTCCATTTCCATTGTAATTCTCAAGATGAGGCATATTAGATTGCTATAGAATAGGATCACAAATAATTTCTAGGGGTAAAGGACTACCCATGGCACATGTAGGAAGACTAAACTTGGATTGAGTTAAGGATGCAAGTTGTTGTTGTAAAGATGACACAGTTTGACCCAAACTAATGATTGTGGAATCATTACAAGAAATCGGAGGCATAGAAACATTAGGAATAGTAGGAAAAGTGTAGGAAGCAGCTAGAATGGAAGCCACAACTAGTGGAACATTTGGAACCACAGTTGGAAGAGGGTTGGAATAGGTATAAGGAATAGTATGGTAAGAAGGTTGTGAGGTAGGTAAAGACACTAGTGGAACACTCATAGGAAGAGATGGAAGAGATGTATCCACTAAAGGAGAAGTGTAAGTAAGAATGTTAGGTAAAGGAATGGGAGAAGGTTCCACACTAGTGACAGGAGGAGTGAGTCCTAGATCTTGAGCTAAAGGTTTGACATTTAAATGCACAAGATGAGTGATACCATGCAGGATATTAACACCTTGATGACTATCACAAAGGACTTTCTTAAAGGCCTCTATAGATTGAATAGAATATTTAGGATATAACATTCTAGGTGCATGAATGTTGTAAATAGTGGAACATGAAGGTAACCATGCACACACCCTATGGTAAAGGTCAATTGAAGAGGTTGTGGAGGAGGATGAAATAGGAATAGGATAAAATGAGAATCTTATTCAAACAATTTTCATCCTCACTTCCATGAACCTCATTAGGAGATCTATCCTCTTTTGCAATAAAAGCCTCATCAAAGTATTCAAAACAAAAATCATACATGTTGAGCACAAAGTAACACTACAAGCATGAAAAATGTACATATTTTTGTATTTTTAAGGAAATTTTGTAATTTTTTTGTTATTTTTGAAATAGAAATGCAAGAGCATAAAAGAAATCTGCTTTTATATGCATGTAAGATCTAACATAAAATGCAAATCTAACACCAAAAAGAAAGAGTTGACGTAAACAAGTTCACCAAAATGTAATGTGTAAAATAGGAATAGGGTTTAAAACAATGGGGGTTTGCACTTAAAAGAGACCCTAAACTAATATTTACCACAAACATGAAATTCTAACGATAAAGAATATAAATCTAGAAATGCTTGCAAATAATAGTGAAATAAAGTACATACCCCATAACATAGTTGATCTGAAAATACCTATTTTCTGGTGGTTGTATTGAGTTTATAGAAATTCTACAACCAAATCTGTCCTGGAAACACAAAGATAGAGAAAACCCAAAAATCTTTTTCTTTTCTGAACCAAGTCAACCTTGACCCAAATAAAGGTCGACCTTGACCCCTTTATGTCGACCTTGACCTGCACAGCTCCGATGGAAATTCTATTCACGGATCCTGAAAGTTTTCCAAAAAGGGTATCAAAATCTACTCTATAATTCATTGTTCCACACCTACACCTCCAAGAAAAATGGTTTTGTTGTTTGGATGAGGGGTTTGCCTTGGTCAAACCCTAGTTTTGTAATTGACCTTAAAATATAATTGAAATGGAGAATGCTAGCAAGTAGTAGAAGTAGATCTAACAATGAAGCTATGATATTCAATAGATATGCAATTGTATTTGAAATGTAAACAAGTATGTTAATATGAAATGTTGGACTCAACATTAAAAACCATAAATGTAAATCAAAACCTCCATGATTGTATGTTTGGAGTCCACCTTGAAGGAAGAATGAATTAATCTTGAAGATGCACAAAGGATCTTGAAGGAAGATCACACCACCATGATGGATAGATCTAGGGTTTGAATGATGAATCTTGAATGCTTGAGCCAAATCCCTTCAATGGCTTGAATGCTTGAATCCTTGATCTTCAATGGAGAACTTGAATTCTTGAATACTTGACTGCTTGAATATAGATGATTACTTGAGAAAAAGACTTGAAAACCTTGATTGAACACTTGGAAGATTGAAAGCATGAAGAACAATGGATCTTGAGCTTGCTTGTTCACTTGATGATTAAGGATTAAAATGAGAGGAGAAGGCTTCCTTATATACTACTCTAGGGCACAAACTTCTAGAGAGGCCAACATAGGAGAAATAAATTCCCATTAAGCCTATACCGCTAGGAGTGGACCTAAATTAAATATATTTTAAGATTTTACCATTTTGAAGCCTGAAACAACTGACCTAGAAGCAGAAAAATAAACTTTGGAGTTTCCCCCTACATCCAAAAAAAATTTCAATGGAAAGGGGGACCTAGGTCAAGTTTGAGGTCAACCTTGACCCAGGGGTTTAAGACCCCTAAAAAATGTGCCAAGTGGGGAAAACAATGCCCAGGAAGGCCCAATCAAAGCCCTAAACAGGCACAGAAGATGGAAAGGGGGCAAAAAATAGAGGACAACATGATGATGGCCCAAAACAGCCCCTAAGGAGGGCTAAACATTCTTAACATGGAAGGGCTTCCATTTTAAGATGATGCAAATCTTATAATTAATTCCTTAATCCATTTTAATACAAAAACATCATCAAACTACATAACATACAACAAGTAGGAAAACTAACCAAATAAAACTACAACAATCAAGCCTAAATGAAAGGGCTCACAAATTCACGTCACCTTGATAAATTTGGATAGGTAGAAAATAAGATACTTGTCCACAATTTTAGGATAATTAATGGCTTAGGTTAGGATTTGAACCTATATGTTATCTCCCATTTCTTACGATTGAGATATTATGATAGGGCATGCTCATCCTAACAATTCAGGGAAGTTGATGCCCAATACCTACAAACCTTTCAAAACACAGATGAACATGTGCATGCATATAATATATAAACAATGGTAGGGATCAATCAATTATGTGGATCTCACAAGAAAGCAGCCATGTCCCCATCCCTCACCATATCAAATGCATCAATAGAAAGGTAAATCATACATATAATCCATGTGAATATAGATATAGGGTCAGTGTGCACCTATAAATTCATAAATACAAATGGCATCATAACACGTAGGTAATCATTATGAAAATAACCATATTCATATAGCTATAAACACATGATATCACACAACTAACCAATGTCTCATAAAATATAAAATGACAATGTAATGTCATATATCAATATCCTCAAATATCACTAAAATGACCAATGCTTACTATTGGGATTATGTAAAGATAAGTACTGAGAGGGGAGGGGTCAATGGGTACCCTCAAAAACTTTTAAGACTAAACTTTGCAATAGTAGATCTCAATTAACCGACTGATTCTATTGTTTGAAACATACATTCAAGAAACTGAAAATATAAATTGCATGTAAACAAAACAATAAATCATACATTAAAATCCATAGTCATGACATAGATATTTTGGTATTGTAGAAACCCTTGTTAGAAGGTAAAAATTGTGGTGGGGATGACACCCACAAATCTTCACTACTGCAACAATAAAGTATGTCGGTTAAGGCTACAAGTTTGTGATCACTTTTGATGATCTTACACTGTTAGGAGTAACAAAAGATCAACCAGATCTACCTAATTAAAGGATTTTAACAACATAAAGTATGTGTGTACTTGGTTAAAATATTTACATAAGAATTGTTAAGTTCACTCTGTTAAGAGATATTGAATTCTTCTACAATGGTTAAATTGATAACAGTAAAGTATCTGTAACTAAAAACTTATTCTTATCTAATTCAGATCTATGAAGTATCAAATAAATATCATCTCAGTGTGATGTATGTGTCCTATTCTACTCAGTGTCCTTGTATTTGTTATGAAAATAGAATCCTTCTTTCTTAATCCTTCTGTCAAAAACCCTTTGTCTGATCTCCTAATGTCCTTAGTGCGGCTACTCCTTCATGATACATGATCATAATGACATTTTTACAAATTTATAGCAAACTAACTTGACCTAATTAGGGTTTACATCATCTTAGAAAACTTAAGATCAACGGTGTAAAAAAATAACCTAGATCTATCATTACATAGGAATCATCACAAAAATTAATGACTACATCCATATTAAATATGTCTTGATCTTGGTAAACTATTTCCCTTATCGATGTAAACCATTTTCATAGATGTTTGTGCCATTCCTAATTACTATGTTTTTTCCTTCTTTACTTGGTAATCACTACATTCACCATTCGGTAAATTATTGATGCTCAATTCATATGAATGCTACATGATCACTAGCTCGGTACTCGATAATTTTTTGTCACTCGATATGTGTATTCGGTCAAACTTGTGTTCAGTTATCTTGAAGTCCTACCTTGTCTTTTCTTTGTGTGAAGACTTTGTATGCTTAACTGACTATTTTGTTTGTCTCCTTATTCCAACCTTTACTGACTGAATAACTAATTGATACTAATGACAATCCATTAATGCTCAAATAGAGATAACAATCTCCCCCTTTGGCATTAGTATCAAAACCTTTTGTATATGTACTGACTACTAAAATATATACAAACTCAAAAATATACTAACTCCATATATACACTGACTCCCCTTTGTGCATGCTCCTAGTGTAAAGTACAAAATGGCATATATATGTAAATCTATATACATAGACTTTCCCCCTTTTTGAAATTAATGCCAAAACAAAAAAGTGTACTTACAACTTATGAAAAAAGTGTACATACAACTTACAATGCATGTCAAAAATGTTCTCAAGCATAGAGATCTCTGGGGTGGCAACTAAAGCTTTTGACTTATTTACATGTCTCTCCATGATATTTAGATGGGGAAGTAGCTTAGCTTGTAGTTCGATGACTTGATCACTGATGGTATCTTCCTACTTCCTCAAATCTGATCTCAACCACCTAAGTTCTTGAACTTTTAATATATGCTTATGAAAAGCATTTGGCTCAGTTAGAGAACTGTTTGCACTAACGTGAATTTCTTCAATCTTTCATTTCTTCTCTTAGTTCACCGATGTCTTCTAGTTTCCTTGTAAGCTCACTATTTACTTGGTTTACTTCTTGACTTATGACAACCATCTAATTAGAGATTTCAAAGTGATGCTTGGTGAGTCTCAGTATCTCAGATTCCTTCTCTTGTAGCTTCTCAGTCATTTGTCTCCTATCTTCAATAGCTAAGTTTCTTTCTTGTTCTGCTTGCCTAGCATTATTTATGACATCAATCATCATAAGCATTTTTGTCTCTTAACCAATCTACAAAGCTTTGAATTTCTTAGTAAGATGTAGGTTCTTTTCAAATAAATCAAATATTGTTCCTTCAGATGCATCAGATATACTACCAAATCCAAATCTGAATGTCTCAAATGGGTCATATGTCTCTTCTTCATGATATTTAGTCTCACTATACCTAATGCATAGCTCTCCCCTATCTAGGCAGCTTGGTAAATGGTGATACCTTCAGTGTTACTCTGAACCCAAAGTGTGCTTAGCAAAGTGATCTACACCTTTAGAAGATCCTATAACAACCATAAATACACTTTCCTCACAAGAGGGTTTAGTGTCTTTCTCTAGCTTTACTTGCCCAGCTTGACTGGTGTTTGGTTGAGTCTTTGACTGACTACGCTCAGTTAGTTCTCAGTTTCCTTGATAACCGAGTGGCTTGGTAACTTCACCGAGTAGATTATTGATGCTCAGTAATCCTACTATGAAGTGTCCTAACTAATTCAAATTTGAAATGGGAACCTTGGTATTGGAAATGGGATGGAAAGGTTCCATGCTTCCTATATGCCTCATATGGGAATGATTTCCACAACTTACAAGTTTTGGGACAATCAGTGCTCGATTTAAGCCTACCGGCTTGTAGCCTTTTGAATAGGGTTCTATGGACTTAGTTCAAAATTATTCTAAAGAGACTACAAAATAAATTTCAAATTTGGATACCCTTTTTCAAGTTGAGTCTAGCCTCCAAATCGTAAGATCTCAACCAACTCAAACTATGTCAAACAACTCTTGACCCACTAGCCCTAATAGGGAAAACTGACTTGGTAACTTAAGGAAAATTTCACCAGTCAATTATCCAAGGCAAACCACTTGTTTCACTAATACTAGTAAACCCCAAGAGACAAAAATCCACTATCAGATTGCATTTATCCACCCCTGAAGTGTTGTTGTCACTTCACTCTTCCATTTCTTGCACCAAGCACATAGAGATGCTTGGCCTAGAATTTGTAAACATAGTTCTCAAGGAAAACCACTTTCTCCAAATCTCCTAAGGACTTAGATTACATTGACCCTACTTTCATTTCCCCACTTTGCATGGGAATCCCAAGAAGGAAAAGCAAGTTAGGGCATTATTACTTGAAACCCTGGTTCAGGAAGGTTTCCTGAAAACTCAGAGTATAAAATCTTCAAACTCTAGACTCCAATGTTCATACAAATTAAGATCAAACACATTGGAATCCTAATACATTTCGGATGTTGGATTGAAAAATTTCTTCCCTCTCACACCCATACAAATCCATACATGTATTATTTCACAATCCAAACCATAGAGAAAAATAGGGATTTATTTTATTGATTGAATGCAAAATTACATAATTTTCTCACTTTCCACCATCATCATCTTCCACCCACCTATAAGGGCTATTTGAAGAGCTTCCCTAATGGATCCAACTATTTTTCAAAGGTTATGACCATTGGGAGGTGGTTTTACAATTCAGTAGAAACTTTTCAAAGAAGTTGTCAAGCAACATTTCTTGCCTTTTGCAACTTTTGCAAAATGTTGCATTCTTGCTCCTAAAAGGCCTCTAGGCCTAAGCCATGGATCCTAATTATCCTAAATATCACTCAAACATTTAAAATAAACAAAACACATAAAAGTTCCTTTGGACCATAGTCAAAAACCCATGGTTTATAACCACACCGAGGGTGACTAGGTGTTACAAGTTGGCTTGCTAAACTAAATTTACAAATTACAATAAGTCCCTTAGGCATGAATACCCTCAAGTGAATCCTTTAAAGACCATAGAAGTGTGATTTATGTGAAGAGTGGAGGGAGTGCTCCTACACCATACTCCCATGTTTTGAAAAATCAAGTCCCACTTGAGAGCAATTTTTGAACCGAAGTTCCATGCTTGTTGATACCCTCTTCACTCATCCATGTAGCATCAATGTCAGGTAACCCCTTCCATTTGACCAAGTAATCTTTTTAGGTCTTCTTCCTTGTTTTCTTGACCACTTTAGAGTTAAGAATCTTTTCCAACTATAAATGTTGGCTCGGTTGCAAGTCCTTTATCTATTCTGCCTATGTGTCTTCAGTATCCTACAAAGTGTCATTAGGTCCTACATCCCCCTTAAAAGGAGTGAGATCACAAATGTTAATGATAGGAGAAATAGAAATAGTAGGGGGTAAAGAAATTTCATAAGCATTATCCCCAAATTTATGAAGTATTTGACAGGGACCGATCTTTCTCACCTACAATTTGGTGTGTCCCCTAGGTAGCATTGCCTTATTTAGGTATGCCCATACTTGATCTCCTTCTTTGAAAGTAACATGTCTTCTCTTCTTATCTTCTTGTTCTTTGTACTTTGTAGTATTCTAACTCAATGTATCTTAGACTTGATCATGAATCTGTTTGATCCATGCAGACAATTCTTCTCCCTATGCACTGACTTTAAAGTCAGTTGGTAACTCTCTCAATTCCATAACTCCTCTTGGATGGAGTCCATAATTTACTTGGAATGGTGTCTTCCCTATGGACCTATTCATTGAATCATTGAAAGAAAACTCTTCTTGAGGAAGGATAGCATCCCAAGTCTACCCATATTGTTTTGTTAGACACCCTAGAAGGTTTCCTAATGATCTATTTACAACTTTAGTCTGCCCATCTGTCTGTGGATGGTATGCATAATTGAATGATAGGTTTGTCCCCAACTTTTTCCAAAGGGTTCTCCAAAAGTGCCCTTGGTATTTCACATCTCTGTCTGAGATAATAGATGTTGGCAATCCATGAATTCTGACCACTTCTTTAAAAAACAAGTTAGCAATATATAAAGCATCATTAGAAACTTTACAAGGAATAAAGTGTGCCATTTTGCTAAATCTGTCAACTATAACGAAGATACTATCAAATCCTTGTTTAATTCTTGGAAGTCCTTAGACAAAATCCATACTCACACTATCCCATGGTTTTTTGGGAATAGGGAGTGGTTGATAGAAACCTTGATTGGTCCTAAATCCTTTAGCCCTTTGACAAATAGTGCATGAATCAACAAACTTTCTGACATCAGTGGGTAACTGAGGCTAATGATAGTTTATCATTAACAATTCAAGTGTTTTATCTATGCCAAAATGACCTCCTAGTGTGCCACAATGTTTTTATCTAATCATATTTTCTCTCTTGGAGCATTTGGGAATATAGAGTTGACCTCCTTTAAACAAAAGGCCATTCTACAATAAATATTCTAAATAAATAGTATTATATGCATCTGATAGAGTAGAGAAAACCTTATAGATATCATGAAAGTCTGAATCATCCTTATATAGGTGTTTGAGGGCATCAATTCCTATGCTTTGTACCTACACTTCTTTAACCAAAATCACTCTTCTATTGAGAGCATCTGCCACTTTGTTAGAAGTTCCTTTCTTATGCTTTATTGAAAATGTGAATGCTTGGAGTTGTTCAACCCATTTCATGTGCCTACAACTTAGTTTATACTAACTATTTAGTTAAACTTAAAGCATGATTATCTATAAAGACAATAAATTCCTTAAGAAGCAAGTAGTGCCTCCATTTTGTTAGTCCTTTTTCCTATCAAATGCAAAAATTCTTTGAAAATGGCCTCTTCCCTACAAATTTTGAAGTGTCCCACCCTGCTATAAAATGGTTTTGATGTGCGAAGAAGATCCACAATGTTTCATGTTGTGTGCTCTTAGCCCTATGTTCTTCCATGTGTCACCTTGCTTCAATTCAGATCACATCTCCTGAATCACAAAACCCAAGGAGTTATTTAAGTTTTAGAGTCTATAGGAAACAATTTCATAATATGCCTCAGTGTTGAAAACCCACAATGTTTTTGAAAACCCATGATGTTTTTGATCTTTTGCCGAAAACCCTATGTGTTTTTGACCTTGTACTTTTTCCTCTTTGTCAGCATTTCTTATCTACGCAGCTACGACCTATTGGTGGGCCCAAGTTTTCAAAAGTTTTAAATTGATTGGTTGTCACATGATCGCATGTCAGAGTTTTCTGACATGCGACCATGTGACCGCTTACCTTTTTGTGTTGGGGCTCGTTGGCAGGGAAGGTAGTGGTCCCACTGGTGGTTATGTGGCAGCTTGTGGTTGGCTATCACATGATCACATGTCAGAGTTTTTTGACATGCGATCATGTGACCAGTTGACACCTATTCTTGAGCCTGTTGGTAATGGAGGTATTATGGTCTCATTGTGTTTTGGTTGGCCCACATGGTCTGAGGTGGCAGTCTTGTGGCCTTGTAGTATGTTTGCAAGGGCCATCTTTCGGCCATGTGATCATGCGACAAGGGTGCCATGTTGTGGGGAGCGGTGACATGGGTGACATGGAGGTGTGTCACATGTTTGCATAGCCCATTTTCTAGCTATGTGATCATGCGACAACTATTTGGAGGTCGCAGTTGCGGAGTTAAGGTGGGTCCACGGTGCCAGTGTTGCCAAGTTGTTTGATTTTGCTTGGTTGTTGACTGCTGACTGGATCGATGACTTTTTAAAGGGGCCCACGATTGTTGTGAGATTAAATGCACATTGCTTGATTTTCTAGGAAAGGATTGAATCTACGGCCACATTTTAAACTCTTGGGGTAACCGTTGGAACTCAGATTCAAACTTGTAGAGGATTTTTGAGATAAAAAGTAATGGTTTTAATGCTTTTTCAATGGATTTATTGTTGGTTTGATGGTGGTAGGTGTTGCGATCTGGCCTGAGGGTCTTGCTGATCAGTGGCATGATGTTTTTTACCCAGCAGTGAGTGTTGGTGGTGTGTCGCATGTTCGCATAGCCCTTCTCCTAGCTATGCGATCATGCGACAACTATTATTTTGGAGGGTTTTCTAGCAGTTTGGTCATATGCGATGAGTGTGGTAGCTCGGTTCAAGTTGTGAAGTTGATGGTGAAGGTCTATGTGGCTGTGCAGATCAGATTTTCTTTCCTGGGGTGTCGCGCTAGTTTAAATGCACTGATTTGTTTTTTCCTACAGGTGGCCAGGGTTTTGGTATGTCATTGATCTCCATGTTTTGTACGTGCAAATTTTTCCAAGTTGGTCCTAGCATTGAATTTTGTTTCTCCTGCAACAAGAAGGCAGTAACTTTGCATCACAATTAGCTTGTGGTGATGAAACCAATGTAACTATACATCAGATTTTACCTAATTTTCTTCCTAGGTTTCTAGGCTTCTCTGCACTCTTTCTCTTCTTGTTGTACTAGGTGGTTGCAGACTTAAATTTTTCCCTAATGATCAGTAGCTGGTTTCAATCCTTGTTCCTATAAAAGGATTTTCATTATCATTAGGAGGGGTTAAAAAAAAAAAATTTGATCAATTCCAAGGGTTCTGATTACAGTTAGTTCCAGTGGGAAGCAGTAAAACTCTATCGTATTAGAGGCTGAATAGAATTTCTTTGCATCTTTTGCAAGTTATTGAAGTGGTTGTCTCATTTCTGGTATAGACATGTACATGATTCATCATACTTAATATAATTGTTCTACGCTTTCAAGTCTCTCCTTGGTGTCAGTCTTATGAGTTTTGGATTTTCTGGTCCATTGCATTGGGTTACCTTTGTATATGTTCTAATCTCTAGTTCTTGATCTAGGATCAAGTGAAAAATACTTTGGATAGGGCATAGATTCATAAGACTTGTCTACAGAAGGATCTTATAAGTAGTGAATGGGTGGGAATAGTTGTATTTATGGCTTTGAGTCTTTGACAGTAGTTGGTTCATGTTCTATATTTGTTTTTGAGTGCTTCCTAATGGATAATGGCACTGATCAAGGACTAGTATATTTAGTTGATTCTAATGCTTGATGGTTTTTGGCTATTTCCTGCATCTTTGAATGGCAACACCATTTTCAAGCTTTAACTATTGTTTGGTTGATTGTTGTAATACCCTGCATAGTAGAGTTGATTCAATGAATACCTGGTTAGTATTTAGTAGTCCTTTACTATGATCTACTTTATAAATCTAGAAGTATAAGGTGTGTAGTGAGTGGAGTTTTATCTAGATTAGGTGCACCCGCCTTGGTTTTGTAGAGCCAGAAATAGAAGAGGGCATACTAAGTCCCTATAGTTGGTCTAGTTGCCTTGCAGAGCTCCCATACTTGGAATTAACCACTCCTAACATTAGTCCCAAGGCATATTGGCAGCCCTAAGTGGCATAAGTGTTTTTGAACACCAACAAGATGGTGACTTTGCTAGGGACTTAGAGTATAAATATTGTTTCAACAACCAATAAGTTGACCATTGGGAGTATAGAGTACATTGTGTTCTACTATTGAAATTTTTGCAGTCAAGAAAGTGTTGTGTTTTCCCAACATAGTTTGGGTGGCGACTCTGAGTTTTCTCTGCAGCAATGTTGTTTAAGACATTTCAAATCTATACATACTTTCTTTTTATGAGTTATATGAACACAAGAGCTTGGGTGAAGAAGCATCCTGGAGATAAAATGGAGGACAAATTTCCTACTACCTCCAAAGCCAGTCACCCTAAAAGAGGAAGGAAACAGAGAAATGTCCCTTAGAATAAGAGACAAGTGGAGAATACAAGAGTAGAAGAACCAATCCAAAGAAGTGAGAAAGAAAATGAGGACAATCATTCTCCTAGTGAGGAAGAAAATGCAGAATATGAATCTACTCTTCCTGATTTAGATAGTGTAGCAGAAGAAATGGCTGAAATAGATAGGAGGATTCATGAGCAAATTGTTATCAGACAGAGAAGAGAGAAAGGAAAAGAAGAGAAGATTATACATGATCAGCTCCTGCTTGAATAGAAGAAGCGACAATTGCAAAGATTAGAGGAAATGAATCAGGTTGATGAGCCTGAACAAGCTGAAGATGAACCTGTCATTCAGCCCATTCTTACTACCCAAAGAGCAAATAATAAGGGTAAACAAAAGATGATAGGTGTTCAAATAAATGAACCTATAAATAAAAAGAAGCCTTTAGATCAGATGTCGAAGTTGGATGCTGATTTAGAGATGATCAGATTAGAGAAAGAGATCATAGCCAAAGAGCTTGAAAAGGTTGAGTTGGAAGTTGCTGCCATAGAAATGAAAAAGAAAATAGATTTTCTCAGGAATACTTTTAGACTTGTAGATGGTGGAACAGCTACAACATTAGATAACAATCCTTTCACAAGAAGTCCTACTCATACAGAAAGGTACAAACAATTCTCTTTCACCAATATTCCTAGTTATCCAAATATAGTTCCAAATGAGATTAGGGATAAACTTCCTAAGTTTGCTGGAAATAATGTTATTACTTGTGAAGAACATTTGAAAATATTTAGTGATATGATGGATGATTATGAGATTATGCATGAAGATGTAATAATGAAATTATTTGTACAATCCCTAGTTGAGGATGCTAGAGATTGGTTTAGGGGTTTTCTTTTTCAGTCTATAGGATCCATGGATGAACTAGAGAACTATTTTAAGGAACAATATGGTGATAAGACAAATGAAGGTTTCATGCTAAATGAATTCAACAACATTAAGAAATATCAGAATGAGGATGTTGCTGAATTTAATACTAGATTTCAGAAGGCCATGCATAAGTTATTCCAAGTTATAAGGCTTGATGATAAGGTTTGCCTTGCCACTTATTTGAATGCCTTTGATTCAAAAATGGGTTATCTTCTTAGAGATAAAAATCCTAGAACCCTCAAAGATGCTTATAAGATAGCATTAAGTATTGAAACAAATAGGAGAGTAGTAGGGAAATTAGATAGAAGAACTGATTAGAGGCAAACCAAGAAGGAACCGGTTAGGCCTAGTGTTAATAAGCTGAAGGAGGAAGTGGATATGAAGAAAATTCTAAATGCTATCAGAGAATTAAAGCCTGCTGATAACAAGAATGTCAGACTTCCAAATAATGATAATAGGCTAGACCCTAATAATTTCAACAGACTTCCAAGAATGCAAAATTACCCATATAACACCCAATGGAAAGATGGGAAGCCTATTTTTCAACCAAGAAATGATTAACCAGCTGGTAATACTCCTGATCCTTTGTAAGAAAATGTTGTCAATATTTGTGATGAACTCTCATGGTGCATAGCTTGTTAATCCCCACACAATCTTGATTATTGTGCAATCACTTTGAATGTATTGGCAAACGAGGCACAACAGGGGAAGGAAGAAGAGAGTGAATTGTATGATGACAATGGTTGCCTAATGACCTCTGCATTTCTAGGAGATGGAGATGAAGAAGAGATTGATGAAATAAGATGCAATACCATCGAAAGCAATGAATCCTTTGTACTAAGAAGACCATCAAATGAAGAAATTGCACAAATCATTGCAGACATGGTTGCTCAAGTAAAGAGTAATTACCACTTGAGAAATAGGATAGTGCGAAATGCTGATGGTAGACCTTCTAGAATTTTTATCAGACAGACAGGAGAAAGTACTCATCAAGCACAAGGAAAGAAAAATCCTATTGAGGATAACAAGAAAACCAAGATTGGTGAAGAAGGGAAGCCTATTGATCCTATTGTTACTCACAAGATAAAAATGAAGACATCAAAGATGGATACCCTGCCCTATCAAAAGACAAATGAAAAGACTGAATTAAAGCCTAACACTTAGGTTGGAGATGACAATGGCATTACCTTGAAACAAAACATCTTTGATTTAAAATATACTCCAATTGATATGGAGCAGTTGTTAACCTAGATTACAGTCAAGGTTCCATTTTTGGAAATGATGAGAATTGATGAGCACAAAGAAAAAACTTTGACATTGGTAAGTAGCATGTCTTCCGTGAGGATGATAAGTAAGAAGGCAGTTGAGAAAGTGGGAAAGTCAGAGAATGAGATTGATAATAATGCACAAGGATCTAAGATTGTTGTTTCAAAGATTCCTCAAGTTTTCTTAAGTACTAATAATGTGAATACTCTCATAGGTGTGGTGGATCCATTTTTCTTGACTCTAGTTGTAAATGGTAAAAGACTGAAGAATTGTATGATTGATTATGGGGCATCAAGTAATGTTATGCCTACAGAGATTATGAAATGCTTCAGATTGCAAGTTGATTCACCTCATGGAAGATGTTAAGGAATGGATTCTAGGGAGGTACCTATTATAGGTACTATCGAGGCAATGCCTTATAGAATCGTTGCATGCCCTAAAAAGGATTTAACCATGAGTGTCTTAGTTGTAGATATCCCTCCTTAGTATGGAATGATGTTGTTAAGGAAGTAGAGTGCCTCAATGGGGGGAAGTATGTAGTGTGATCTCTCTTTTGCTACATTTGATATTGATGGTCAGAGTGTTAGGGTGTTCAGAGAAATGAGGGTGCCTCATATGATTGAGGAAGTTGAAGAAGATAATATGCATTGTTTTGTGAATACTGATATTGGGTCTTTTAAAGTTCAAGGTGGAAGTAATGAAACTAAAGGTCATCTTGTATCATTTTCTATAGAGGGGGAAAGGCTAGCAGATAGTGATGAATTATGGACAATGTACTTTGATGGTGCAAACTCAAAAGAAGGAGCGGGTGTAGGAGTTTTGTTGATATCTCCAAATGGTAAAACATACAAGTTCTCTTTCTCTTTGTTGTTCACATGTACAAACAATATTGCAAAATATGAGGTCTTGTTAATTGGGTTAAGATTGGTTTCAAGGCACAACATAAGGAATCTTAGAGTCATTGGTGACTCTGAGTTAGTGATATCTCAGATAAGAGCCAGGTACACTTCGAGGAACCAGAGATTAAAGAAATATAAGAATGTTGTTTGGGATGAGATAGAAAGTTTTGATGCATTTGGCATTGAATGGATGGATAGGAGTCAAAACAAGATGGTAGATTTATTGGCCAATATTGCTTTACGGCCAGAGGATGTTACCTTTGTAGGAATTTCAAAGATTGAAGTTCAGTCCAGACCTTCTATCCCAGACAACATTGAAAATTGGCAAGTATTTGAAGATGATTCAAATGTTCTGAGATTTCTACAAGGAGAATCAGACTTGGAAAATAGGGAGATGGATTTTAGTGGGTTTGTAGAAAATGTGGATGGTAGAGATACTATTTGTGGAAAGGATGTTCTGCAACTCAAATCAAATAGAGTTCCTAAGGGGTTGGTCACCCTAGAAAAAGCTTTTGACAATAGAGATAGATCCTATTTTGCTAGGACTGTCAACAGCCCTGAGGACCTAGAGGAAGTCAATTTAGGAGCAAATGAGGTTCCTAAAAGGGTATACATTGGTAAAAGGTTGTCTCATAAAATTAGAGAGATGTTGGTTGATCTTTTGAACAAGTATAAACATGTCTTTTCATGGTCTTATGATGACTTAAAGGCATATAGAGAAGACCTTTTCCAACATGAGATTCCTTTGAAAGAAGGCACAAGGCCTTTCAGACAAAAATTAAGACCCATCAATCCTACTGTAGCTCCCAAAATGCAAGAAGAATTGAAAAAGATGAGAAATGTCAAGATAATCAAGCCAATAAGACATTCATCATGGGTATCTAATCTAGTACCAGTAAGGAAAAAGAATGGTGATATCAAGCTTTGTGAAGATTTTAGAAATTTGAACATCAATTCATTAAAGGACAATTATGGATTACCTAATATGGAAGCTATGCTACAAAGAGTCACTGGATCAAAGTTAATGTCTATGTTGGATGGTTTTTTAGGGTACAATTAGGTTGTTGTCAAGGAATCAAAGTAGTTTAAGACTGCATTCACTACACCCTGGGGGACTTATGTGTATGTCAGAATGCCTTTTGGGTTGACCAATGCTAGAGCAACATTTCAGAGAGCTAGGGATGTGGCATTTGCAGATTTTATAGATGTTTTTCTAGCAATATACCAAGATGATTTGACTCTTTATTCAAAAAAGGAGGAACAACATTGTGGTCATCTTGAGAAACTTTTCATAAGAGCATTGGAATATGGGGTTTCTTTTAACCCAAAGAAGTGTGTTCTTGGTGTGACAGAGGGAAAGCTTCCAGGACAAATTGTGTCTAAGGATGGAGTAAAGATTGATCCTGAAAGGATTGATGTAATTGATAAGATTCCTCAGCCAAAGAATGTGAAGGGAATTTAGTCCTTCTTTGGGCAAGTTAATTTCTTGAGAAGATTTATTACTAACTTTTTTGAAACCAGTATCTTGATCTCAAGGATGATGAAGAAAGGAGCTAAGGTGGAATGGAATCAGGAAGCATGCAAGGCTTTTTCAGACATTAAACAAGCTATTAGGGATGCTCCTGTCCTTAGAACACTAGATTATGGTAAGCCTTTGCAGATTTTCTCCTTTGCTTCATATAATACTATTCCTGCGGTGTTGTTACAAAAGAATGAAGAAGGATTTGAGCAACCTATCTCCTTTTTCAGTAAATCTTTACAAGCAGCAGAATTAAAGTATGATATCATGGAGAAACAAGCTTATGCACTAGTTAAGGCTGTTAAAGCTTTTAGATGTTATTTGGTAGGAGCAAATGTGGTTGCTTATGTACCTAGTCCTGTTGTTAAAGATATTCTAGTCCAACAAGAAATGTCAGGAAAGAGGTGTAGATGGATAAACAAAATTCAAGAATTTAACATTGATATACATATCACAAAGTTAGTTAGAGGTATGGGACTTGCAAAGCTCATGGCCCAAAGCAATTTGGAGGCCAATCATATAAACATATTGGAGGAAGACCAGAGACCCTATATTTGTGACATGGACTATTGTGAATGGTATAAGGACATTGTTGGATATTTACAAAAGATGGTACTTCCCCCTAACATGGATGAGAATAAAAAAAGAATAGTCAAATTATAGGCTATTAAATATGCCATAATTCATGGACAATTATGGTGGAGAAGTAATGATGGAGTACTGCTAAAATGTGTGGATCCTAACAAATCCAAAAGCCTGATGGAACAAATGCATAGTGGTGTTTGTGGAGGCCATTACATGGCTAAAACTACCACTCACAAGATTCTTAGGTCTGGCTTTTGGTGGCCTACTATATTTAAAGATGCTCATGATTATGTTAAGAAGTGTGATGCTTGCCATCAATTTGCAAGAAAGCTAAAGTTTGGAGGAAATTTGCCCCTAAGGCCTGTCATGGTTGAGGCACCTTTCTAGAGATGGGGAATGGATTTCATTGGTGAGATTGCAAATAAATCAAGCAGAGGTCATTCTTTGATTCTGGTAGCAACAGATTATTTTACTAAGTGGGTTGAGGCTATCCCCACTAAAAGAGCTACTAGTAAAACTGTGATTGATTTTATGATGAATAATATCTTGACTAGGTTTGGATGCCCTGAGAGTATTATGGTAGACAATGCAATGTGTTTCAGATCAGAAGAGTTTACTTCTTTCTATCAATAATATGGGATCCAAATCTCTTACTTATCTCCTTATCACCCACAAGGAAATGGCCAGGCTGAGTCTAGCGACAAAAGTTTGATCAAGATACTCAAGAGGATGTTAGGCAAGAATAAAAGGGCCTGGGATTCAAAATTATAGTTGGCATTATGGGCTGATAGAGTAACAGTCAAGAAAGCAATTGGTTGTGCACCATTTGACTTGGTATATGGAATTCATGCCAAGTTACCTCAAAATAATTTATTGTAGATGTATAAATTTATCTAGGATATGATGAAGACATGGATGATAAAATGAAGCTTAGGATGGATGACTTGATATAGCTTGATAAATCAAGAAGGGTTGTACATGAGAAAAATATGCAGTTACAGCTGAAATATAAGGATCTGTTTGATAAA
This sequence comes from Chamaecyparis obtusa, assembly GCA_027943335.1. Classification (NCBI taxonomy): domain Eukaryota; kingdom Viridiplantae; phylum Streptophyta; class Pinopsida; order Cupressales; family Cupressaceae; genus Chamaecyparis; species Chamaecyparis obtusa. Next base: position 531,114 of record BSBK01004397.1, on the reverse strand, counting down.
AGGGCAACTGGCAAGAGCTTTGAAGCTAATGATTTGGTCTTAATGTGGAATGCTAGACTTGAAGATAAAGGAAGACATGCTAAGTTTGACCCTATCTAGCTTGGACCATCTATTATTGATAGCCAATGGGGTGTTGATTCTTATATTTTGAAATATTTGCTTGGAAATGTTTTAGAATTGCCAGTTCATGGACAATTCTTGAAATTTTACTTCTCTTGAAGTCTCAGATCCATGAACAATAGTTTAGGAGTAGGTTTCCTTCTAGTTTTCCCTATTTCTTGCCTTAGTTTAAGTTTCTTTTCCGGTAGGTGGTCTGTTTTTCCCAGAGATCTGAATTCTTGCTATGCTTGCAAGAGGCATGCATCCCCAAATGGAGCCACTATTAGTCCTTTTTCCTATCAAACGCAAAAATTCTTTGAAAATGGCCTCTTCCCTACAAATTTTGAAGTGTCCCACCCTGCTGCAACATAGTTTTGATGTGCGAAGAAGTTCCACAATGTTTCATGTTGTGCACTCTTAGCCCTATGTTCTTCCATGTGTCACCTTGCTTTAGTTCAAATAGCATCCCCTGAATCACAAAACCCAGGGAGTTATTTAAGTTTTAGGGTCTGCAGGAAATAATTTCATAATATGCCTCAGTGTCGAAAACCCACAATATTTTTGAAAACCCATGATGTTTTCGATCTCCTGCTAAAAACCCTGTGTGTTTTTGACCTCACACTTTTTCCTCTTTGTCAGCATTTCTTATTTGTGCAGCTATGACCTATTGGTGGGCCTAGGTTTTCAAAAGTTTTAAATTGATTGGTTGTCGCATGATAGCATGTCAGAGTTTTCTAACATGCGACCATGTGACTGGTTACCTTTTTGTGTTGGGGCCCATTGGTGGGGAAGGCAGTGGTCCCACTGGTGGTTATGTGGTGGCCTGTGGTTGGTTGTCACATGATCGCATGTCAAAGTTTTCTGACATGTGATCATGTGACTAGTTGACACCTGTTCCTGGGCCCGTTGGTAATGGAGGTATTGTGATCCTGCTATGTTTTGGTTGGCCTGCATGGTCTAAGGTGTTAGTCTTGTGGCCTTGTCGTATGTTCGCAAGGGCCATCTTTTAGCCATGCAATCATGCGACAAGGGTGCCACATTGTGGGGAGCGGTGACATGGGTGATGTGGAGGTGTGTTGCATGTTCGCATAGCCCATTTCTTGGCTATGCAATCATGTGACAACTATTTGGATGTCACGGTTGTAGAGTTAAGGCAGGTCTATGATGCCAATGTTGCTAAGTTGTTCAATTTTGCTTGGTTGTTGACTGTTGACTAGACTGATGACTTTTCAAAGGGGCCCATGACTGTTGTGAGATTAAATGCAGATCACCCAATTTGCCAAGAAAGGATTGAATCTACGGCCACATTTTAAACTCTTGGGGTAACCGTTGGAACTTAGATTCAAACTTGCAGAGGGTTTTCGAGACAAAAAGTACTAGTTTTAATGCTTTTCTAGTGGATTTCTTATTGGTTTGATGGTAGTAGGTGTTGCAATCTAGCCCGAGGGTCCTGCTGATTAGTGGCATGATGTTTTGTACCTGACGATGAGTGTTGGTGGTGTGTCACATGTTCGCATAGCCCTTCTCCTAGCAATGTGATCATGTGACAACTATTATTTTGTAGGGTTTTCTAGTAGTTTGGTTGTATGTGATGAGTGTGGTAGCTCGGTGGTAGTTGTGAAGTTGATGGTGAAGGTCTATGTGGCTACGTTGATCAGATTTTCTTGCCTAGGGTGCTACACTGGTTTAAATGCATTGATTTGTTTTTCCCTACAAGCGGCCAGGGTTTTGGTATGTTAGTGATCTCCATGTTTTGTATGTGCGAAGTTTTCCAAGTTGGTCCTAGCATCAAATTTTGTTTCTCCTGCAACAAGAAGGTAGTAACTTTGCATCGCAGTTAGCCTGTGGTGATGAAACCAATGTAACTGTACATTAGATTTTACCTAATTTTCTTCCTAGGTTTCTAGGCTTCTCTACACTCTTTCTCTTCTTATTGTACTGGGTGGTTGCAGACTTAAATTTTGCCCTAATGATTGGTAGCTGGTTGCAATCCTTGTTCCTATAAAATGATTTTCATGATCATTAGGAGGGATTAAAAAAAAAAAAATTGATCACTTCCAAGGGTTCTGATTATAGTTAGTTCTAGTGGGAAGCAGTAAAACTCTATCGCATTATAGGAGGCTGAATAGAATTTCTTTGCATCTTTTGTAGGTTATTGAAGTGGTTGTCTCATTTCTAGTATAGACATGTACATGATTCATCATACTTAATATAATTGTTCTATGCTTTCAAGTCTCTCCTTGGTGTCAGTCTTATGAGTTTTGGATTTTCTGGTCCATTGCATTGGGTTACCTTTGTATATGTTCTAGTCTTTAGTTCTTGATCTAGGATCAAGTGAAAAATACTTTGGATAGGGCATAGATTCATAAGACTTGTCTACAGAAGGATCTTATAAGTAGTGAATGGGCTAGAACAGTTGTATTTATGGCTTTGAGTCTTTGACAGTAGTTGGTTCATGTTCTATATTTGTTTTTGAGTGTTTCCCAATGGATAATGGCACTGATCAAGGACTAGTATATTCAGTTGAGTCCAATGCTTGATGGTTTTTGGCTATTTCCTACATCTTTGAATGGCAACACCATTTTCAAGCTTTAACTATTGTTTGGTTGATTGTTGTAATACCCTGCATAGTAGAGTTGATTCAATGAATACCTAGTTAGTATTTAGTAGTCCTTTACTATGATCTACTTTATAAATCCAAAAGTATAAGGTGTGTATAGAGTGGAGTTTTATATGGATTAGGTGCACGCACCTTGGTTTTACAGAGTCAAAAGAAGAAGAGGGCATACTAAGTCCCTATAGTTGGTCCAGTTGCCTTGCAGAGCTCCCATACTTGGAATTAACCACTCCTAACATTAGTCCCAAGGCATATTGGCAGCCCTAAGTGGCGTAAGCATTTTTGAACACCAACACATTTCTTAAGGGCTTGAACCATAGCGTAAAGTTCCAATTCATATGTACTATATTTCTTCTTTGCTTCATTCATTTTTTTAGAGAAGAAAGTCACTAGTCTTCCATCCTAACTAAGGACTACACCTATAGCCAAATTGCTAGCATCGGTCTCCACTGTGAATAATTTGTCGAAGGTAGGTAGTGCCAAAATGGGGTATTGTGCTACTCTCTACTTCAAATACTTGAAAGCTTCATATGCTTGTGTTTTCCACTAGAATTTTTCTTTTCTACCTCCCTTGATGGTATTAAGTAAAGGTGCACAAATGTGACTAAAGTTTTTGATAAACTTCCTATAAAAGGTAGCTAATCGATGAAAGCTCCTGACTTCTCCTGGAGTCTTCGGTATGAGTCAATTAATGATAGCCTCTATCTTTTTAGGATCCATTTTTAATGTGCCCTTTGAGATAACAAAACCCAATAATATCAACTCTTGTTGCATAAATGTACACTTTTCTAAGTTGATAGACAATTTCTTCTCATGAAGTCTTTGGAGAACATGTTCCAAGTGTCTCATGTGGTCTCCCATAGTTCCACTAAAGATTAGGATGTCATCTAAATAGACCACCACAAACTTTCCTATGAAATCTTGAAGCACTTCATTCATTAATCTCATGAAGGTGCTATGAGCATCGCTAAGGCTAAATGGCATCACAAGCCATTCATATAATCCTTTTGTTGTTTTAAATGTAGTCTTCCACTCATCTCCCAGCCTTATTCTTATCTGATGGTAACCATATTTAAGGTCAATTTTAGAGAAATAACATGCTCCTCTGAGTTGGTCTAATAGATCCTCAATCCTAGGTATAGGGAATCTATATCTTATTTTTATTTTGTTTATTTCCCTAGAGTCAATGCATAGTCTCCATTTTCCATCCTTTTTAGGGGCCAAAACACTTGGGACTACACAAGGGTTGAGACTCTTTTGTATGAGTCCTTTTATCAATAATTCACTGATTTATCTAGTGACTTTATCATTCTGATCAGGAGTGAGTTTATAAGAAGCCTTATTGGGTAGGGAAGCACCTGGGATGAAATCTATTTGGTGACAGATGTCCCTCAATGGTGGGAGTTCATCTGGTGTGTCTCTTGCAACTATTCCTTTGTACTTCTATAGTAGACTATCTACTTCCTTTGGTACTTCATTGTGCACTATCTTCTCCTTCAGTTTAAGGACTAGGGCATATCCTACCTCAAAATCTTAAATAGTTCTTATCATCTCTTATTCTCCTTTAAGCATGACTAATTGTTCTTTTGGTTTTTCTTATTAAGGATCAGGAAGAGGGAGCAGGTTGTATTTGTGACCATTTTGAATAATTTGGTATTTATTTGTGACTCCATCATGTTTAGCCTATAGATCATACTACCATGGACATCATAACAAAAGGTGACATACATCTATATCTACAACATCACAAAGGACTCTATCCTTATATTCTTTAATAGAGAAATATACCCAAACTTGTTCATTTATGAGGGTCTATAGCCCTTTTATCAACCAAGATACATGGGATGGGTTTGGGTGGGGTATCTTTTCTAATTTTAATTTATCTACCATTTCTCTAGATACAACATTTTCAATAGAACCAGAATCAATTACTAACTTGCATACCTTTCCATGGCTCTTGCAGTTGGTTTTAAAAAGACTTTTTCTTTGAGGAGGTTCCACCGGAATGGGTGCTTGGATAAAATTCCTCTTCATCATGAGGCTTACTCCATCTTCTCCAATACACTCTCTTACACTATCAAAATCATCTTCTTGTACTAGGTTGGCTCTTCTTTCTCCTTGGTTATTTTGCTTGTCTTTGTCTAGACACCTATTGGTGTAGTGCCCTATCTGATTTTAGTTATATTATCTGAGTTGTCCATTATTTATTCCTCCATTTCTACCCCTTTCATTTCCTCTTCTACCTCTATATCCACCTCTTGAATTTCTTTCTCCTTGGATGTTCTCCTTATTAGATTATCATTGTGGTCTATTATTCTATCCTCTTCCTCCAAAGTTTCCTCTACCTCTTTCATTCTTGGCTTTTCCTCTACCACTTTGTTCATTCCTCCTTCTGAACTTTTATTCAACTTTCAATGCTAATTGATAGCATTGGTTCATGGTGGTAGGGCTTGTCAAACTTAGTTCATCCTAAATTGAGACCCTTAGGCCTTTCATATACCGAGAAAGCTTTACACATTCTTGTTCAACAAGCTTGGATTTCATCACCAATCTCTGAAATTCTTTGGTATAGCTCGAGATGTCCATCTCTTTCTATATTAGACTCATTCTTCTTTTATGAAGTTGAACTTCATAATCTTTAGGGACATAAGTTTCCCTAAGCAGGGCCACCATCTTCTTCCAAGTGGTGACTGGATTCTTTCAATTCTTCACCCTATCATCTTGAGTGAAGTTCCACCATGTGACTATAAAGCCTTTGAGCTTTGCCTTAGAAATCTTCACCCTCTGATTCTTGGGGATGTCTTCACAATTAAAGAAATTGTTTAGGGCATCCACCCAATCCATTGCAGCATCTAGGTCCATCTTCCCATTGTATGTAGGCAACTCAAGCTTGGCATCCATGGCTCTCCTCTCCATAGATTTTAGAGTCTTCATAAGTAGCCTCTAGTCTACAGGACATTCTTCTTCCTCCTACTCAAGGGGTTCTTCATCACTCCCTTCTTCAACATCATCAGAGTTTTCACTACCTCTCTTTTGAAGCTCTTCCCTGTTAGGAATAAGGTGTCTCAACCTTGGAAAATTCCTATTCTTATTATTTGTTTTGTAAATGTATTTTTTGCAAATAATGTAATTAAGTGTGAGTGTACATGTCTAGTTGGCATGTTGATGTGTCACTCCACTTGATGTGTCAACATCTTGTGCGTAAGGAGATCATGACTGAAATGGTCATGACGGATTCCTATGATGCGTAAGAAATATTTAAGGAATGTGCTATGACAGGTGTAAGAGCATCTTATGACTTGGGCCTATTTGGGTGCCCAAGAAGAAGTGGTTGGTGTGTGTAAGAGAATATGCCAAAAATAGGTTGGTATGATAGATTCTCTTACACTTCTCTTGTGACCGTTATTTTTGGTAGATTCTATGACAAGTTGTCATAGTCTATTCTAGGGATGGACGCCTATTCTTTGGATTGCATGTAACAACTATGTACATGTGGCTTTGTGCATGGGTCTTGGTGGTTGTGCCTATTTTTGGGTCCAGAGGAGTCTATATATATGATGCTGCTCCTATGGGAGAGAAATAACAATTTAAGTCTTGTTGGCTTTGTCTCTCATTTCCTGAAAGAACTTGCATTGCAAGTGTATTGTAATCTTTGTGTTGAAGATAATACATTGTGCAGGTTTTGGAGTGCTGGGGTTTTTTACCGAAATGTTTTCCCCAGGGTATATCATTGTGTCATTCTCTATTTTTCTGTATGCATTGTATGTGGTTGCAATATCTTTGTTAAAGTAGTTAACAAATCTGAAATTGTAAGGATTTATAAGAATTTGCACAATACTCTCCTATAGAGATTAGCGTAGGAAGCTATTTCCACACCTGAGTTTCCTTACATTCCCTAAGCCTATCCATCTCTTGCCTCATCTCCTACATCTCGGTGTCTCTTTAATGATCATCACATTGTGTCTTTTTCTCTCTCAGATATCTTATTATCTTTGCATTGGTCATCCTTGATAAAAATCCTCCTTCTTCTTCTCCTTCCATGGTGCTAGTATATTTTTACCCTAAGGATCTTAGATGCTCTGATACCACTTGACACAGAGATCTCCCCTATCTAGGAAACTCGATAAATGGTGAGACCTTCGGTGTTACTCTAAACCCAAAGTGAGCTTAGGAGAGTGCTCTACACCTTTAGAAGATCCTATAACAACCATAAATACACTATCCTCATAGGAGGTTTTAGTGTCTTTTTCTAGCTTTACTCCCCTAGCTTGATTGGTGCTCAGTTGAGTCTTTGACTGACTATGCTCAGTTAGTGCTCGATTTCCTTGATAACCAAGTGGCTCAATAACTTCACCGAGTAGATTACTGATGCTCAATAATCCTACTATGAAGTGTCCTGACTAATTCAAATTTAAAATGGGAACCTTGGTATTGGAAAGGGGATGGAAAGGTTCCATGCTTCCTATATGCCTCCTATGGGAATGATTTCCACAACTTACAATTTTTGGGACAATCAGTGCTCGGTTTAAGCCTACCGGCTTATAGCCTTTTGAACAAGGTTTTGTGGACTTAGTTAAAAATTATTCCAAAGAGACTATAAAATAAATTGCAGATTTGGATACCCTTTTTTGAGTTGAGTCAAGCCTCTAGATTGCAAGATCTCAACCAACTTGAACTATGTCAAATAACTCCTGACCCACTAGTCCTAATAGGGAAAACTGACTCGGTAACTTAAGGAAAAGTTCACCAGTCGATTATCCAAGGAAAACCACTTTTTTCACTGATACTAGTAAACCATAAGAGACAAAAATCCACTATTGGATTGCATTTATCCACCCCCGAAGTGTTGTTGTCACTTCACTCTTCCATTTCCTACACCAAGAACGTAGAGATGCGTGGCCTAGAGTCTACAAACATACTTCTCAAAGAAAACCCCTTTCTCCAAAACTCCTAAGGACTTAGATTACATTGACCCTACTTGCATTTCCCCACTTTTCATGGGAATCCCATGAAGGAAAAGAAAGTTAGGGCATTATTGCTCAAAACCATGGTTTAGGAAAGTTTCTTGAAAACCCGGAGTACAAAATCTTCAAACTCTAGACTCCAATGTTCAGATGAATTCAAATCAAACACATTGGAATCCTAATACATGTCAGATTTCAGATTGAACAATTTCTTCCCTCTCACACCTGTACCAATCCATACACATATTGTTTCACAATCCAAATCATGGAGAAAAATAGGGATTTATTTTATTGATTGAATGCAAAATTACATAAGTTTCTCACTTTCCACCATCATTTTCTTCCACCCACCTGTAAGGGCTATTTGAAGAACTTCCCTTATGGATCCAATTGTTTTTCAAAGGTTTTGACTGTTGGGAGGTAGTTTTACAATTTGGTAGCAACTTTTCAAAGAAGTTGTCAAGCAACATTTCTTGCCTTTTGCAACTTTTGCAAAATGTTGCATTCTTGCTCCTAAAAAGCCTCTAGGCCTAAGCCATGGATCCTAATGATCCAAAATATCACTCAAAAATTTAAAATAAACAAAACACCTAAAAGTACCTTTGGACCATAGTAAAAAACCCATGGTTTATAACCACACCAAGGGTGACTAGGTGTTACAAGTAGGCTTGCTAAACAAAATTTACAAATTACAAAAAGTCCCCTAGGCATGAATACCCTTAGTTGAATCCTTTGAAGACCATAGAAGTGTGATTGATGTGAAGAGTGGAGGGGGTGCTCCTACACCAGTGCCAAATTTCCATATCCTTCCTTCTGATAAGTAACTTCTTAAGTTCTTCATTGGCTTCCTTGAATTGCTCAATAAAGATCTGCATCTGTAACCTTTGATTCTCAATGGTATTTTCCAACTTATATCTCTCCATCATTAGATCTTTCCTCTTCAGTGATAAAACTTCCTTAACAAGAGATCTATCTCTGATACCAATTGTTGGGATTATGGAAAAATATAAATACTAAGAGGGCAGGGGTGAATCAGTACCCTCAAAAAAATTTAAGACTAAACTTTGCAATAGTAGATATCAATTAACCGATTGATTCCATTGTTTGAAACATACATTCAAGTAACTGAAAAATGTAAATTTCATGTAAAAAAAATAATAAATCATACATGAAAATCCATACTCATGATATAGATATTTTGGTATCACAGAAACCCGTGTTAGAAGGTAAAAACTATGGTGGAGATGACACCCACAAATCTTCACTATTGCAGTAATAAAGTATGCCAGCTAAGGCTACAAGTTTGTGATCACTTCTGATGATCTTACCCTATTAGGAGTAACAAAAGATTGACTAGATCTACCAGGTTAAAGGATTTTAACAACATAAAGTATGTGTGTACTCGGTTAAGAGATTTACATAAAAATTGTTAAGTTTACTCTGTTAAGAGATTTGGAATTCTTCTACAATGGTTAAATTGATAACAATAAAGTATCTGTAAATAAAAAATTATTCTTGTTTGATTTAGATCTGTGAAGTATCAAATAAATATCACCTTAGTGTGATGTATGTTTCCTTATATTTTTCTTGGTAGCCTTGTATGTGTTATAAAAACTAAATCCTTCTTTCTTAATCCTTCTATCAAAAACCCTTTGTTTGATCTCTTGATGTCCTTAGTGCAGCTACTCCTTCATGATACATGATCATAATGACATCTTTACAAATTTATATCAAGATAACTTGACCTAATTAGGGTTTACATCATCTTAGAAAACCTAATATCAATGGTGTAAGAAAATAACCTAAATCTATCATTACATAGGAATCATCACAAAAATTAATGATTACATCCATATTATATATGTCTCGATCTTGGTAAACTATTTCCCTGATGGGTGTAAACCATTTTCATAGATGTTTGTTTCATTCATGATTACTATGTCATTTCCTACTTTACTCGATAATCACTACATTTACCATTCGGTAAATTACTGATGCTCAGTTCATATGAATGCTCAGTGATCACTAGCTCGATACTCAGTAATTACCTATCACTCGGTAAGTGTACTCGGTCAAACCTTTGTTTAGTTATCTTAAAGTTTTGCCTTGTCTTTTCTCAATGTGAAGACTTTCTATGGTTGACCAACTATTCTGTTTGTCTCCTTGTTCCAACCTTTACCGAATGACTAATTGATTGATACTGATGACTATCCATTAATGCTTAAATAGAGATAACACACACATGAAAAGTGGCCTAAAAGAGATGGGAAATATAAACTAAAAAATTAAACTATGGGTGGGCATTAGAATTTTTGTGTCAAAAATTTTGATGCATGGAAAATTGGAGTGAATAATTATGAACAAATGATTGAGAGTTGTTAGAATAATGGGAAAAGATGTATTATCATCAGTGATATAATTATGAACAAATGTTTGTAATTATTTGCACAAGTTCTGTGACAGAATTATGATTGCGATTTGAATTGAAGGTGCAAAACATTACCACTAAGATAGAAGATGTATCTATATATTGCATATGTAGCTATATTTGTAAGATGGTGTATTATCATGTTTATCATTTACTGTTGTATGTGAGAGGAAGAGTGATGACACTAACTTTTTAGTGTTATGAGAAGAGATTAAAGTTGTCATGTTTATTATTATTGACAAAATCTCCATTGTTGTGATTTGTATTAAGTGTTATGTATTGAAATAGAGTGTCCCTTTGATTTAAACTTCTTCTTTGTATCTAAACAGAAGTGGGTGCTTCTAGATTGCAATGGATTGGTGTTCCTTGAAGTGGGTACTTCTAAAATCAATAAGGTGTTGATGCTCCTTGGGGTGGGTGCTCCTAAAATCTTGTAAGGTATTGATGTTCCTTGAAGTGGGTGCTTCTAAATTGTAAGGGGTTAGTGCTCCTAAAGTGGGTGCTCTAAATATTTTCCATTAAGGCTTAATAAAAAGACAATCTTAAAGTGGTTTATTGTGTCAAGTGTCTAATTGTGTGCATATGCTTTGTTGTTTATGATATATTATATCAACTACACATACATATAATGTTCTTGATGTTATCATGTGACTTGTTACATATATTAATGACTTAAAGTTAAAAATTTTGAATGGCTAAAGATCTCCTTGTATTAGAGATTGTCAATTCACGCCCCCCCCCCCCCCTCTTTGTGATCCTAGTATTCCAACACTTTTTAATATTTATTAAATATTTTTTACATTATATAAATAATTATTTATACCATTTAATATTTTATATGTCGATATAAATATTTGAAAATTAATGTTGAAGACATATTGGTTAATATTTTGGAATTCATTTTGCAAGGAAATTAAGGTAGCAGAACAACTTCCTACACTAACCTTGAGAGGAGGATCATGTGAACCTTTTTTAATTCTTTACAAAAGTTGTAGAAATTTAGTATAAATAACATGCAGACCACAATAGTGTATTTTACATGGGGAAAATCCTACACTCCAAAAGTTGTCCAATATATTATTCAGAAATCAATAACAAATTACAATATACTTGTAGAGCAATCTTCTTAGAGGAGTATCATCAAAAAGAGATCTAGAGGTAACTGGATAGTTATAAGACTCTTACACACCTACCCTCCTCATGCACCTTATATATGAGATACAATACATGAAACCATTAAATAATATTACAAATCCATGGGTTGAAAATCATTTATAAAGTGACACCCACTTTATCTATAGTCAAAAATATCCTATGGTAGGTCAAAACACACACCAACAAGTGTAACTCCATTTAATAGCTCAATTATGTATTCAATGTGATTTTACATTTCCTATTTTATGAGACTCAACTTCTAGGGGCTAAAAATTTTGAATCAAGCATCTAATTGACAAGCCATTTGAAGCACCATAAAGGTCATGATGTTCCTTATCAAGGTATAACCCACTATCATCTTAGACACTTTTGGACAATTTCAAAGCCTCGAAATCCTTCAAAAAAACATTTGTAAAATTTCTTTGGCAACTTCAAACACTGACACTTTAATATCTTCAAATCTACACATGATCTTGCTATGAAAATTTACTAGGATGCTTATCTAGCTCATCTAAACCTTTGGGAAAAGTTTAGAGAAAATCTATGCTCAAACTTAAACTTACTATAAATAGTACCTATATGTATATGTCAAGTTGAGACACATTTTCCTAACAATTTACCACTTGTTGAACACCTTACAAGAGAAAAGAAAGCATCTCTACCATAGTTCACTTGCTAAGGCCATGATGCCTATAGACTTTGAGCACCATCTGAAAGTATCTATTCTTGTAACCTTAGTTAATGGATCTACAACATTCATCAAGGAAAAAATACATGTCTAATAATCAAGAGAATACCTTTCAAGTGGATTTTTGTACCTTATAGAACTTTAAAAAAGCTAAGTCGGAGGTTCTTCCTCCTCTTTTAAAGATTCAAAGATAGATGAGCTCTCCTCAACTATTTTGCCTATCTAATGGACTTGATTCAAATTTCTCAGGCATAAAAGGTAGTTGACTCACATCTTCCTTTTTAATTTGTATAAGGTTCATTGTAACAAAAGGAGGGTTAGTTTCTCTAAAAATAACACTTCTACTACGTACCACCTTATATGCAACAGTGTCCAAAAGCTTTTATTATTTCATGCCATAACTATATCTGATGAAGATACATTTCACAACCTTGTTCTCCAACATTGTTTGATTCTCCTTTAGCACATATGCATCTAAATTATAGCTCAAAACTGTAAGATATCTTAATGACAACTTATGACCTGACCATGCCTCCATAGGTGTTTTATCAACACGAGTTGATGTAAGATACCTATTAATTAGGTAGAAATCAATGGAAACAACTTCAACCCAAAAAATTTGTCTTAGGCTAATTACACTCAACATACTCCTAGCCTTCTCCATCAATGTCTTATTCATCCTTTCTACTACTCCATTATGTTATGGATACCATAGAGTTGTCTTATACCTATGAATTCCATGATCTTTAAAAAATAGATCAAAATCATTAGAGAATAGTTCACTACCATTATCAATCCTCAAACATTTTATTTTCCTTCTAGTTTCAAATCAACCATTGCTTTAAATTATTTAAATTTACTAAAAACATCACATTTACATTTTATAAGATATACCTATGTCCTTCTACTATAGTCATCAATGAATAAAAGATAATATGTGGATTTTCTAATAGAAGGAACATCTACAAGCCTAAATACATTAGAATGAATAAGGTCTAATACACTACAATTTATGAGATGTCACGTAAAATTGAGTATAATTATTTTTCCACAAATGTAATGCTTACCGTATTCTTCAATGTCCGTAGACCCTTCTCTTGAATGTAGCCAAGTCTCTAGTACCATAACATAGTCTTATATATAGATATATTTTATTTCAAAGAAAAAGAACCCTTACACACCCAAAATTCATGATCGTCTATTGAAGTAAAACCCTCACCATTTCCAATGAAGTATCCACACATTTGGTCTTAGTAGAAGTACTATTACACTCAATAGTATATTCTTTCAAGTTATACAATTTGCTAATTTTGACATCTCTAGCAATAACCATAGCACAAGTCTCATCATTTTACATCCTGCATACCTAAATCTATTAGTTTTCAAACAACTAAAAAATCTCATTTTAGACTAGGGAGATGCAACATTCCATTAATCCTTCTTATTCTTTCATCAAGAAAATTGATTCTAACTTTACCATGAGAAAAAATATTTAAATGGGAATTAACACCCAATTACACCTTACATCCATTAATATTTTTATATTGATAAAACTAATCTTTATTAGAGTTCATATGATAAGATGCACCTAACTTGATTAACCATGCATTAGTGGCCCAAGTTAAAATGAATGCATCATCATCTTCCTTTTTGGACTCATAATCAAAATCAAGTTTCTTCATTTTCTTCTTCCTTTCTTCTTTGCAGTCCTTATGGATACATCTAGGCTTACCACGTTTAAAACAAATAACTTTGAAATTTTCAAGAGATTTGGATCTACACTTGGATTTTTATTTATTATGATTCTCATTCTTCTTGCCTTTTCCTTAGATCTTCAATGAACAACTAGAGACTCCTTGGAACTGATGGATACCTTCTTCCAAATATCTTTAGAAAGAAAAGAACCTACCACATCTTCAATCTTCAAAATAATAGAAGTATTTTTTATGAACATAACAAGAGAATCTAATGAATTAGGAAAAGACCAAAGCAAGATCTCACATTTATCCCCCTCAACCATATTGAAATAAACTGATGACAATTGAGCCACCAACATATTGAATGCTTCTATATGGTTTGTAATTTTTCCACTCTCCTTCATTATCAAATAATATAATTTCTTCCTCAAGAAATGTACAGTCCAAAAAAGCTAGCACCCATAATTGGAGGCTCTAGGACCTTTTACACCCCATTTTGGTGATTTCAAGGTCTGAATGACTATTTTTCTTGATCCCACCAACCTATAATTTCTTCCTCTTCTTTCTATCACACCCCCTAAGTCTTGAGAAATTTTAAGGCAAAAACACTTGGACCAGGTCAGCCATGACGACCTAGTCCTATGTTATTTTCCACAAAGTTTGTATGGGGCCTGATGGAAGGGTTTTCTTCCTATTTCTAGATCTATGGTTGTACTGGAGTTAAATTGAATCCCAAAATGAGTATAAAAGAGGACCCTCTCCTCTAATTTTGACATCTCTAAGTATTCAATTCATGAGTAAGCAATCAATTGATCAAGTTCAAGCAAGTCAAGCTCTCAAGCAATTAAAGTTGTGTAATTAAAGTGGTGGATTCAAGACTTGAAAGAAAGTACCCAATCTAGTATTTCCAAGTCTCCATTTCTTTAATATCCATTCAAGAAAAGGAAATCTTCTCTTATTTATGCAAACTTCTCTCCCATGATGGTCAAGTAGAGGAATTCACAAGAAAGCAAGAAGATCCATCCATTCACTCTTCTTCTCTCTCCTTATCTATTAAGGTTATTAATCATACATTCATTCAAGATCTATGATTTGGCAAGTGTAGATATATGCATTTGTAAAGGAATCCTTGAATCTATAATAAACGCATGCATACAAGAATCTTGATGGATTTGACTGATTTCTACATCTATTCATGAAGGTTTTTATGCAAGGTGAATCTAACATTTATTTTGTTTACACACTTTCCTTTATGCAATTTCAATTTCATCTCAAGGATGATTCCTATATAGGGGTTTGACCAATGTGGATCCCTTTACAAAACCTTTTCCCCTTCTAAATTGTGTGCTAGTGCATTTTAGGGAGTTGTAGAGATAGATTTAGAAGTATCATAATATGTTATAAACCCAATGCAATTTTCATCAGATTTGTACCTGAAAGGACTAGGTCAACTTTCACGACCTAGTCCTAGACAAGGTCAACTTTGATGATGTAGTCCCCCACTTTTTAGCTAAAATTTACATAGTGGATAGTTACAGACATTAGACTTCAAGATCTAGAGTTACACCTAATTCTAACATCCCAGCAACAAACAAATTCAGATCTAAAAGTCATTTCTTCCTATCCAAGTTAAGTTCATTTCTCCTATTTTCCTCTTGCACTTACTTTCATATATTAGATTTACATATCATATCACTTTTACATTTCCTTATCATCCCTATCACAAATGAATCCAAAACTTTGCATTGTGTAGATCACCCATTTAACACTCATACTTTCTTGGTTGTGCTAATTGGATTCACCTTGTTGGAGGTTTTGTATTCTAATGTATGCCAATATCTGGTGAGTGATCTACATCCTATAATTTATCACCATTTCTTCCATTACATTTTGGTTGACCCAACTCATTACATTTCCATTCTAATTTTGGTTTTAGATTTCATTTCTATACATTTAGATATCTAGATCTAATTTGTATGCATTTACATCAAATTGCTACAATCTATGCATTTGGATATCTAGGTTCACCTACATTATAGTTTAGTGAACCTGGCTTATTACATTTCCTCTTCTGATTTCAAGTTAGATCCTCTTTTTATGCATTTATACATCTAGATCTTCTTTGTATGTGTTGTGTTAGTTACTAATTCTATCACATATTTACTCTATTTTATGCATCTAGTCTTCAATGCATATTCATAATCTAATCTACTTGTATATGCTTTTCATTATATGTTTCATAGTTAATGTGCTTTTCATAAAAGAATTTCTTTTGAATTGAATTTTACCTTTAATTTGCATCTCTCTCCATTCCCTTGTGCATGAGTGTTATCACTTTGATTCAAACCTGTAGCATTTTGGTTAGAGAAGCTATAGACTTAAGGCTTCCTTTGATCTTGAGCCCTCCTTCTTTCCTAGGAATCTTGATGAGACCAACATGTATCTTAATGATATCAATCCTATCATAGAGAATAACTCTTCTCATTCTACTCATGATAAACATGAATCCTTAAGGGTTCCTCTTTTCCAAGTCCAAAAACTTTCCCATGACTTTGAAAATCTTTAATAGTGGTTAGGTCAAGAAAACTCTAATCTTGAGGTCCTTTCCATTGTAGAAGGATTAAGGAAACTTATTCATAGTTATGAACATGGTGTTAACATCTTGCATAACATTTCTCATCTCATTAATACCAATGTCAATCCTATTAGGTATTGTGCTCAAGATTTAGGCCTTATTCCACCTACTACAAATCTTGAGACCTCTTTCCCTATCACTACATCTATTCCTAGTGTGTCCACTTGTGCTCCACCTATCATAACAACCTCAATTAAAAATATCAATCCTACACATGTGAGTCTTCATAATCCTATTCTTCCTTCTATTCCTTCAAGTGTGCCATGTGTTTCATTTTCTTCATCTATACCCACTTACCACAGTGTCCCTTTTTCATATTCAACCATTCCTTCAATTTCAAACAATCCTCCTAACATTTCTCATGTTTCCCCTCCTACCATCCTTTATATATTTTATACCATTAATATTTTGGCTAAAACAATGTCTTCTTTGCAACAATAAGTTACACTAGTACATTTGAGACCTTTTTCCGATGGTTGAACATCCAAATTTAGATAGTTGACTAACTATTAACTGACACCACCTGATGTCGTAGTTTTATAGTTAGAAAGACTGATGGTTTTGTTAGGCATCATAATTATGACAACCATGGCCATCGCAAAAAGAGGGTTCCAACATAGTGAACCTGTCATCAGACCTATTTGTGGCCATCACAATTGTGATGCCTATATGTTGCAAAAAATAACAAACGATGATGACCCATCAGAATTGTCTGATGGGTAGCCGTCATTTGTAACATGTTCACCGATGTAAATTCTTTTAATGCAATCGATATCCATTAGAATTTTATGACACATATCCATGATTTGTGGTTTGTAACGACAACTATGTTGTACATGCGATGGACATGCATTGGACATTTACGATAGATATTCATCATTTATGGTTGTTTCCCAGTAGCGATGCTATTATTGTGATGGATGGATGTTGGATGTTTGCGACGGACCACCATCATTATTTTGAAGTCATCGTAGTTATGATGATAATCATTTTTTAATATATATATATATATATATATATATATATATATATATATATTTGTCGATCGAGTTGGTATCGATTCATAACAGTGTTCTTGCAGATCTCGCTCCTACTCATGATTTGGTTATGGATCATTTAGAGATAACTTTGTAGTAGATTTGGTAGTGATGCATGGATTATTGAGTCGAGTCTATAGACTTGGATTTGGAAATGATCCTACCGAATCAAGACTTGTGACAGTGACTTCTCCAACACAATTTGGAGATAACTTTGCAATAGATTCGGTAGCGGCTCATGGATTATTGAGTCGAGTCTAGAGACTTGGATTTGGAATGGATCCTACCAAATCAAGACTTGTGACAGTGACTGCTCCAGCACAAGAAGCTAGTGCGGTGATCAGAGATGCATTCATCTTGATGTGTTCATGGGATATATGCGGACCTGATTACATTCAGATCTGATTCGAGCAACTTCTTGACTTCTTTGGTTTGAATTTGATGTGTGGGTTCATGGTGCGGTCTATGGTGTTTCTTTGCAATTGGGTTCTTAACAAAGATCTATTAATTTGGTAGCCATTGAGATGGATTGATATATATTTGTCGTATGTATTCTTAGAGATCATAAATGGTTGTAAAGGGTCATAAGGGGTCCTGGGACACAACAGCTGAGAAACATAAATGTAGGCATCATGGTCACAATTTTTTGGAAACATAACATAATTGAGTGGTATACCTAGATGATGCAATGCAACTACTCCTCTAGTTCCATCATCTAGGTATACCATTCAATTATGTTGTGTCTCTAAAAAATTGTGATTATGACGCCTACATTTATGTTTGTCATCTGTTGCGATATCTACATTTATGTTTCTCATTTGTCATGTTTATGTGCATGCTCTTTATGTGTATCTACTAGAAATTCTTAAAAAAAAATTAGTATCTACAATAGCCCTTTGTTAACCACGTTTACGCATATGGTCCAAACAAAGTAGTGCACAAACTACAAAAAGAAGGCATCACAGAAATATGATTTCTGCTTTTGCCATTGAAGCAATCTTGGCGGCACTAGCTTCCTCTCAAGGCTTGCACAAGTTACACTCATTTCCTACATCAGATATAGATGTAGATGGGGTAGATGTAAATGTGGTTTGATCGACCCACCGAAAGTATTGACATCCATTATTTCCCTGACAATACCAAATGTACATCAATTCTTCATAAAATGATTAGTTGTCACATTATTTTTAAACATAAAATATAATTACATATCCAGACCTTTTTCCTATTTGGGCAAACCCAAAATTGACACCCAAGATTACTTGTTGCACGTGACATCTTCAACATGCATGGGCCAACACCACATTGACACATAGGCACATTGACCGAAGTCATCAACGCTATTTTGACAAATATTGCATTATCACAAATATTGCATTGTCATTATTTTGTTCATTCATACTAATTATAATTACAATAAAAAGAAACATACTAATGTAGACTTGCACATTTTTTGGCTAAGTCGAAGTCTTTGGTTTAAATCACTAGACACTCAAGACAAAATGAAAAACCAAAGACAACCATGCAATTATAAAGAAAGGTAATTTTCTTAATCACATCACTAATTTGTGCATGTCTAAATACTGGTATCTTTGAAGTGATTTGATTCTATTCATGCCCACTACAAATGAGAACAATCTTAACTAGTGAGGTTGTTTAAGCATATAGAGATTAAATACAATCTTTTAGAATGAAATTTCTCTTAACAAAAGATCAAAGATATATAAGTAGGACATATAAAACAAGGTGAATAAGAGTAGTACATATAAAACAATTGTTAGTACATGCCAAACATCTAGCATAATTGTACATTTCATTCATGTCATTGATATTCTTCTTCATTCATCTCATCATCAAGATCGTCGTCGTCAACGACATCATCACCACCACTATTGTCATCGCCATCATCATCACCATCACCATCATCATCATCATCATACTCATCATCCTCATTAGTAGTAGCATTAGTAGCAGCATCAATAGCAACGTCATCATCATCAATAGTAGCATCATCATCATCTTCTTCTTCTTATTCTTCTTCAACTATCTCTCAATCATGATCTGGTTCTACATCATCTTCCACTTCTTCATCTTCCTCGATATCTTCTTTCATCACATTATACTTTATTGGTCTTCCTGTTGGATCATGTCTAACAAAAAATGACCAACCTGGTTTATGTGGAACCTCTAAGTAAAATACCTACTCACATTGGCTTGGAAGAACATAGGGCTCTTCTCCAACTGGCTCAAACAACCTTGTATTAATCATTGGAAATCCATTGTCATGTTTAACAACAGTTCTATCAGGATCATTTTTATTGAGTCGTAGTTTGTACCATTTCACAATGAAGAGAACTAATTTGAAGGAATTGAAGTCACAGTCAAGTATATCAACCAAAATACCATAGTATCCATTTTATGACTCTCAAGGATGTAAGTCATTTCTAGATGAAATATTAGTCACTAGAACACTATACTTATCCTAGAATCACAAGTTCTCTTTGTGTCATCCAACTTTTTGACATGAAATTTATAACCATTGCAAAACATAGCCTTGTGGTGTTTCACCTACAATAATGTCAATCATGTATAAATTATTGCATCACGACTTGAAAAACTTATGATTGATTAATTAACAAATTTATAAGTACCTGGTGATCTCTTAAACCATATGCTAAATCTATTTCCTTTTGTGTAACATTGGGATCTCCATTGCAATGAGCTTGTATAACTAATGAAGACATGAATTCCCATGTTAATCTATGACCATCTTGTTGACATTGTTCAATCCATGTCGTCATCCAATCTTGATTGTTTGCAATAAACAAATGTATTGCATCCCACTCTTTAGCAGTTGTACAAAAGTAAATAGACGACTTACAACAGATTTATTTTGAAGATTAAGAATTAATTTACTACAAGAACATCTCATAATTTATTACCTTTTAGTTTCCTAAATCTACCGTTGCCCACCAAGTACTCCCCTTCAAATTTTTTAATTGAGTCGAGATCCCAAATGCAATCTATATGGGTCTTTGTTGCAAGATTACGAAGATATTGAGTAACATACACCATCATCTGGTATACCATATATCCCTCAACCATAGAACCCTCAGGATGTGCTCTTTGTCATACCAAACCCTTCAAAAATTTCAAGTGTCTCTCAACCATCCACATTGACCTAGCATGTATAGGTCCACACAATTCAATCTCCTCAACTTGGTGTATGAGGTAGTGTTCTTATGCATTGAAAAAATCTAGAGGTAAACACTTTTGCATTTCACACAATAATCGACAAATTTTTTTCTTCCAATATTTTATATCTTCTTTATGGATTTCTTTAGATGAAAACCACCTACAAGGGATTCAAGACATAAATATATAAATATGAGACTTTAAAATATATTACTTGTTTGATATCATAGCTTCTCATTTTCTGACAAATTTTGCCAAAAGCTTTGTAGGAAACCAAGTAAAGGGTATTATTGAGTTCAAACACATTGAGCTGCTACAACTAAATTATAAATCATGAATTCACTATAAAATTAAAACTGAATACGGACATAAGTAAGACATTTAATGCACTTACTGTATTCTTTTGGGGTCTGATCTATTCTAGTTGTTTCTTTTTTCTTTGAATCATTATTTACAATTACTTTTGATGCAATATTTGTGTGAAGAACAAGAACAAAATGGTGAATGAGTGTATTTGACAAAAGTAAACATGACACATTTTGTTGCGCTGATTGGGTTGGCCTAGTACCATTTACATGGCCTGGCTAGATATTAAATAGTGAGCTCATGAACAATGCCAGTATTAGACAATGAGCTCATGAACAATGTATGATGCCCTAGCTTGCAGCCCATGAGCCATCAAGACATTTCCTCATGAAATGATCATAAACGGGGAGTACCACATAGTGAATATCAATAGAAAAACAAATAAAGAGAGATCAAACACTTCACACAATGCCTTGAAGGTAATAGAAATGATGCCCTAGCTCTCAAAGCTCGCAAGTCATCAAGCATTCCAAATGAAAAGATGTAAACAATGTCAGTATTAAATAGTGAGCTCATGAACAATGTATCATGTCCCTATTTGATGTCCCTGTTTGATCTAATAGCATCAATATGTGAGCGGGAGGAGGAGGAGTGGGAGAAAGGGCATGAGAAAAAAAATTGAATTTTCAGCAAGAGGGGAAGCAGGATGCTCTTGGTCGAGCTACAAGTTTTGAACTTGTACCAGGAAATGGGGAGGTCACAAAGAATGTAGTAGAAGAAAAGACTGAAATCCCCATGCCAGATAATGGGGAAAGAGTTGGTGGGTCTAGCTTGGCCCATCTGAGAAAGGACAGAAGTCCTATCTTGGGACCAGA
The DNA here is from genome assembly GCA_027943335.1 of Chamaecyparis obtusa. Lineage (NCBI taxonomy): Eukaryota > Viridiplantae > Streptophyta > Pinopsida > Cupressales > Cupressaceae > Chamaecyparis > Chamaecyparis obtusa. Next base: position 509,418 of record BSBK01004397.1, on the reverse strand, counting down.
GGAAGAAAAAGGGGATAAAGCTGGTCCTTCTGAGAAAAGTAAAGGGTCAACGAAACATCCAGAAGATCTCTCACATGGTGAGAACTCATTATGAGGTAAGGGGAAATGGAGTAATCTTTTTGGGATAAAATTGACTAGAAAATCTTCTTTCCCAAAGATTGATATAGCGTCAGAACTAATAAAGAGGTGATAGGTTTAAATATTCCTAATCAAATCATATATCATACTATTTCTAGAATGGCCTCAACTTTGATAGGAAATTTTATGGGTCCTAGGCCAAATATAGATCTGGTGAGGTCTTTTACCCTCCAGAAGTGGAAGCTCAAAGGGTAGGTGGATGTTGCAGCTATGTCGAAAGGTTTTTTCTCCTTTTTATTCTCTAATGGAGAAGATCTTTCAAAAGTGTTATCGGAAGGCCCATGGATGTGGGGAAAATCCTCTTTGTCTTTGTAGAAATGGACAACAAATCTGGACTATAATGATAATTTCTTTGTATCTACTCTTGTCTGGGTTAGACTTCCGGGTCTCCCTCTAGAGTATTGGCATGAGGATAACTTGGTGGTGATAGCAGGGTCTTTTGGTGAACTACTGACTATAGATCTGATGACTGTAGCCTGAACCAAACAAGTGTTTGCATGGATATGTGTCAATATCCAACATGATACTGACCTTCCTCAAGTCATAAATCTAAATTTGAAAGTGGGTAAATGGGCCCAAGAAATAGAATATGAATCCACCCCTTTCATTTGCTTAACTTATAGAAAATCTAGTCATTGGGAAAAAATTTGTCCCTTGAAGATAGCTACAGATAAGAAAGACCAAGAGTCTAAAATGTCAAAAAAGTGGGAATGGAGAAAAAAAAAAAAGGGGGAGATGCAAAATCCCCCTGTTAATAAGATCTCAAACTCAAACATAGAGGAGAAGCAGGCTTACCCACAAAGGGATTCAAAAGAAACAAAAGGGCCTAAGGAAGCTGCTAACCCTATTGATGAAAATAAAATACAAGATCATTCTATGTTGGTAACCTCTTCAGAGGAAACTTGTGATCTCTCTTTAGAGTTAGATCCACTACTGGCATCAAGGGTCAAAGATAGCTTGAATTCTTCAAAGGGGAGGGAGATCTACTAAAGTCTACAGAAGGTTTTTGAAACCTAGTATGTTCTAGAACAACTCAGTAGTGAAGCATCGAATGCTAATTTTTTAGAGCCTAATTCAAAGAAGGATAGATCAAATGAACAGTATGATGACTTAGAAATAGTGGAAGCAGAGAACAAAAGTCCATGGATTAGTGTGAAAAAAAAAAAAAGATCTCCTATAGGTAAAGGCTTAGGTTCCCAGCCAAGAAGAGAAAAATTTAAGGATCAAACCCCTGCAACAGTAAAAAATAGTTCTAAGGCAACACAAGGAGGCTCGGCATCTAAATCAAACAAAAAAGGGGGCCAAATCAAATATGGAGGAGTCCATACAAGAGGACAATAGCAAAAAGTATATACTGGAACACCTAAAAGAGAAAGGGGTAGAGTATCTAAGAAATAACAGAGAGAGCAGGAAGCAAAATAGAACATAGCAGATGGTAGACAGCTCACCATCAATCAGGTCTATCCTCCAAATTTTTAATGAAGATTTTATCTTGGAATATTAGAGGTCTCAATAGTCCTCATAAACAAGATGTAATTAGGAACTTAGTTAGAGATTCTAAGCTTGATATTTTTCTTATTCAAGAAACCAAAATGGTTAGAGACAAGATTGTTAAAATCAATTTGCTGAAGAATGGGGATAAGTTTAGTAGTGACTCTGAAGGGGATTCTAGAGGATTGGCTATCTTTTGGAATACTAAAAGCTTCACTTTCAATCTATTGAAAGAGGACAAGAACTTCCTAGCAGTTAAAATCAGCAGTATTAAGGATAATTTCTCCTGGACTCTAATTAATGTGTATGCCCCAAATACTAAAAGTGGTCGTCTCAATCTTTGGAAAAGGCTTCATGAAATCAAAAAGGATCACCCAGATAATAATTGGATGATGATGGGAGACTTCAATATGCCCCTAAAAGAAGCTAAAAAGAAAGGAGGGAACAATACCCAAGTGGAAAGTAGGGTAGATCTTATGGATTTCATAAGTAATGAAGGTCTGTTGGATGTTGACCTTGAAGGAATTAATTATACCTAGACCAATAGAAGAGTGGGAGCTGATCTCATACAAGTCAAGCTTGACAAGGTCCTCGTCTCTCATGGTTAGATTGCTAACTTTTCTTGCTCCCTCTCCTCTCTTAACCGCATCGGTTTGGATCACTACCCTATCTCCTTTATTGCTAACTCCTTCAGAGGAAAGGGTAACACTCCTTTCAAACTAGAAAAAATGTGGATGACTCACCCTGAGTTCAAAAATAAAATAAAGGAATGGTGGAATATCAAAGTGGAAGGAAAAGCTATGTTCCAAGTGGCTAAAAAAATGGCAAATATCAAATCTAAAGTTAGACAATGGAACAAGGATGTCTTTGGTGATATTTTCCAAAATAAAAGAAAATTTCAAATTGACCTTAAAGAAATTCAAGATAAGATTCAGAGTATAGGGTTGACTGAAGATCTTAGAAAAGAAGAAAATATTATCCTTGTTGATTACCATAATATCATATCTAAAGAGGAAACATTTTGTAGACAGAGATCAAGGTCTCTTTGGTTGAAAGTGGGAGACAAAAATACTAGATTTTTCCACTTAATAGCGATGAAACACAAGGCTATGAATAGAATTAACACTTTTATTACCCACAGGGGCACTCACACTAAAGAGGAAGAGATAAGGAAAGATATGATGGGCCACTTTTCTTTGATTCTTTCTAGAGAACAAGGTCTCAATCAAGATGATCAGAACTATTTGCTGAGCTCCATTCCCATGTTGTTGGAGGCTGAGGAAAATCTCTTTCTTAAGTCTATTCCTATGGAGGAGGAAATTAAAAAGGCTATCTAGTCTTTTGAAGGTGAAAAATCCCCCAGGTCAGATGGCTTCCAAATGTTTTTCTTTCAACACTACTAGGAAATTATTGGAAAAGATATATGTGGTGCTATGAAAGAATTCTATGGTTCTAAAGCTATTCTTAAAGAGCTCAACTCCACCTTCATAGCTCTGATACCCAAAAGACTGGGAGCTAACATGGCTGATAGCTTTAGGCCTATTAGACTTTGTAACTCCTTGTTTAAGATCATGTTGAAGGTTCTAACTACAAGGATTCTCAAGATTCTCCCTCGTCTCATTTCCCCCCAACAAAATGGGTTTGTCCTGGGGAGACAAATCTTGGACTCGATTATGGTTGTTCACGAGAATATTCACTCATTGGAAAAATTGAGGAAATAGGGTTTCCTTATGAAACTTGATCTATCAAAAGCCTATGATAGATTTGATTGGGAGTTTCTTTCAAAAATTCTTCAGGCGTTTGGTGTTGATGAGGGAGTGATCAAACTTATTATACAACTTGTTACTACAGTTTCTTCTTTGATGATTGTGAATGGGGGATCCTCTCCTTTCTTTAGACCTTCCAGAGGGTTACATCAAGGAGATCCTATATCTCCTATCCTTTTTGCTATCATGGCAGAAAGTCTTGGGAGATTCATATCCCTTTAGGTTTCTCAAGGTTTGATTTTGGGTTTACAACCTTCCTCTGGAGGAATTGTCTATTCTCATGAACAATTTGTTGATGATATGATTCTGATGGGAGAATCTACTGTTAAAGAGGCTAGGAATATGAAAAAGGTGTTAAATGTGCATGCTAATGCTACAGGTCAACTCATAAATTGGGAGAAGAGTGCCCTATTTTTCTTCAATACTCCTGAAGCCATAATGAAAAAAATCTCTACTATTCTTGGTCGCAAGATGGGAAGCATCCCGACCACTTACCTTGGTCTACCACTATGCTTGAAACTGGAGGCTAATTTATGGAACAAAATCAATGATAGATTTCATTTGAATTTGGTGGGATGGAAAGGGGCGATTCTCAGTCAAGCTGGGAAAGTTCAACTACTGAAGGCAACTCTGCAAAACCTTCTAGTCTATGCCCTTAGCCTGTTCAAAATACCTCAAAAATTTTCTGATTTAATAGAGAAGATCCAAAAAAGGTTCCTTTGGATAGGAGTGGAAGAGAAAAAGAGACTCAGCCTGGTGGTGTGGGAGAAAATTTGTAAACTAAAAAAGATGGGGGGTCTGGGAATAAGGAGCATTATTAATACTAATAAAGCTCTCCTAGCAAAGCAATGCTGGAGAATTTTTGAAGATGAGAAAGAATGGAATATGATAATGAAAAGGAAATATCATCTCAGTAATCTTGAAGGAATGCTCCAATCTCAAAAATATATCCAAGGATCTTTTGTTTGGAATAGTATAAGTAAAGGAAAGAATCTTATAAGCAAAGGTGCTATTTGGAAGCTAGGAAATGGAAAAAAAATTTAGTTTTGGAATGATAAATGGATGTTGGAGAAGCCTCTTATAGAGAATGAAGAATGGGGGAATGCTATCTAGGATTGTAAAGATTCTATTGGTGAATTTGTGAGTGATTATAGGAAAAATGAAGAGTGGATAGACCTTGGGCTGAAGGCTATCAGATTTAAACAAGTGAATAAATAATTAAACAATTGGTTTATCAGAGAAAATGAGGCTGATAAACTTATTTTGGGTCTAGCTACCTCTGGAAAGTTCTTGGTTGCTTCTGCTTTGACACTTCTCCTCCCTAATGAGGCTCAGCCTTTGTGGGTGCAGGTATGGAATAAAGATCTTACCCCTAAAATTAACATGTTTTTTTGGCTGCTTGTCCAGAACAAAATCCTCACACAGGATAACCTTATGAGAAGAGGGTTTCAAATGCCTAATAGATGTGCCCTGTGTTGTCAAGAAGTTGAGAATTGCAATCATCTAATGATACACTACTCTTTCACTAGAGAGGTGTGGGACACAACAATATCATCCCTTGAGCTCAATTTGGTGAAACCTAACTCTATCCAAGATTTTTTCCAGCAATGGCAGAGTCCTTTCTATGACAAAAATACTAGGGATATCTAGAAAATTGTCTTCCCCCACTTCACTTGGCTTATCTAGAAGGAGAGGAATAATAGAATCTTTAGAGAGAAAAAGACCCCTCCTTTGGTTGCAAATTCTATAACCAGAAGTATAATGGAAAACTATAGAAGTATGGGAATGAAAGATAGTAGCCAATGGGATCCTTAACCCAAGAAGGACATATTATCTCATGGGAGAGACTAAAAAGTAGTCAAATTTAGAATCCCAAAGATAATGTTATGTGGATAGCTCCTCCCTTTGGATGGCTTAAAGGGAACTTTGATGGTTCGGCTAGGGGAAATCCTGGAAGGGCTGGAGGTGGAGGGCTTTTAAGAGATACTACTAGAAACTATTTAGGAGTGATCACTATCCCACTGGGTATCCAAATGAACCATGTGGTAGAGGCTGAAGTTGCTCTTTACCTAGTTATGATGGTGAAAGATATGGGATGCACAAAATTATGGCTAGAAGGTGACACCCTAAATATAATCAATTCTATAAAAGGGAAGTTTGAGAGCTCATGGACAATAGAACACATCATTAATAAAATTAAAATTATTATGAATTCCTTTGAAGAATGCCACATCACTCATGTTTATCGTGAAGGCAAAAAACTGATGGATAGGCTAGCAAATGAAGGTACCTTGAGTGATGTCACCCAAAAGTGGAGAGGGGAAGCGAATCTAAAGGCTGAGATTATGAGTCTAATCAACTATGATAGGATTAATCACTATGAAGGAAAAATCACTTAATATAATGATGACAAGGACAAATCATTTACTGAGGAAATGTGCATATAAGGTGAAGTGTGGGATCATTACTCTGCAATTAATAAAGCATGGACAACGGGTTAAATTCGATAACCAAAAAAGCAAAGTTAACCAAAGAAGCAAGGTAGACATCACTGGTAAGGAGCCAAACAAGCACATGAGAAACAAGCAAACAATGGGTGGTGGTTTGAAGAGGGAGGAACCATCCGACTGTGACAAATGGAGACAGGACAGAAAAGTTTGGAAGAAACTAAAGAAAGGGGGGGTTACGCAGTTCATGAAGAAGCTTCATGGGCATGACAAATAGATCACATCTTTGTTCACAGATGGTTGGGCTAATGGTAAGGTTCATCTATGGGGAAAGTCCTTCACTCTTACTATTTCTAGTTTAGCAGAAATTTATAGTTTACCTTTGGAAGGTACCCATTTCCACAAAGGAAATCATAGACTAGGAACTAAAGCTTTTACTATTTTCCCTAAAATTGATGATGAGAAAGCCCTTATGACCAAGGGAAATGGTGACTATGTGGACATTACCAATATTGATGAATTTTGGGCCAAAATATTGAAGGCTATGATAGAATATTTTACACTTGATTGGCGATATTCCAAAATTTACAACTTCCATTTTGTGTTTTCTAAGCACTTCAGGCATAATAGGAGGATTTATTTCCCTTACTATCTTTTGAGTTCCTTCAACAGTAGCATTATGGGACACAGGAAAAAGGCTAGTAATCCCATGCTGCATGAGGGCTTGATCCTTCTTATTTCTGACCACATCAGGGACAATATTCTGGACCCTATCCCTAAAAGGATCACTAGTAAAAGAAAGGAAAAGAATGAGGGGGAGACAAAGGCTGAGACTAGTAAGAAGAGAAAGAATAATAAGGGAAAGGCCTTTGTTGATACTGATGGAAAAGATATTACCAGCAATGAGGATTTAGAGAAAAGGCCTCACTCCTAGGGGAAGGGTAACATTAAGGAAGGTAATGAGGAGGATTTCAATGAAGAAGAGATATATAATGAGAAAGAGGAAGGGAATGAAAAAGATCAGGAAGAGGAAATGAATGATTGGTTGGCAGAGGGGAATGGTGACAAGGAGGAGAATAGTCATGAAGATGGAGAAGAAGAGGAGGAAGCGGATGAGGAAGAGGAAGAGACCCAAGAAAAATCTTCTGAAGAAGCTATGAAAGATTCCCCTGATTATAATGGGGGTGCCGAGAAAGAGGAAGATAGCACTCAGGTTTCATCTATGGAGGTTGAAAATACTTTTCAGGGTGCCCCTATGGAAGAAAAAATGATCAATGTTAAACTAGATTCTAGGGATGGTAAAAATAGAGATGAGGATGGTAATGATGATGAGGGGCTTACTATGGGAATTATAGCTACCCAAGAGAATGAAGGTAAGGAAACTGGTAAGACCCCCTCTTCAAATGAAATAGATGAAGACAACTAGAAAGAAAAGAAGAAAGGTATGGATAAGATGACCATGGTGGAGAACAACAACAAAGAGGAACCTGTTATCCTCTTGAGGGAAGCTACTTTGCAGGAGGAGGAGAATAATGCTGAGAGTCAAGATAAGAACATGGATTGGAAAAAGGAAATGCAAGAAATGAAACTCCAGATCTAGGAAATGGAAAAAACTATGAAAAATATGACTACTAAGCTAGGAAAGATGGAAAATAAGGTTCTTGATAAGGTTAAAAACAAAAATAAAAATGAGGATGGCACTGCTAAGATGAGCAAGATAGTTAATGAAGAGATGAAAGACTTAGAAGCCAAAATTAGCAACCATGATAGTATGATAAAATGTGTTCTGAGACATAGCAACGAGGGTCTGAAGGTGACCATTATGAATCAGAATATGTTGCATAACTATCTAGAAAGGAACTTGCTAGAAAGAACTACAATCACCATTGATGAGGATGCTGGCAATACTAGTCCAGGGATGAGAACTAGAGGGCGCATCTAGAGGAAGGTCCCTAAAAAATTGAAAGAACTGAAGGAGCTGCAAGAGACTATCCAGAAGATGGAAGACCTCTAGAAGAAGGCTAAAGAAATGATAATAGAAAATTAGCTAGTTCTTGCCGGTAGTTGTTTTGTAGCTTATTTTTTCTTTTAGTATCTATTGTTGAACTGTGCAGTTGTTGGTCCCTACTTTTGTTTTCCAGCAAGTGTTTCATTTTGAAAATTTTAATGCTCTATCTATATGCTTTTTTGTAATTGGTTTTGGGTCCATGTAAAACCTGCTTTTACCTTAATCAAAAACAAACAAAGCACTGATCAATCAAATAGGGGCATGAGGTGCTCAAACATGAGCTCATAAAATAATATATTTAGTCTTAATAAAATCTTATAAAACAACATATATTGGGTGAAGTGTTTGATCTCTCTTTATTTGTTTTGTTGTTGATATACACTATGTGGTACTCCCCGTTTATGATCATTTCATGAGGAAATGTCTTGATGGCTTGTGGGCTGTAAGCTAGGGCATCATGCAATTTTTATGAGCTCACTGTTTGAGCACCAACCAATCAAATAGGGACATGAGGTGTTCAAACAGTGAGCTCATAAACAATGCATGATGCCCTAGTTGTAGGTAGTTATATCTTCTATAATGATGGAGGAGTGAAAGGTAATGATCAATGAGGTTGCTGCTATTAGATCATACATTAACACACTTACTATTTTGAATTTGAGCTCGGGTATCATGCAATGTTATTTTTGTCATTGCATGCTTGCTACTATTGTGCACCATATATTGTTTTATACACTGTTTATTTCATTGAGACTGTGAGCTATTGTAGTTGACTGTATTCTTTTGGGGTCTGATCTATTGTAGTTGTTTCTTTTTTCTTTGAATCATTGTTTACAATTACTTTTGATGCAATATTTGTGTGAAGAACAAGAACGAAATGGTGAATGAGTTTATTTGACAAAGATAAACATGACACATTTTGTTGGGCTGATTGGGTTGGCCTAGTACCATTTACATGGCCTGGCCAGATATTAAATAGTGAGATCATGAATAATGTATAATGCCCTAGCTTGCAGCCCACGAGCCATCAAGACATTTCCTCATGAAATGATCATAAATGGGGAGTACCACATAGTGAATATCAAAACCAAAACAAATAAAGAGAGATCAAACACTTCACACAATGCCTTGAAGGTAATAGAAATGATGCCCTAGCTCTCAAATCTTGCAGGTCATCAAGCATTCCAAATGAAAAGATGTAAACAATGCCAGTATTAAATAGTGAGCTCATGAATAATGTATCACACCCCTATTTGATGTCCCTATTTGATCTAATAGCATCAATATAACAAATAGAGTACTGACCAATTAAATAGGGACATGAGGTGCTCAAACAATGATCTCATAAAATAATATATTTAGTCTTAATAAAATCTTATAAAGCAACATATATTGTGTGAAGTGTTTGATCTCTCTTTATTTGTTTTGTTGTTGATATTCACTATGTGGTACTCCCTATTTATGAGAAAATAGACAAAGCTCAAATGCCTACCTCAAGTGTCAGTGCCCTCTTCCCACATAGTGTCGGCCTCTTCGTGCATGCCAAACTCAAATGCCCTCTTCGTGCCATGCAAAAGTGTAGTGCTATCTTTGCGACAGCTCTTCAAATTCACAAATTACAAATGACACTTTCTTTTTCTTTTTTTTTGTTTATAACCAAATGGGTGTCGCAATTTATGAGCTCACTATTTGAGCACTAGCCAATGAAATAGGGACATGAGGTGCTCAAACAATGAGCTCATAAACAATGCATGATGCCCTAGTTGTAGGTAGTTATCTCTTCTATAATGATGGAGGAAAGGTAATGATCAATGAGGTTGTTTCTATTAGATCATACATTAACACACTTACTATTTTGAATTTGAGCTCAGGCATCATGCAATGTTATTGTTGTCATTGCATGCTTGTTGTTGTTGTGCACCATATATTATTTTATACACATAGAACAATAGATTTGGGGACTTAGACTTATGTTCAATCCTTAGTAATGGTTTGGGGAACTAATTACTAGATGAGTGACTATAGTACCCTAGTTTTCATTATTAGATGATCTTGTTTAATTTGTGTTCATTTCATGCAAAGATACATGTAAAGGAAAAGAAATTTTTTCATCTAAAGATTACATGTATATATATGAAAAATAACTTGTCTATACTATACAAGGAAAATAACTTTTAGAAGAAAATGCAAGAGTACAGGCATACATAAGAGGATGAACATAAATAATAAGGGTGTCAAACATTGCCTGAAGTGATGAATTTTTTACCTGGGTATGAATCTAGTGTGCCCCTATGTGATCTAGAACTTGCAAAGAAAAGAGAGATGGATGTTAGATAAAAAATATCTAAGCAATGAATGGCATCCTATTACTGATCCTCATCTACAATTATGCATGTGCATAGTCAAGCCATACACTTCTAAAAGAAAAACCAAGCTCACAGTCTCAATGAAATAAACAGTGTATAAAACAATATTTGGTGCACAACAGCAGCAAGCATGCAATGACAACAATAACATTGCATGATGCCCGAGCTCAAATTCAAAATAGTAAGTGTGTTAATGTATGATCTAATAGCAGCAACCTCATTGATCATTACCTTTCACTCCTCCATCATTATAGAAGAGATAACTACTTACAACTATATTTCATAATTCCTCCTTTGAAGTATATATATCAAGTATAATTATGAGTTTACATCATATATTTAGTCTTAATAAAATCTTATAAAACAACATAGAACTAACCCAAAATACTTTTTCTTAATAAAATCTTAATAAAACAATATATTTAGTCTTAATAAAATAATACACTTACTGTTTTGAATTTGAGCTCAGGCATCATGCATTGTTTATGAGCTTGTTGTTTGATTACTAGACAATCAAATAGGGACATGAGGTGCTCAAACAGTGAGCTCATAAACAATGCATGATGCCCTAGCTTGCAGCCCACAAGCCATCAAGACATGTCCTCATGAAATGATCATAAACAGGGAGTACCACATAGTGAATATCAACAACAAAACAAATAAAGAGAGATCAAACACTTCACACAATGCCTTGAAGGTAATAGAAATGATGCCCTAGCTCTCAAAGCTCGTGGGTCATCAAGAATTCCAAATGAAAAGATGTAAACAATTCCAGTATTAAATAGTGAGCTCATGAACAATGTATGATACCCTAGCTTGCAACCCGCAAGCCATCAAGATATTTTCTCATGAAATGATCATAAACAGGGTGTACCACATAGTGAATATCAACACCAAAACAAATAAAGAGAGATCAAACACTTCACATAATATATGTTATTTTATAAGATTTTATTAAGACTAAATATATTGTTTTATGAGCTCACTGTTTGAGCACCTCATGTCCCTATTTGATTTGTCAGTGCTCTATTTGTTATATTGATGCTATTAGATCAAATAGGGACATCAGTAATAAAATAGGGACATCAATAATAAAATAACACACATATAGTTTTGAATTTGAGCTCATAAAGATTAAATGTCAGAAGAATATGAATGAATACAAACATACATAAGTGGATGGACATAAATAATGAAGGTACCAAACATTGCCTGAAGTAATGAAGTGTTGACCCAGGCTTCAATCTAGTATGCTCTTGTATGATCCAAAACTTGAAAGGAAGGAAAAGATGGGGTTAGATCCAAAGGATCTAAGAAATGCTTGTCACCCTATTACTAATCCTCATCTACAATTATGCATGTGCATAGTTAAGCCATACACTTCTAAAATGAACTATGCTACAGAACAATATGGGTGTGTGTTAATGTGATTCAAAATCTATTATGCAAGATTGTTTTATTATTGAGATAAGGATATCTTAAGTCTACAAGAATAAATGTTTTGAGAAATATTTGAATTTAATTTTGACAATAACATGAGCAGTGATATATTTCAAGCTTTAGCAAAATTTCATACCACGCAATGTTTGTAGATTACGTTCAATGTGTTATTTATGCTTGTATTGGTGGGAAAACTCTTGAAAACGTGCAAAAGAGATTACATTCAACCATGTTGTTTAAATGACACATGTAGTTTACCTCCAGCCTAAATCAATGTTGCATACAAATTTGTGGATGCTGCGTGGTAGGAAGCTTCACTGAAGCTTGAAAATGATAAGCATTATGATGCTGAGGTATGGTGTGGTAAGCACAAGTATAGTTTCTCGTAAGCTACTATTGGTATAGTTTTTTTTTTCAATTGTTGCATAATCCAACTTCTCCTATACTTACACATATGTATACATTTTGGGCTTGGCTTTAATGTCATGTAAATTTGAGTAAAATGGTAATAATATTTAAGAGCAACAAGTATGGCATTTTAAACAACTATGCATATACATTATATAATAGGAGGAGTGATATATTTTAATGGCAACACTTAATGAGAAGACACAAAGAAACCCAAATACCTATGAAGACACACTTGGATCCATCAAAGATTATAAAGACATCCAAAGACATCAACTAGAGCATTTTGGCACCTATAATGGCCTATGAGGTCATTTCATGCAATAAGAATGGCGAATGTGTAATCAGTCCTAAAAGGCCTAATAAGCCTTAGGACCAAATTTGGAGTCTAGGATAGAATTAGGTGTTAAAAGTTTCAAATAGGATAAATTAGTCTTAATAATAGGTTAATAAGTCCATTTAGATAATTTGGTAAAGTTTCATCACTTGGCAATTTCAAATATTCAAAAGTTACAAAGTTATAAATTTGAATTTTCAAATTATAACGGTTATGGACATTTAGGAGGGAATTAGTTTTGTTATTGTTTTAGGCCAAATTAAGCCATCCAACCAATTTGGATTGATTGGGGTACTTGATAGGGGTTTATTAAATGTCTCACAAATCCATTAAATGGGCATGAGACTCTACTATACAGATTGTACCCAATTTTGGAGAATAAAGTCTGATTTTCTTGCAATTTTTGAAGGGTTTTTGGTATGAAACAAAGTTGACAAAATTTGGAATGGTTTCTAAAATGTTTGAACTTATTATTTCATGTCTTTTAATTCATTCATGCTCTGAGAAACCCATACTAATCACTATTATTCTACCTTGGAACTGTACAGTCATTGGAAATCTAGTTTAGGATAGTTTATTGAGTTTTTATTCATTATGAATTTCATTCTATGGATCTAGACTACTTATTCTCATATAATGGCACTAAATTAACATGTATTCTATTCCTCTAACATTAGGAATGCAATTTTGATTGACTGTTGTGGTCATCACCATAGGGAACACTAAAAAAAACTAAGTGAATTTGGAGGGTAGGGTGAAGGATAGAGAGTCTTGGCCCAAAAAGGGCACAATTTTATGATGGAATGTGTATAGAAATGTTGAGTAAAAGGTGTTCCAACCTTTATTTTTTGCAGGAAGCTTTGGGAAGCATGACATTGGAGAAGCCCTAGTTTTAAGGGTTTGGAGAGTGCAAATTGTGGCTTTTGTGTCTAGAAGTCTCTTGGAATAAAATTGGTTCTATATTCCTCTAATTAAAACCTATTAAAGACACTATCCAAAGATTTAGAGCCTAGGATTTTGACTAGTTAGTGATTCCTTTGTAAATGCATGAGTTTTAGGCCTTAAAAATCTGAGAAATAGTGTGAGCAGTCATATGTCTTCCAAAACAACCTACTCTATCCTTTTGGTATGTTAAGTTACTCCATAAAGGGTACTCAAATATATGATTTATTTTCCTAGTGTTTTGGGAAAAGTTGAAGGAAAATCCTTGTGAGTGCTGTTGCAGGGCTACAAGAAAGATTGTTAGTCCTAACTTGGTGAATTTTGAAGTTTTGGTGCTTGAAAATTTGAAGAAAGTTTGGAACCTATTTAATTACTTTGTATTACATAAATTATGGCTATTGGATCACACCATAAGACTAGTTGGAGGATAATTTACCATTTCACTTCTTGAAACCATCTTGGGTCACTAGATTGAATTGTGCATTTGATTGAGTTTATGTATTTGGACCTTGGATCCACCATATCCTCTACCACCTCTACATCACATCTCTTCTATAATGATGGAGGAGTCAAAGTTAATGATCAATGAGGTTTCTGCTATTAGATCATACATTAATACACTTACTATTTTGACAACAATAATATTGCATGATGCCAGAGCTCAAATTCAAAATAGTAAGTGTATTATTTTATTACTAATGTCCCTATTTTATCTAATAGCATCAATATAACAAATAGAGCACTGACCAATCAAATAGGGACATGAGGTGCTCAAACAGTGAGCTCATAAACAATGCATGATGCCCTAGCTTGCAGCCCGTGAGCCATCAAGACATTTCCTCATGAAATGATCATAAATGGGGAGTACCACATAGTGAATATCAACAATAAAACAAATAAAGAGAGATCAAACACTTCACACAATGCCTTGAAGGTAATAGCAACGATTCCCTAGCTCTCAAAGCTCACGGGTCATCGAGCATTCCAAATGCAAAGATGTAAACAATGCTAGTATTAACATCCATATTTTGCCATTAAATCAACAAATGCCATCAAAATGAAATTGAGTTAATGGGAAGACAAATCTTGAATGCCTACCTCAAGTCATGGCTACCATAGAAAGATCAAATGCTAAGGAACTATGTTATAAAATTTCATGTCAAATTTCAAGGCATGAAATTTTATAACTGTACATATATTTCCTTCGAGTCCCCCACATTGTAAACTCAATGCTAAGGAGAAAAAAGTATGATGTCAAAAATTATAAAATTTCATGCCTTGAAATTTTACATCATAGTTCCTTCACAGCTACCATATGAAGAGCAGTGCAAGGTGGCAACTTTCCCATTTTACCACAATTAGGGCCCTCTTTTACCATGCTTTATGAGCTTTATGTTTTTGTTTTAAGTGAAGACAAAGATTATCTTAATTTGTTATCTTTAAATTTTATTCATTTTATGATTTTAAAAATTGAAATAAAAAATATAAACTTTTACATATTTTCATCAAATGACCCAAAAATATTATTGAGATAAGGATATCTTAATTCTACAAGAATAAATGTTTTGAGAAATATTTGAATTTAATTTTGATAATAACATGAGGAGTGGATATATTTCAAGCTTTAGCAAGACTTCATACCACACAGTGTTCATAGATTACGTTCAATGTGTTATTTATGCTTGTATCGGTGGGAAAACTCTTGAAAATGCACAAAAGAGATTGCATTCAACCATGTTGTTTACATGACACATGTAGTTTACCTCTAGCCTAAATCAGTGTTGTGTACAAATCTACAGATGGTGCATGGTATGAAGCCTTGCTCAAGCTTGAAAATGATAAGCATTATGATGTTGAGGTATGGTGTGGTAAGCACAAGTATAGTTTCTTGTAAGCTACTATTGGTATAGTTTTTTTTTTCAATAGTTGCAGAATCTAGCTTCTCCTATACTTATACGTATGTATACATTTTGGGCTTGGCTTTAATGTCATGTAAATTTGAGTGAAATGGTAATAATATTTAAGAGCAACAAGTATGGCATTTTAAACAAGTATGCATATACATTATATAACAAGAGTGATATATCTTAATGGAAACACTTAATGAGAAGGATGCCTATATAATAGGAGGAGTGATATATTTTAATGGCAGTGGACATAGAAATTGTAGTGAAACTCTATAATTTATTATGGCTCAGTGTTGTATATCCCTAGTCAATGTCTATTTAAACTTTAGGATGATACTTATATGATGGCTTAAGTAAATTGTTCTTACCTTGAGACTAGTACACCATGGGATTAGAGGATGGTTGTTATAATAGCAATTGTGTGTCTGTGGGATACTTTTATATTTTGTATTAAATGATGATAGATACATATGTGTTTCTTCCTTTTGCAATAGTTTATATTCTGATACTTATATCTGGAATTATCAAATGACCAATGAGTGATAATTTCAAAAGTGTATCATAATTAAAGGCATGTGAATTCATATTGTACTTAATCTGAATGTCAGTGTTTAATGTTTTTACTTATGATATTAATCTTAATATATCCCTATTAAGATATCCCTATTTTATTATTGATGTCCCTATTTACATCTTTCATCAAATGACCCAAAAACATCAAGAATGGTCCTATATGGTCACTAATGGCCAACTTTCAAAAGAATATGAATGAATGCAAACATACATAAGTGGATGAACATAAATAATGAAGGTACCAAACATTGCTTGAAGTAAGGAAGTGTTGACTCGAGGTTTAATCCAGTATGCTCTTGTATGATCCAAAACCTGCAAGGAAGGAAAAGATGGGGTTAGATCCAAAGGATATAAGCAATGTCTGGGAACATATTACTGATCCTCATCTACAATTATACATGTGCATAGTCAATCCATACATAGACTCAACAACATGGTAGCATTGATCCAATAATAGAAAATACATTACAAATGCCAAGCTTACGGTCTCAATGAAATAAATAGTGTATAAAACAATATATGGTGCACAACAACAGCAAGCATGCAATGATAGCAATAACATTGCATGATGCCCGAGCTCAAATTTAAAACAATAAGTGTATTAATGTATGTTTGCATGATGCCAAATATTAAACAGTGAGCTCATGAACAATGCCAATATTAAATAGTGAGCTCATGAACAATGCTAGTATTAAACAGTGAGCTCATGAATAATGTATGATGCCCTAGCTTGTAGCCCACGAGCCATCAAGACATTTCCTTATGAAATGATCATAAATGGGGAGTACCACATAGTGAATATCAATAGAAAAATAAATAAAGAGAGATCAAACTCTTCACACAATGCCTTGAAGGTAATAGAAATGATGCCCTAGCTCTCAAAGCTTGTAGGTCATCAAGCATTAAATAGTGAGCTCATGAACAATGTATGATGCCCTAGCTTGCAGCCCGTGAGCCATCAAGACATTTCCTCATCAAATGATCATAAGCGGGGAGTACCACATAGTGAATATCAATAGCAAAACAAATAAAGAGAGATCAAACACTTCACACAATGCCTTGAAGGTAATAGCAACAATGCCCTAGCTCTCAAAGCTCGCAGGTCATCAAGAATTCCAAATGAAAAAGATGTAAACAATGCTAGTATTAAATAGTGAGCTCATAAGCAATGTATGATGCCCTAGCTTGCAGCCCACGAGCCATCAAGATATTTCCTCATGAAATTATCATAAACGGGAAGTACCACATAGTGAATATCAATAGCAAAATAAATAAAGAGAGATCAAACACTTCACACAATGCCTTGAAGGTAATAGAAGCGATGCCCTAGCTCTCAAAGCTCATAGGTCATCAAACATTCCAAATGATAACATGTAAACAATGCCAGTATTAAATAGTGAGCTCATGAACTATGTATGATGCCCTAGCTTGTAGCCCGCGAGCCATCAAGACATTTCCTCATGAAATGATCATAAACGGGGAGTACCACATAGTGAATATCAACAAGAAAATAGATAAAGAGAGATCAAACAATTCACACAATGCCTTTAAGGTAATAGAAGCGATGCCCTAGCTCTCAAAGCTCGCAGGTCATCAGGCATTCCAAATGATAAGATGTAAATAATGCCAATATTAAATAGTGAGCTCATGAACTATGTATGATGCCCTAGCTTGAAGCCCGCAAGCCATCAAGACATTTCCTTATGAAATGATCATAAACAGGTAGTACCACATAGTGAATATCAACATCAAAATAATTAAAGAGAGATCAAACACTTCACACAATGCCTTGAAGGTAATAGCTGTCAAAACTCGCGGGTCATCGAGCATTCCAAATGCTAATTAAGATGTAAACAATGACACTGAAATTGATTTAATGAGAAGACAAAGCTCAAATGCCTACCTCAAGTGCCAATGCCCTCTTCCCACACGGTGTCAACCTCTTCAGGCATGCCAAACTCAAATGCCCTCTTCCTGCCATGAAAAATTGCAATGTCATCTTTGCAATAGCTCTTTGAATTCACAAATTACAAATGACACTTTCTTTTTCTTTTTCTTTTTTGTTTATAACTAAATGGGTGTCATAATTATGATGATAGCATCGCTATTACGACACCGTCGGGGGCACTTGCAAAAAAAAACACAAAAAACAAACACAAATTGTAGTGGCATCGCAAATTGGCATCAAAATTTGACCCCAAATGTTGTAGTGTTACCTCCATGACTCAATCCAACTTCAACATTCCTACTTGTGATATTGATATTCCTTTGTCTTTGGATATTATTAGTGTTGTCCAACAAAATATGCAAATTCCTCACCTTGAAACTTATAACAATGAGGGTGATCCTTTGACTCATTTAAAAACTTTTCAAATCTTGTGTAATGATTTCTCTCATGACCATAGGTTCGTAGAAAATTGTTTACTAGAACCTTTTAATACAAAACCTTGTAATGGTATTATTCTTCGCCTCCTTATTCCATTGATTGCTTTCAAAAGCTTGCTAATTCTTTCATTCAACAATTTCAAAACCACATTGGTCCTAAAATCTCTTTGATTGATTTAATGCATTGTAATCAAGGTGTTGAAGAGAAAGTGAGTGATTTCAATTGTAGATTTAATCATTTGTGTGCTCGGATTCCTTATCCTATGCCTAATATTAATGTAGAATGCATTTTTATTGGTAATTTACAAAAAGATGTTAGAGATAAGATCCTTTTTTTTGAATTCTCTTCTTTTCCTCAATTATGTGCAGTGCTTCATCATTATCAAATTCAAGTGAGTCAATTTGATATCACCACTGTAATGGCTCCTATTTTCATTGATAAGAGTGATGCTACATCCAATAATTTCAAAAAAAATCATAAATTGAAACACTTCATCAAAATCAACAATTCATCTAACATTGTTGATAAACAAGTGGCAGCAACATCCAAAGGTGTGGCTCCTTTTCCATCTATCTTTAAACCTACTTGTAATTTTACTCAACTTTCTAAATCTTTACATAATGTTATATTGAAGTTAATTAATGCTCATGTGTTAATACTTCCTCTAATCAAACCCATTGACACATCCAAACCTCAATACAAATAATTTGATCCCAAAGATTTTTTTCTAATACCATCATCAACCCGACCATGATACTAAAAAGTGTTACCATTTGAAAAATGTCATCCAAGATCTATTAATTCTAATGCTATATCTATTGAAGGTGACAATGATAACAAGAATAAATTTGTGGCACCTCCTAACCAAAATTTTCAAATCTACACCAACCCTTTTCCATCTCATTCAACCAATACCATTGATCTTACCCAACCTTCATCTTCTTCTCCTTCCATTGACTACACAGACAAAATCAATGAAGCTAATCATGTGTCCAACCAAGTTAAACCTAAATCTCCATCTCATCCTTGCATTACCTTTGACTCTACTATGAAAATTAAAGCACCGTGTGGTTCCCTCTACATTGTCGCAATGTTGATGGCCTTCCATCCTGTGGTGTCCTTATTGATCCCACTTGCATGGTGAGTGTGATAACTGAAGAACATATTTGTACTGGATTATTGCAACATGATTTCTATGATCAATCTAATGTTAAGATACAAACTTGCAATGGTTCCATTTATCCTTCCCATGGTTCCATTTCATTTCCTCTTAAATTTTGTGGTAAAAATTTAGATGTTGCATTCACTATCATCCCAACTTCTAATCAATTTCAAGTCAAACTTATTCTTCCTTGGATTATCTCCATGAAATTCATGGCTTCTCCTATTCATAAATGTCTTAAATTTTCATCATAAGGGAGAAAACATGACTGTTAACCATAGGATTTATCATCCTTCAGTGCCTCAAAACTCATTTGACCTTGATTTCTTTTGGCCTTCTATACCTCAGCTAAATCAATCCCATTTTGACCATCTCTTTTTATCATACCAAGCCTACAAGGTTCATAATATTTGTGAGCTTAATAAACCCAATGATTTTCCATCTCTTTTCCTTCGATGTGGACTTCTTCCTAAAATACCTACACCTCTTCTATATGCTTCTACACCACCTCCATTTCTTATATACAATCTCCTCAAAACATCTCTCAATCTAGTGTGGTTCCTTTTGTTCTTCCTCCAAAAGAAGAAACAGACATGATGTTGATTGATCCCAACTCAAACCAAATTTCTAGCAAAATCAAGTGTAATTTTCATGCTTGTGATCATCATTATAAGTGTTTTGATTGATCCCTTCAACATGATTCTCAAAATATTGCTTTACCTCATACACCTACTCATGATTCACTTCCCTTTTACCAACCCATGCTTGAGCCAATAGAGGAAGTGAATTTAAATAAGATCAAAATGAATAAATATGATAATTTTATTCATAACTTAGATTTTATTACAATTAATTTGGATGAAGAAGATACTCTTGATGATGATGTTCTTGATACTAACAATGATATTCATGCTAGTGATTCTGATGACTATGAGACTATTAATATTGACCATGATTTATAAGCTATGATTTCACAACAATTATCTATCACTCCTAGTGATAAACAAATTGACCTATCTTCACAACATGGTCCTTGTTTTGTACTGGCCATTGTTCCATCTATCGTTCTTGATGTTGCTCCTCTTGTAAGTTTTCCACCTTCCCTAAATAGTATAAAATGAGATGGGGAAGGGTGATACACTTGAGTAGTTCATCTTGTGCAGTGGATTCAGTGTGTTTTCCTATTTTAATATGCTTCCCTCATGACATGTTGCATGTTATCTATGTTGTTCATATTTCTTTAAAAGACCCTTGTTACTTCATTGGCACAAGGTGATAAATGAATCAAAATATTGTAAATATTATTCTATTTGTATCTCACTTCTTTTATATGTTGTGACCTTGTATCTCATTCATATGCCACTATTCATAATTATGTCTTTGTGTTGTCTACTCAAGATGATGCAAAATGGTAGCTGCCTATTCTTTTTGGTCTCCATGATGTCGGCCAGAAAAAACTCTTCTTTGTAACTCTTACATGTTTTTCTTTCATTGTGCTTGTAGTTATACTACCTTTGGGGGATGTTGACATTTTATTTTGATATACTATCTCATGTATTATCATATGATCATACTGACCCCAGATTTGGTAGATCCCTTCCATTCTCTCTTATATCATATGCCCATTTCCCTTGTTTTGATTTTTTGGGGGGATATTTCACAATAGAAATGTTTCTTGTGGATGACTACATGCTCTATAAAAGTCAAATTGCTCTTATTAAGATGTTTTTAATCACTTTAACATGGAGGCATGTCCACTCCACTCTATATTTCACATTTTGTGCACACACACACTATGTATACTATGGAAAGTATATTCATGAAACATTATCTTAAACTACTCAATCTGAAAAAAGGAAAGATCTAACATGCTAATATATGCAATTGAAAGCTTAAAATTGTCTCATATCTCTCTAACTAAGAAGACTAAGGATGCTCTCAGATTCACAAGCATTCCTAAGTGACAATTCCTAGAATGAGATAGCTAAAATGATGAAATGATTATGCAAACTATGTAAATTATGTCCTATCATGCTCAATTCCTATCAAATTCACTGCTATATGCTCCATTATCTCAAGACAATTCAAATGCTATCAAAATGCCTAAGCTCAAGAATGATTTAACTAGAGTATTTATGCTATGAAAAAATGAATTAACAAGGGATGATTTTCTCTTATAATGCCTCCTATTTATAGGATTTTCTAAAAATTGGGAAGGTGAGTTAGATTTGAGTTAGGTTAACCCAAGGTCAGAGTTGTGTTTCAAATATTGGGATAAAGAGACAAAATGAGTGATCAAGATTGTAAAGGCTAAATGAGTGGTTGAGATTGTAAAGCCTCTTTGATCCATGTAATTCCAATCATGTCTTCCCATTGGTTGAATTATTTTTTGTCCATATGTGGTTGGTGAGGAAAAATAGAATTTATTAATTAAAATAATTAATTGATTTATCCATGTCTTTGATTTAAATAGGTTGGATTTAATTTGATTGATTGAACTATACAATTAATTGATTAAATCAATTACATAAATCTTTGATTTTTGTATTTAATTAATCCAATTGGATTGATTTTTAATTAATTCATTACTTTGATAAATAATTTCTTGATTTGACTTGCTTTGACATAGTTGACTTTGGCTTGACCAATTTTGGTTATATACAAATGCCCATCTTTGAGTCATTGTGTGAAGTGCATTGTTTCAAAGAATGTTTGATTTTTTATTCCTAAAGTTGAATTTGATGTTGATTTGATGTCTGATGCAAATTGGATTGATGTGATGTTGATACCTTCCTGATATAAATCATAGATACCTGATCTAACCAATTTTGATGTCCCTTTGTTGATTTCAAAAAATTTACATTAGTATCCTTGATTTGAAAAATTGGCCTGATTAACTTGATTTCATGTCCTGGTACGATTGAGTCAAAAATTATATTCATGAAACATTATCTTAAACTACTCAATTTTAAAAAAGGAAAGATCTAACATGCTAAGATATTCAAATTGAAAGCTTAAAATCATCTCATGTCTCTCTAACTAAGAAGACTAAGGATGCTCTCATATTCACAAGCATTCCTAAGTGACAATTCCTAGAATGAGATAGCTAAAATGATGAAATGATTATGAAAACTATAAAAATTATGCCCTATCATGCTCAATTCCTATCAAATTCACTCCTAAATACTCCATTATCTCAAGAGATTTCAAATGCTTTCAAAATGCCTAAGCTCAAGAATGATTTAACTAGAGTATTGATGCTATGAAAAAATGAATTAACAAGGGATGATTTTCTCTTATGATACCTCTTATTTATTATATTTTCTCAAAATTAGAAAGGTGAGTTAGATTTGAGTTAGGTTAACCCAAGGCTAGAGTTGTGTTTCAAATATTGGAACAAAGAGACAAAATGAGTGATCAAGATTGCAAAGACTAAATGAGTGGTTGAGATTGTAAAGCCTTTTTGATCCATGTAATTTTAAACCTCTCTTCCCATTGGTTGAATTAATTTTTGTCCATATGTGGTTGGTGAGGAAAAATAGAATTTATTAATTAAAACAATTAATTGATTTATCCATGTCTTTGATTTAAATGGGTTGGATTTAATTTGATTGATTGAATTATATAATTAATTGATTAAATCAATTGCACAATTCTTTAATTTTTGTATTTAATTAATCCAATTGGCTTGATTTTTATTTAATTCATTGCTTTGATCAATAATTACTTGATTTGACTTCCTTCGACATAGTTGAATTTGGCTTGACCAATTTTGGGTGTATACAAACTGATTCAATGTTATCACACATTTGGTCCTTAGACTGACTGCACACATTTGATCCTTATACTGACCACACACATTTGTTCCGTAGACTAACACACACATTTGGTCCTTTGACTGAACATTTTTTTGGATCCTTAGTTTGATCCTCTTCTTTCTCCAAGGTGAGTTCATTTCTCCTATTTTCCTCTTGCACTTACTTTCATAGATTAGATTTACATATCATACCACTTTTACATTTCCTTATCATCCCTATCACAAAAGAATCCAATACCCTACATTGTGTAGATCACGCATTGATACTCTTACTTTCTTGGTTGCAGTAATAAGATTCACCTCATTGTAGGTTTTATATTCTAATGTATTCCAATATTTGGTGAGTGATCTACATTATAGCATTGCTCTCCATTTCTTTAATTACAAGAAAATGTTATTTACTAAAAATGTGGCTTGATACATCTCACCAAGATTTTTCCATATCTTCTTTGAAGAGATCTCTTCATGGACATTGATCAGAATAAAGTCTCCAAGGCACAACCTAATCCTTGGCTTTATAGTACATACTAGCATATTTAGCAGCCCCATCTAGATCTATAGGTTTCATGATATTCTCATCAACAACATCCCAAAGATATCAATCAATTAACAAATCTTTCATCTTTAGCTTCCACATTTAAAAATTATTTCTAGAAAATTTCTCCACCTATACTCTCCTTAGTGAACTTGTCTTCTCAAAATCTCTATAACAAGATCACAAAGTGTATTCCACATAAGCTCCCACTCAAAATTGGATCAGTTTAAAAAACCCAACAACCCACAACTAAAACCAAATGTGACCAGACTTTGAAACCATTTGTGAAGAAATTAAGGTAGCAAAACAACTTCCTAAACTAACCTTAAGATGAGGGTCATGCAAAACTTTCTTAGATATTTACAATAGCTATAGTAATTTAACAAACATAGCATAAATAATATGTATACCACAACATAATTATTTACATGGGGAAAACCCTTTTGAGAGAAGAAAAAAAAATCCACACTCCAAAAATCGCCCAATTTAATATTCAAAAATCACTAATAGATTACATTACACTTGTGGAGAAAGCTTCTCATAGGAGTATCGCCAACCAAAGATCTAAAGTAACTATATAGAAATAAGACTCTTACACACCTACCCTCCATCTAATGCACCTAATATATAAGAGATACAATACATGAAATTGTCAAACTATATTACAAAACTATGGGCTAAAAATGACTTATAAAGTGACACCCACTTCATCTATGATCAAAGGTGCCCTATAATGTGTCAAAACACACACACCAATATGTGTAACTCCATTTTATAGCTCATTTATGTATTCAAGACATTTTTTACATTTCTTATTTTAGAAAACTCAACTTCCAAAGATCGTAACTTTTGAATTAGGTGTCTGATTAATGAATAGTTTGAAGCGCAAGAAATATCATAATGCTATATATCAATCTATTACTCACTACACCAATTATGCACAATTTGGGGCCATTTTGGAGACTCTAAAGCCTTCAAAATTAAATTTGTAAAATTTATTCAACAACATAAAAAAACAAAAACCTTAATATATTCAAATATAGACATGATCTTGCAAAAAAAATTTACTCACATGCTTATCTAGCCCATCCAAACCTTTAGGAAAAGTTTAGGAAAAATTTGTGCTCAAAATTATACTTACTATAAATTTGTGCTCAAAAGTTGCACAATATTGTAGGTGATCTATACTTGCAGACTGCATATATGGCTTGGATATGGGTTTTCTATGCCCATAGACCTTTCATTATTGATGCATAGTTAGATTGGTGGCTTTGTTTAGCCACTTGGTATACTAATTTGTAGTCATGTAGAGAAGGATAAATGTTATTACTAGGTACAATCATGGTGGAGGACCTATGGTGTTGACTATGTGATACTTACAGGTTGGACATGTTGCGAGATAAAAGCTTATTTCATAGTTGTGCTCATGATGCCACAAATGTTTCTTGTGTTTAGGGATTTTGGAATGACATGATTGGATTTACAAGTGCTTTGATTAGTGATGATTTTATTGGATTCTAGATTTGGTATGGTGACATATACTCTTCTTGGTTAAGGATCATGGTTACTTTGACTTCTTTTAGGGAGCCTCATGATGTACCCTTTGAGTTCTTTCATGGTATGAGGGCCTTGGCTAGTTCTAATGTAGAGGTGGTTCTATATCTTCTCAATTTGGAGATCTTGGTTGCACTTGATGTTACTAACATATCGCTTATGTGTGTAGAAGTAGAGGATCTTCATTTAGGAGATGGTTATCATGATTCAATTTGTGACTTGTTATTATAGCTCAATGGGAGTTGTTGGTAGTGATTGTGATTCACCATTGGATGGTGGATTATCTTCTTTAGTGTATCAAATGTCTATAGGATGCCTTGGATCCTATTGTTATAAAAGATCCTTTCACATTTGGTAGTTAACTACTAGGAGATGGTTATCTTCATGGTGATTGGAGATGTTCACATCTTGGAGGACTCAAGGGGTCCTTGATTGAGGTTTTTCTTATGCTTTTATTTGACATACTATCCTTGTTCAATATGATGGTTTATTATTATGTAATAGTACACTCTTGATTGCATGCTTAGATTTTTGGCATGCTATAGTTTTTTGATATGTTAATATGGAGCATCTTATCTCCTAGGAGGAGATGGTTAGATCATATTGCTATGTTTATGTTCTTAATTCTATAGTTAAAGTTTTGACATTGATCTTGGTTTGATTCTCTTTATATTAACTACATGATTATTTATTTAATAATTCATGATGACATTTATTTGTAGTTTGAGTTTGGCATATATTGATTACTTAGAGGTGCTCATGGATACATGGAGACATAAACAATGCTGGTATTCTATTGTGATTAGAGATATGTATTGAGATAATTGATGGTTTCAACATGAAGAAAAAGGAGAATTCACCCAGTCTAGACTTGAGAGGATATTATTCTTAGAGTGAGTCATGGTGACTTGAATATCTTGATGAGAATTCTTAATTCTCACTCTTTGTCTACTCAACAAAATACTACTTGAGAGGTATTGCCCATTGTTCCTTTCAAGTGCATTATCATCTATGCTTACCATTCATAGATATGGATCTTGAGCTATGGATAGATTATTATTTCTAGAGGATTTAGTTTTAGATATGCTTTACATTGGTTATCTCCTTGTGTATTTGAGTTTTTATTATGATGGTGTTTATTGATGATTGATTTTGGGAGATGATTTATTGGGCTTATTCCCTAGGATTAGGAATGTATATTTGGTTTGATCTTCTTGGTCATGAGATGCTTACATCCATGTGGATTACTTGAGATATGTTGGTTTGGACTAAGAGATTGAATAGGTTTGGATTTTGTAATGGGTTCTTGTTTGGGGTTTTATGGAGGATATCATACTTGACACTGTTGACATTTAGAGATGTATGTAGAACGACATGCTACAAGTTTTGATTTGTAGGGTTTCTTTTGTTATCTCAACTTGTATGTTTGATTTCACTTCACATTGTATTTAGGATTGGTTGGAGATATGAGATCATTAGTTTTGTGTTCATGCATTGTCATGTGGGAGATGACATGTAGATTCCTTTATCTCTTTCCTTGGTTAACTATTGATAACATGGAAGAGCATTGAAGACTTGTGTGAGAGGTGTACTTGTAGGTTATTGGTTTACATGTTACATATGATCATGGATGGTCCTTGATACTACAAGTTTGTGGTTACACTTTCTATATATGATGCTATTAGTGGATCTTTAAGTTAATTAATTATTTTTAATTATAACATTACCTATGTAATCAAAGCTTCTATATGTGTATGTGACATGTTTTGTACTTGGAGCTTGTAGTTGCATGTTACATGTTGTATATGTTGATATATGATTCAGTTAATATGTTTTGTATACCCTGGAGGCATGGATAGTTATATGTGTCAGCACTTGTTGTGGGTGTTATTTTAGATATAGATATTGGTTCTTGATAGCTATTGATTATTGTTATTACTTTTGGATTGAGTGTTTGTGTTTGAGATATCAGTTGGGATTGGACTCATGATTTGTTTGGAATAGATTGTGTGGATTTCTCTTTAGATGACCTCTTATGTATGTTAAGTGGAAGTGACATGATGAAGGGTGAGAGAATTAATGCATTATATGGTGGTCACTTTGTTTCTTGTTGTAGGTATCGTAATGGAGCACATGGTACACTTTGATTCATGATGACACATGCAGCTAGAAGGATTGTTCCCTTATTCATATTTGTGCCTAGTTATTGACCCTTATGTAATACATACAATAAGTGGAAGAATGTTACAAAATTAGGTATTATACACCTTGCATAATAATGCTTATAAAATTGTAATATTATATATATCATGTAAATGTTGAAACTAGGAGAACCTAGTTGGATGTTCAAGATGTAGAAATTCCTTTTGGAATATTATTGGGGCCACTTGATGTCGTATTGTAACATCATAATATTATATTGATGTAATTGTGATCAATGCAAACCTAACATGTACAGAAAAAGTGTAGACATTCAAACATTAGTCTAAACAACATATTCCTAACATATAGTAAATCTATTTGTAAACACACTTCAAATAGAGCTTAAACGGGGGCACCCTGTCACCATTTGATTTGCTCTCGATTTAGGGATGTGGGTGTGCTCTCAAAACACTAGGAGCATGTCCCTAATGCATATTAGGAAGGTTTAGGATCATTTAGGGACCAAGGATACCCCACAGTGGCACAAAATTAGGTATGGAACACTTGATTTGCCCCTAGAGCCCAAGGAACCAAAATGAAGCTAAAATGTAGATTGATGCAAGAATGCTTATGCTAGATTGATTTTATCCAAATAGAAGTGTGATATGATAAAGATGATATGAAAAGAAATGAAATAAGATAGATTAGTCCATTATTATAAGCTAATGTGAGCTAGAAACATGAAAAACATGAAGAAATCTAACAATTAGGAGATATGCTAAGATGATCTAGATGTAAATTAGCATGATAACAATGCATGAATGATAAAACCTAAGCTAATACTTTTCTCTTGGAAGGAGGAGTATTTATAGGATTTGAGGAAGGGCTTGGGTTAGAAAGGGTAGTTAGGGTTAGATTTAGGGTTAGGGGTAGAGTTTGGGGTATGGTCAAAGGGATGAGGGTTAAGGGTTGCTCACACGTGTGAGCAACACTTGGGAAGAGTCCCTAGGGGGCAAAGATGGAAGAAGAGACATGGGCTTCATTAAGAGGCTGTAAGAGCCTTAATGAGGGTGTAAGAGGCCATTAATGAGTCTGTAAGGCTCATTAATGAGGGGGTTTGACCAAAAGTCAAAGAAGGGTGGTTTTAGACTAAGAGGGTTAGGGATCACCCTCTAAGTAGATTTAGGATGGGTTTAGGAAAGGTTAGATAGGTTTTGGGTTTTCTAGAAGATTCTAGGGTTTTAGGCTTTAAATAAATGTTTAATTTATTTAAGGATTGTGACATTATTTATTAAATAATGATTAATAAATAGGGGGGAATTATTTAAATTTGATTTAAATGCTTTTGGGAGGGATTATTTAATTAAATGTCTTTAATTAAAATAGGAGAAGGGATAATGGCATAAAAACTAATTAATTAATGATGATGTCATCAGGGGTTTCTACAAAATAAAATATTTTTATTTGGCAAAGGCATTTTAGGTGTCTATATTTTACCCCTCTTTGATGCAATACCGCAAGTGGCATGGCGTCAAAGACAAGAAAATAAGATGCCCCATGTTAGAATTGAAGATAAGGGATTGTGCCCCCTCAAGAAAATAATGCAAAGAGGAAACTTGTGGGATTTTATCAAAAATGACGCAAGAAGGGAGGGAAAGGATGAAGAAAGATAGGGAGGGGGGATAAACAGACATCCTTCCAAGATAAAAGATGCATGAATGCAATATGACGTGAGATGCAGGATGAAGCTATATGAAGGATGCAAGATTAATCTATATGATGCAGGATGGGGGGATTTGGGGAGCTCCTTATGTTGGATATTTTTGAGAGCACAACCTAGTTTGATATAGCAATGCTTAGAGACCTGCTAAGGTTACTAGGAACTCAAGGTCTTATCACCAACATTGCATAGGACTGACACAAAAAATAGGCATGCAAAGGGTTTCCCCAGCATCACACATGAAACTTAGAGGAGGCATGGTGGAAATGATGCTAGACAAACCACAAATAGACAACTGACTCATAGGTAGAAATAAAAGATCAAAAAAACTTGCCCCAGATTGCCCTCATTTGTAGTGCACCATGATATAAAGGATCGTGGCAATCATGAGGAGAGGAACAATGAGAAGCTGTAAAAGATTAACAAGATCCAAAGGAAAAAATCCAAGATCATAGTGATCACTCCAAAATACATCCTTTCCCAAGGAGAGAGATTGATTTGATTGATGGGGGGAGATTAGGTCTAACCATGGTGAAGGATATATCATCATGGACCCAGTTTGATTCTTAGGTTAGACGTATAGAAGGATATATCTATGAAGACCTATGTTGATGGGGAGAATGTTGTGTTGTTCACTAGCAAATGATGAATCGAGGATAATCAACTGATCAAGGATAGTTGACAAAAGATGTTGTTGAAGTATGAAGCTATGTGGGATAAGATATCTGATCAAAGATACTATAGGACTAATGAGGATATGTAAAAAGGACAGGGAGATATTGACAAAGGAGCTCAAAAGATAAGCAGAGATCCAAAGTAACCAATGAAATAACAAGTATCTCACAAAACCTTTTGCCATAGGTAGGATGATGGAGGATGACTGATTTGCTAAGGATTGATGATGGAGGATGGTGGAGGATTACCAAGTGTCAGGGATGAGTCCCTACTTCCTGATGTAGTATCAGAGAGGATAGGATTGGATTTGTCAACCTAAGATAGATTGTTGATCTTTGAAAGACAAGATTCTTGCCAGTGTATGCCAATCTCTTGCTCGAGATGATGAGTCCTAAAAAGATAAGTATGACATTCCCTAGACAATGCTTAGTCAAAGGGTAGTGTTAAGATGATTCTGATTTAGGATAAGGATTGAGAAACTCAAAGGATATGAAATGAAGTGGATGGCAGATAACTAGATAAGGATTCCTATGACAAGAGATAGGTAAGATACTTGAACCTCAAAAGGACCAAGGGATGATTGCTAAAGCATTGAGCTACATAGGTCATGATGACTCAAGGGCTAACTAATGCAATGGATGAGACCTAAAGACACATATGTACAAATGAGCTTAGGTGGAGACATGACTAGTGCTAGGGTACAAGACTTAGGATAGGATGTACAAGGAATATGGGGATGAAGCTGAAGCTACAAAGATATGCAAGATGATGCCCCAGTTGGGTTGGAAAGCCAAAATGGACTGATGGTGGATAGGATGATGATGGATGATGTGTCCTAGAATGCCATAGATTTGGGAAGGATGCACCCCAATGATGATGATTGGATTGAGATCAAGATTTTCCACAAGACTAAGGATGCAATTGAATGGTTTGGCTTGATCTTGGATGTTGGATAGCTAGAGGATGTGTATAGGATTTGTAGATGCTAGAAGATTGTTGGGAGAAATAAGATATGGATGAATGTCATTGGATCACATAGGGGTAGCTTGTAGCTAGATACCAATGACATGGTAAGATACTGGGTGATCGAAGGAAGGAGGAAATGCTTAGGGATGAGGACAAAATATTTACTTAGGGATTTGGATAGAGGAATGCTTGGGGATTTGGATGGAAGAACCACTTGAGGATTTGGATAGAGGAAATGCTTAAGATTGTGGATAAAGGAAACACTAGGAGATTTGTATAGAGGATTACTAAGGGATTTGGATAGAGGATTGCTAAGGATTTGGATAGAGGAATGCTTGAGGATGTGGATAGAAGAATGCTGGGAGATTTGGATAGAGGATTACTAAGTGATTCAGATAGAGGATTGTTGAGGATTTGGATAGAGAAATGCTTAGGGATTGGATGGAGAAACTGCTAATGGATGTTGATGGAAGGACTTATTAGGATTGTTGATAGAGGATTTTCTTAGGGGTATGGATAGAGGAAGATAAGGATTTGGAAGATGATAGAGAAGGATTTGGATGGGTCTCCAAGGAATATGTCACCATAGAATAAGATGCCTCTTCTTAGGATAGATCATGAAGTCATAGGCATTTAGGAGGGGGTACGATAGGATGGAAGATAAGATGATAAGAGGATGAGGAAGGTAGATGGAAGCTCAGAATAAGAGGTGGATAGAGGATAGATGTCTAAAATATGTGATGGGGAAATGGATGTAGGAAGGTTCCCAAAAGCATGTATACCTGGTGGTCTATGTTTCTGTATCAAGATCCATAGGAGGATGACAAAGGTGAGAGACAAATGGGATGGAGAAAATGTTGGACAAGATGTGATAGAAGGGAATTTCTGATGCAGGAGCATCCTGGGTGTAAGAGCAATCTTGCATCACACAAAAATATTTCTATTTTTATAATCAATAAGGGCTATTTTGTGCAGAGCTGCTATTTATGGAAAGTTACTATTTTTGGTAATTTTTGTATGTGCTCAGAATGATCTGATTTCTTTCTTGGAGGTTCATTTTGGTCATATAAATCTACCAGTAAAGTTTCATTGCCAGATCAAGTGTATATTGGAAGATATTGAAGATTTTCGGTATTGGCAGCAGGGTACAGAAACTTTGAACTCAGTTTTGAAGGCTTTAGAGGCCCTAGATGAGGTCAAAAATTTGGGTGACGGGCACTTCCATGGGTCAAGCCTGTAGAGCGCTTCGTGGCATTTTTGAAATGGGGTTATAATAGCCGATCGGGTCAACTAGTGATGACTTATGGTCTTCGGAAGTTGGGCCACCTGAAATGGCGAAAAATAATTTTCTTCAAAATTTCTGTTCGGGTTTCAAAGGTTATCTTGAGCTGACTATGATGTAATAAAATGTAAAATAAAATAATTCTAAGTTTGGTCGGCCTTATTGGCTAAAATTTTAGAACCTTCCCAGGCGGTGGAAAATTGCCTATATAAGGAAGGCTGTATTATTGTCTTAGGCAGTTCAGAATAGTTCTGGGTAGTAGATCTGGGTATTGATTCGAGGCTTTGTCCTATAGAATATTGTAAGGGAATGCCCATCTGGCTTTGCATATTGTAATTCTGAAAGTTTGTAATTTCACATTTGTGGAGATAATAAGAAGCCAATTTTCTGTTCTTGCATATTATTGTTGTTGTTTCTCTATTTCTGTTATGTGCTTGTGGTATTAAGGGGAGCACCCTTCATCAAGTGGTATCAGAGCAAGAGTTCTTGAGTGTGTAAACAAATCGCCGACTATGAGGCAGTTTGCACCAGGACCGTGGTTAGGGTTTCAACGCGCATCGCGAAAATGCCTCCATGAAGAGAATGTGATGGAAGAGCTGGTGCTGTGACACCTGAGGTTAGAGAGCTGCAGAGACAAGTGTGAGCATTGCAAGAAGAGATTTTTAGAGGAATGAATCTTAATGTCAGAGACGAAAGTGAGGATGAAGCTGAAGAAGAATATCAAGAAGGAGAAGTTGAAATTGTGAACCAGGAGGAAGAAAGACTTTTTCGGGCGATTTCCAAGATTGGGAAAAGACCTAAGATTGAGGTTCCTACATTTTCTGGAAATATTAACCCAGAGGAATTGATCGACTGGATCAATGAATGTGAGGAATATTTTGAGTATGAAGATGTTGAGGATCCTAATAGGGTCAAATTTGCGAAGGCCAGACTGAAAGGTCATGCAAAGATATGGTGGCAAGAGATTTAGTTGGAGTGAAATAGAAGGGGAAAGGAGAAAATCACGAGATCAGATCGGATGGTGGATAAATTGAAGTGATAGTTCATTCTTGTTGATTATGAGCTTGACATACTGAAGAAAATGCAGAGTTTGAAGCAAGCAGGAAGATTTGTTCAGGAGTATACAGAGGAGTTCTATCGACTTCTCATCAGAACAGGCCATGCAGAAGCTGATAAAGAGAAAGTTGCCCGATACCTTAATGAGTTAAGGCCAAGCATTCAGGAGGAGCTGAATCTGGTCTGAATGAACAGTATTGAAGAGGCATACCAGTTTGCCCTAAAAGTAGAGGAAAAGTTGAACAAGAAGTTTGAGAGTAGACAAAACGAAAGAGGTCGTGGTGGACAATCTGGTGGACGGTCATATGGTGGCCGAAATGAAGATCCAAAAAAGAAGGATGAGGCCAGTAGTAGTTAGAATCAATGAGGAAATAATTCCAATCGCTTCCAGGATCAGAATAATAGAGATCAGAGAGGAAGAGGAAGAGGACAAGGATCTGGAAGAGGTGGCTTCCGTGGAACATGTTTTCACTGTGGAGAAGAAGGTCATAGGGCATTTGAATGTCCTCAGTGCCAAGGTAGAACAGACAGGAGAAATGAAGGCCAGACCAGAGTTGCACATGTAGATGAAGATGCCAGATCATCAAATTCTAAAGATGCTAAAAGAGGATAAATGTTGATTAACAGAAGAGTCCTGTTGAGTGGTGAGAATGAACCTGAGCAAAGGAGGAGCCTGTTTCGCACCAGGTGCAAGTGTGAAGGTAAATGTTGTGATGTGATTATTGATAGTGGAAGCACTGACAATTTGGTGTCAGAAAAGATGGTGACAAAGTTGAAGCTCAAGAGATAGAAACACCCACATCCATATCGGATTGCCTAGGTACAGGATGACCACAAGGTCATGGTCAATGAATAATGCCTAGTGAAGTTCAAGGTTGGTGGATACCAAGATGAGGTATTGTGTGATATCATATCTATGGATGCATGTCACATGTTGTTGGGTAGACCATGGCAGTTTGACAGATGTACTGTACATGATGGTCGTGTGAATACCTATTCCCTGACAAAGGATGGAGTGCGACATAAGCTAAAACCATTGAAGGAGACTAAAGAAAAGGTATGTGGTAATGCAAGGATAACTTTTGTTGATGGAAGAAATTTTTTAGATGGTATGAGGCATGAGCATGTATGCTTTGCTTTAATTCCAAAAGCTGGTAAAGAGGAAGTAGAAGATGTCCCTGGAGAAGTTACAGATTTGTTGAATGAGTTTCAAGATATTGTATTCGATAACATGCCTGATGGATTACACCAGTCAGAAAGATCAGTCATCAGATGGACTTGATCCCAAGAGCGAGTTTGCCGAATAAGGCAGCACATAGAATGACACCTATAGAAAGTGAAGAGTTGAACAGACAAGTACATGAACTATTACATAAAGGATTGATCTGTGAGAGTCTGAGTCCCTATGCTGTACCAGTGGTATTAGCACCAAAGAAGAATGGGGAGTGGAGGATGTGTATAGATTCCAGAGCAATAAACAAGATCACAATCAAGTATAGGTTTCCATTGCCACGAATGGATGATATTATGGATTATTTGAGTGGAGCTGTGTATTTCTCAAAGATAGATCTGAAGAGTGGATATCACCAGATTCGGATCAGAGAAGGAGATGAATGGAAGAATGCCTTCAAGACAAAGGAAGGATTGTATAAGTGGTTAGTCATGCCTTTTGGGCTAACCAATGCACCGAGCACTTTCATGCGGCTCATGAATGAGGTTCTGAAAGAATTTCTGGATAAGTTTGTCATTGTTTACCTAGATGATATTTTGATCTTTAGTAAGACATTAGAGGAGCATATGATGCATATTCGTATGGTATTTGAGAAGCTGAGAGAAGAGAAATTGTTGATTAATTTGAAGAAGTGCAGTTTTGTGAAGAAAGAGTTAGTGTATTTGGGATTTGTAGTTTCAGCAGAAGGTCTAAAAATGGACCCAGAGAAGGTACAGGCTATCCTTGAATGGCCTACTCCAAGGAGTGCTACTGAGGTAAGATCTTTTTATGGTTTGGCTAGCTTTTATAGAAAGTTTATCAAAAAATTTAGCAGTATTTGTGGACCCTTGACTGAAACAATGAGAGGGGATAGAAAAGAGTTTAAGTGGACTAATGGGGCAGAAAAGAGTTTTCAATTGTTGAAACAAAAAGTTACAGAACAACCTATTTTAGCACTTCCAGATTTTAATAAGGTGTTTCAAGTGGATTGTGATGCTAGTGGTACTGCAATAGGAGTTGTTATGAGCCAAGAAGGTAAACCTGTTGCTTATTTCAGTGAGAAGTTAAATGATGCCAAGAGAAAATATTATGTTTATGATCAGAAATTTTATGCTATAGTTCAGGCATTAAAGAAGTGGAGACATTATCTGCTTCCTAAGGAGTTTTTTTGTATACTGATCATCAAGCTTTGCAATATTTGAATAGTCAAGGAAAATTGAATCAAAGGCATTTGAAATGGGTTGAGTTTTTGCAGAGTTATACTTTTGTTTTGAAACACAGGAGTGGAAAGTCTAATAGGGTTGTAGATGCTCTTAGCAGAAGGCAACTATTGCTGACAGAAATGTAGATTGAAGTGGTTGGGTTCAAGGAACTCAAGAATTTGTATCCAGAGGATCCTGATTTTGGTGAAGCTTGGAAAGCTTGTACAGAACCTGTTACTCTAGACAGGATGAAATGGCTGGATTTCATCATCCAAGATGATATGCTATTCAAAGGGAGTCAGTTGTGCATTCCACAAAGTTCTATGAGGGAGAATCTCATCAAGGAGAAGCATAGCGGAGGATTGGCTGGACATTTTGGTCGTGACAAAACCCTTTCTTTGGTTAGTGAGAATTATTATTGGCCACAGTTGCAGCAAGATGTGAAGAAGTTTGTACAGAGTTGTAGAGTATGTCAGATGGTGAAAGGAGTGAAGCAGAATATAGGGTTGTATCAGCCATTACCTATACCAGAGAAGCCTTGGGAGGATATCAGCATGGACTTTGTTCTTGGTTTACCGAGGACTCAGCAGGGACATGATTCAATTTTTGTGGTGGTTGACAGATTTTCAAAGATGGCACATTTCATTCCCTGCAAGAAGACTAATGATGCTATTCATGTAGCAGAATTATTTTTCAGAGAAGTAGTGAGACTTCATGGTTTGCCAAAGACCATAGTTTCAGATCGGGACACTAAGTTTGTTGGATATTTCTGGCGTACATTGTGGAAGAAATTTGAAGATAGATTTGAAGTTCAGTTCATCACATTATCCCCAGACTGATGGACAGACAGAGGTGGTGAATAGAAGTTTGGAAAATTTGCTGAGATGTTTGGTTGGAGATAAGCCAACAGGATGGGATTTGATTTTACCACAGGTGGAATTTGCATACAATAATTCTGTCAACAGGAGCACTGGTAAATCACCATTCCAAATTGTATATGGAAGTATTCCGAGAAATGCATCCGAATTGAGGAAGATAGATAAAGGAGAAATAAGTAGTGCTGAAGCTGAAGATTTTGTAGAACACTTGAAGAACATCCATGGGGAGGTGAGGAAGCATATTACCAAGATGAATGCGCAGTATAAGGCTAAGGTAGATGAGAAAAGGAGGCATAAGGAATTTTAGGTTGGCGATGAAGTCATGGTTCATTTGCAGAAGGAGCGGTTTCCAGTTGGTACATATAACAAGCTGAAAATGAAGAAGTTTGGACCATGTAGGATACTGAAGAAACATGATTCAGGAAATGCATATGAGGTAGAATTGCCTACTGAGCTAAATATTTCACCAGTTTTTAACATTTTAGATCTAACAGAGTATCATGAAGGAGGTGTTGAAGATGAGATCACAGCAGCACAGTGGAGTATTCCAGCAACTAGTTCAGACACTAAGGAGATCGAAAATATACTGGACAGTCGTGTTGGTAGAAGCACAAGGAACAGGACATATGAAGAATATCTGGTCAAGTGGAAAGGATGACCTGTTGAAGATTCATCGTGGCTAACAAAGGAGGAGGTTAGCCATCTTGGTTTTCCTCTGCACACCTGAGTCGTGATAGGGTCACTTCTCAAATTACCCTGGGTGTCTGATGTAGGAGCATCCTGGGTGTAAGAGCAATCTTGCATCACCAAAAAATATTTTTATTTTTATATTCAATAAGGGCTATTTTGTGCAGAGCTGCTATTTATGGAAAGTTACTATTTTTGGTAATTTTTGTATGTGCTCAGAATGATCTGATTTCTTTCTTGGAGGTTCATTTTGGTCATATAAATCTACCAGTAAAGTTTCATTGCCAGATCAAGTGTATATTGGAAGATATTGAAGATTTTCGGTATTAGCAGCAGGGTACAGAAACTTTGAACTCAATTTTGAAGGCTTTAGAGGCCCCAGATGAGGTCAAAAATTTGGGTGACGGGTGCTTGCATGGGTCAAGCCTGTAGAGTGCTTTGTGGCATTTCTGAAATGGGGTTATAATAGCCGATCGGGTCAACTGGTGATGACTTATGGTTTTCAGAAGTTGGGCCACCTGAAATGGTGAAAAATAATTTTCTTCAAAATTTTTGTTCGGGTTTCAAAGGTTATCTTGAGCCAACTATGATGTAATAAAATGTAAAATAAAATAATTCTAAGTTTGGTCGGCCTTATTGGCTAAAATTCTAGAACCTTCCCAGGCGGTGGAAAATTGCCTATATAAGGAAGGCTGTATTATTGTCTTAGGTAGTTCAGAATAGTTCTGGGTAGTAGATCTGGGTATTGATTCGAGGCTTTGTCCTACAGAATATTGTAAGGGAATGCCCATGTGGCTTTGCATATTGTAATTCTGAAAGTTTGTAATTCCACATTTGTGGAGATAATAAGAAGCCAATTTTCTGTTCTTGCATATTATTGTTGTTGTTTCTCTATTTCTGTTATGTGCTTGTGGTATTAACGGGAGCACCCTTCATCAATTTCTCCTGTTGGCAATTTGGCTGAGGTAAGTACATGGATGTTTTCATTATGGAAACATATTTTCCCTATGAAGATCGCATAAGCTGGAAAGTAAGTATGGAAGGTCACAAACTAAAGTTGTCTAAGCATGAAATAATGTTTTTGACAGAGCACCTGATACAGTTTGTTTTGGCGACATTCACTAGAACATGATCAGAGTTTGCATAGTTGAACATAGACTCTATGGTGGCTAAGGATACCCCATCCTAGTGCGCAAAAGAGTACGGATAGTAGGGACAAAGTTATGATTATTTTACCAATGACAGAGTATAGCTGACAGAGTAGTTTTGGAGGTAGAACTAGTAAATGAATTAAGGGATTATTTTTCTTATCAAAATAATGACTTAATATTATAAAGAGCCAACATCCTAGATGTTTACTCATGGATAAAGATGTGGAAGCTGACTGGAGAAAGATATTATGTTTGTATCTTATATAAAGATGTAATATTGTATTGTACCCAACATACTTGAAATGTAACTTGTGATAGTAGCAAAAGTTGTTGATGCAAAGTTGTTAGTAGTACCATATTGTAATCAGTAAACATTTGTATTACTTGTTTAGGTAGTGAGCTCATCTGGTAATCAAGTTTTGTATCTACAACTCCTAATAGGGTTGAGGCTTCTAACAAGGCCTATAGTCCCTTAACCAGGACTGATACACTATATGATTGTAACAGGCTCCTAACAGGGTCAACATCCTTAACAGGATATCTTTTGATTATAGGATCTTTGTGGGTACCATCCCCACTGGGGTTTTCCCTTGGCTAGGGTTTTCTCGAGAACATATCATGTGTTATGAGTTCTTTACATTTACTATTATGTATGCTATTTAGTCTCTTATGCTTTGTATGCATTAAAGTAATCTATTATATCCATAAGTGGGCAAAAGTAAAATTTTGTGAAATATTGATTCACCCCCCCCCCCCCCTCTCAGTATTT
This sequence comes from Chamaecyparis obtusa, assembly GCA_027943335.1. Taxonomy (NCBI): domain Eukaryota; kingdom Viridiplantae; phylum Streptophyta; class Pinopsida; order Cupressales; family Cupressaceae; genus Chamaecyparis; species Chamaecyparis obtusa. Next base: position 470,403 of record BSBK01004397.1, on the reverse strand, counting down.
CCTATTTCTAACAATTGGCATCAGAGCACAGTTACTCAGAGAAGGAACATTCAAGGAAAGCCTAGCAACTTGAGTAAGATCTCTATGGATATGGATCAGTTACAGAAGAATCTTGAAGAAGCTCTTGAACAAATTGATATGCTTACTGATGAAAGAAACACTCTGAAAAGAAAGTATGATGATGCAAAGAATCTTATTGACAAATTAAAAGGCAAAATTGAAGATCTGAAATCTAAGAAGGAATCTGAAATTCTTGTTGAAGATTGTGATGATTTAGAAAAAGAAAATGTGATCCTTAAACATGAATTAAAGATAGAAAATTTGAAGCTTAGTTTGAAAGATGGAAATGACAATCTGAGATCTGAGAATGAAAGTTTAAAGAATGAGAATGAAGATCTAAAATCTAAACTTGGCAAGGTAACATCTGAATTTGATAAAGTCAAATTGCAGTATGATGAACTTGAGAAATACAAGAAGATTGTGAAAGGTGAACTGACTCAATCTAAACAACAACTTGAGAGACTATATTCAAATAGTGAAAAGATTAATGAGAAAATATCTTATGGGAAACCATTCTATGACAAAACTAGTCTTGGATTTAACACATTGAAGATAGTTAGTGAAAGCAAGAAACCAGATCTGAATGTATGTGAAAGCAATGAAGAAAAGAAGTTAGATGAGAACAAATCTAAAGATGCACCTAAGCAAGAAGAATCACCAAACCAAGAAGAATCACTGAAGCAAGAAGAATCACCAAAGCAAGAAGAATCGCTGAAGCAAGATGAACCATCAAAGGGTATGCAAAGAGAATTGAAAGGTAGATGTCTTTCTTGTAATGCTATTGGTCACATGAAAAGAGATTGTACAGGTAAGAAATTCAAACCTCTTAATGGATATTGTTATAATTGTCATGGTTTTGGACATAGAGCTATTGAATGTAGAAGATCTAAAGTTATTGAGAATAATTATAATAGTAGAATGCCTAGAAATACTATCAATGCAGATCAGAGATCAACTGAAGACATGAAAATAGGAAATAGAATAGTATGTTATAGATGCAACAAAATTGGACATATTGCTAGAAATTACAGGACACAAATCAATCAGCAAGCACCTAGATATGGAACCAATGGAATCATTTGTCAACTATGTAACAAGATTGGACACACAACAAGATTTTGCAAAATGAACAATGGAGGTTATCATCATAACCCTAACCCTAGAAACTATGCAAGAAGGAATGAAAATGTAGGAAACAAAGAGAAAGGTTGTTGTAGCAATGAAAATGAAGTAAAATTTGTTAAAGGCACAGATCAAGGAGGCATATTCAACACTGAAGGTAATCAGGAAGGTAATGTATCTGATGGTAAGAATGAGTCTTTACCTAACCCTTCTTTAAGCACTTAAATTATGTAAATTTTTGTAGTTTAGGAACTTAGAATTAGTGTAGAATTAGATTTTGAATGAGTTAAGTTTTGCGCAGTTAGATGAAGGTTTGTTATGTTATACTAATGCTATGGTTAAGTGCACAAAAAGAAATATTGTGTTTTGCGAGGTCGCAAGAAGATTTATGGTTGCAGGTTTATAGAATCAACTTTTTGGCATTTTAGCGGCAAAATAATTAAATGTGATGTTAGATCGAGTAAATGCTAAGTGTTAAAAGATTGAAATCGAAGTTATTGTGATTATCAAGTGATTAGAAGTGATTTGCAGAGCGAAGAAAGAAGTTTGGAAGTGATTTGCAGAAGTTTGAAGCATCGATCAAGCGAAAGCCCTAATTTTATGAATTTAAGAGAAGATGATATGTCAACAGGTATGGTACACATTGCTTATTTGATGTGTGTGAAGAAGCCTTTGGATATGTGTGAAATTCTGATAATATAGTTGTTTGAGAATTTGGAAAAGATAAAGAAAGCTAAATACACTCACTTTAGATTTTCCTCATTGGTTAATTACATGTTCTTCCACTTGCTAAGAAGATTTCCTTACACTATTGATTGGAATGATGGTGAAAATACTATGGAAAGAATCAATAAAGTTTACATGAAACATCTTAATGAGAAGGTTAATGACAGTGTAAAGTTAGTGTTGAAAACTTTTCAGAACATTTTGGTAAATAGATCAAGAATTCCTCCATCCCTAGTTGAGAAATACAAAGATGATATATGTTTTATGGTTGATATTAATTTCACTTACATTGAGGCAGTAGAACCTAGACATGAATCCATAGACCCTCTTGGCTATGAAATCTCTGAAGTTGAAATAGAAGGATATGTTACTAGATTATTGAAAAGTGAATTGGATGCTCATAGCAACAGGTTTGGAACATTTGATGAAAACTTTGATTCAACAAAGACACTTAAGGAAGAGAAACAATCAAAGAAGAGAGTGGAGACTACAATAAAGAAAATTCTAAAAGGAACAAGTATGAGTGAGCAGGAATATGATATTGCAAAAAGGACTACATAAGCAATAAGGCAAAGTGAGGTACTATCAGTCCCACCTTTGGCATCAAGTGCAGACCCTCAAGAACCCATTCAAGTTAAGGTAAAGGTTGAAGAACCTGAGAGGGAGAAAGAAATTAGTTAGACAAAGAAACCCTCTTCTTCAGCACCAAGCAAAAGAATGAAGGAAAGTGCTTCAGGACCGGATAAAAGATGAAAAGTAATTGTTCCACCAGTACCTAGAAGAGTTGCAGAGATTAAAAATGATGAAGTAACAGTAAAGAAGAAATCATGGAAACCAAGGATAGAAAGAGTTAATGAAGACATATTGCAGCATGGAAACTTTACTAAGATGAACAAATACTATGATTTATATGGACCCTCTGACAGATTAAATCTAGAGAATGCAATGGTTACACATATGATTTTGGCAAACAAGAAATTTGATATTATTCATGGAAAGATACCAAAAGATTTGTACAATAGACTTGTGAATAGAAAGATGAGAGCACAAGATGAAGATACTAAAATGAGAGAGAATGTGATTAGATAGTTCTATGACATAAGAGATGATGACCACCTTAAACAGATCCTCAAGCCACTTGAAACCCTATTAAGAACCAAAAGAAGAACTATAAAAATAATGGGAGGTCGGTATGAACAAGTGAAAACTAAAACTGAACAGGCAATTGTGCAAGTGCTAGCAGAATTAGTAGCAGGAAAAGATAGCAAAGATCAATCAGTTGTAGAACCAGCAGAGAAACAGAGTTTAGAATAGGAAGAGGCAACAGCAGAGGTAGTTGAAGTTGAAGATATTCCCTCTTCTTCTATAAACATTGGCACAGAATCTATAGACATTGAAGGAACAAAAGTTACTTTAGATTCAAATGATGTGGTACTCAACAATTTGGATGACATTGTTGACAATTTGGCTTTGGGAGAGAAAGAAAAGAATATTGAAACAGAGACTACACAAGCAGAAGAGCAAATGGAAATAGAGGCCCCTACACCTATTGTACCATAAGAAGACATCAGTCTTACTCCTAAGACTGGAAAGGAGAAAGGAATAGGAACATTGATTGAAGATTTGAGCAAGGAGATTGATGACGATGATCAATTAGAGTTGATCACTTCTTTGAACAAAATTATTGGAAAGAACAAGAAAGTTAAGAATTTGGAAGGTAGCCTGAAAGATTTGACTGAGAAGCTACAAAGTGTTATATCTACAAAAGTCTTTGATTCAGATCCACTTGAAAGAGCAAAGATGGTAATAAATTCTTTTGATGTTGAGTTCACTAATTTGACTGATATTGGTAAGGTTAAGGCTCAGGTAGCTTATGAAGCTGAGATGTTGCAGAATATAAGTCAGAATATCAAAAATGACATTGGCAACCTTGACATATACATTAAGAACTTAAGGAAACATCTTGAGACTAGAAAGTGTTTGTACATTCAGTGTACAAAATCTAAAAATATAATAATTGAGAAAGAGAAGAAGATAAAAGAGAAGCAAGATGAAATTGCAGCAGAGATAAACTCAATGGCCAGCCCAAACATAAAGATCAGTGCAGTTGAGAAAAAGGTCAAAGAATTATGTGATGAGATAAGGACTTTGAATGATGAGAAGAATAGGAAAATTATCAGGATGAACATCTTGAGAGAGCATGTCTCAATCAAGTTGACTATTATAGAAGAGCAGCTAGAAGAATGTCTTACTACTAAGACATCATTTCAGAAGTTCAACTTTGAATCTCTTCAAGCCTGTCAGATTGCAGCATACGGATTGAGTACTTTAATCAATGTAGCAAAATCAATTAAGAAGTCTTGGGAGAAAGATTTTGAGGCTTGGAAGTTAGATTTTGTAGATTGTGTTGCAAGCCTACCAGCTTTGCAATAAGATAGTAAGGTAAAAATTTTGACACAATTTTGTATATCCCTTTCCACCCTTTATTTTGCCATTGTTGTCAAAGGGGGAGAGATACTTAGAAAATTGTCTATATATGATAAGGAAGGATACTCAAAGGGGGATTTATATGGAGTATTATGAATTTTTATAGATTATGAAGTATATTTTGAGGAGATATAAGGATAGTATTCTATGGCCACAATTTTGATACAAATTTTGAGATTTTGACTTGTACACTTAGCCAATTTTCTCATATGTTGCCACCAATGACAAAGGGGAAGATTGTTGGCAATTTGGCTGAGGTAAGTACATGGATGTTGTCATTATGGAAACATATGTTCCCTATGAAGATCGCATAAGCTAGAAAGTAAGTATGGAAGATCGCAGACTAAAATTGTCTAAGTATGAAACAGTGTTTTTGACAGAGCACCCGATACAGTTTGTTTTAGCGATGTTCACTGGAGCATGATCAGATTTTGCGCAATTGAACATAGACTCTATGGTGTCTAAGGATACCCCAACTCAGTGTGCAAAAGAGTATGGATAGTACGGACAAAGTTATGATTGTTTTACCGATGATAGAGTATAGTCAACAAAGCAGTTTTGGAGGCAGAACTAGTAAATGAATTAAGGGATTATTTTGCTTATCAAAATAATGACTTAATATTATACAGAGCCAACATCCTAGATGTTTACTCTTGGATAAAGATGTGGAAGCTAACTGGAGAAAGATATTATGTTTTTATCTTGTATAAAGATGTAATATTGTATTGTACTGAATGTACTTGAAATGTAACTTGTGATAGTTGTATATTGTGATAGCAGCAAAAGTTGTTGATGCGAAGTCGTAAGCAATACCATATTGTAATCAGTAAACATTTGTATTACTTGTTTGGGCAATGAGCTCATCTAGTAATCAGGTTTTGTATCTACAACTCCTAATAGGGTTGAGGTTTCTAACAAGGCCTATAGTCCCTTAACCAGGACTGATACACTATATGATTGTAATAGGCTCCTAACAGGGTCAACATCCTTAATAGGATATCTTTTGATTAGTGGATCTTTGTGGGTACCATCCCCACCAGGGTTTTCCCTTGGCTAGGGTTTCCTCGAGAACATATCGTGTGTTATGAGTTCTTTACATTTACTATTATGTATGCTATTTATTCTCTTATGCTTTGTATGCACTAAAGTAATCTATTATATCCATAAGTGGGCAAAAGTAAAAGTTTGTGATATTTTTCTTGATTTTCTTTCCTTTTTTGAACAAATGCTTTTCTCTTTTCTTTATTTTTTTTGATATTTTTCTTGATTTTTTTATTTTTTATGATTTTGCTGCTGACTTTCTGATTTGATGCTGACCCTTTGATTTGTTGTTGACCTTCTAATTTGTCACTGACATTCTAATTCTTTGATTTGTTGTTGACTTTCTGATTCTCTGATTTGTCATTGACTTTCTAATTTTTTGTTGTCTTTCTAATTTGTCTAAACGTTGGTACAGCCTTATTAGGATGGATGGATTATGAAAAGGCATGGATTAGATGGGGGAGATGGGAGATATGCATGGGATGAGAGAGATGGTGGTAGAAAGTGTTTGGATGGAATACTAGAAAGTGATCATGATAGGGAGATGTTGTCAAGACCAACATTGGCACATGTTATGAGGAAGGTGGATGAAGTGGATGGGTGATGGAGGGTAGATGTGGATATGATGGAGGAATTTTGGTTGGAGATCTTGGGACATAAGGACACAAAATGGATTTAGGAGATGGAGAAGAGGAATGTGTATATGTTGGATTAGCAACTTTGGATGCCATTGTGGATGTTTCTTTTAGATGCAATGCATCTTTTTGCTTTTGGATCCACATAGTTTTCGCTTTTGCTTTGGTGGGCCTTTGTGGCCATTGGGATGCATTGGATAGGGGAGCTAGGAGATATGCATGGGATGAGAGAGATGGTGGTAGAAAGTGTTTGGATGGAATGCTGGAAAGTGATCATGATAGGGAGATGTTGTCAGGACCAACATTGGCACATGTTGCAAGGAAGGTGGATGAAGTAGATGGGTGATGGAGGGTAGATGTGGATATGATAGAGGATTTTTATAGGAGATCTTGGGACATAATGGCCCAAAATAGATTTAGGAGATAGAGAAGGTGAATGTGTAGTTATTAGATTAACAAATTTTGATGTCATTGTGGATGTTTCTTTTAGATGCAATGCATCTTTTTGCTTTGGGATCCACATAGTTTTCACTTTTTCTTTGGTGGGCCTTTGTGGCCGTTGGGATGCATTGGATTTATTGATTGAAGTTTTCTTTGCTTGAGCATGTCCTTTATAGTGTACATGGAAATCTTTAGATCTTTGTGGATATTTCCCTTTATGCATCTTTGATATGGCATCCAAATTGCAAGGAGCATTGGAAGGAATATGAGGATGTGTATGAGATGAAGGAGATATGGATGGAGAGATGGAAGGAGATTTGCAGATAGGATGTATGGGAGTGTGCCTTTTTTGATCTTGACAAGGGATGTTTGAAACATGATTCTTATTGCAGATGAAGGACTGAGTGGGATAAGATGGGGGATGACATTTTGGGATATAGGGCCCCAAAATGGGTTTGGTAGGTAGAGGATATGTGTTGGTGGATTTTGGGACATAGCGACCCAAAATGGATTTAGAGGATGAAGGAAGAATGTGATAGGTTGTTTTGGGTTGCAAAGATGGAGGAGGAGGAATGGCACTGTATACTTTGAAGGGATGATGAGAAGATGCAATGGTGTTTTTGGAAGGATGCTTGAACCTGGCTTTAGCTGTACCAACTTGTTTGGATGAATTTTCTTCAAATGTGTGACCAATACCACATGATTTTAGATGTTTCTTGTCCTGGATGGGCTCTAGATTTCCTTGTTCATGGGCACCCAAGCCTTTGCCTTGATAATTCCATTTCTTGAGCATTTTATCCAAACAAGGATATTTCTGACTTGGGGAATAAGATAAACATCCAATTTTAGGTGTTGCAATGGAAGATATGAAATTGATTTCTTTTGCTTCGAGTGGGCTTTCCTTGACAAATGTAAGTAGACCCAGGGGATAGAGTGATGACAGTGGGATAGTTTGGATTGGAGGATCATCATGTGGAGAGGATGGAATGATAGTGACTAGGATTGGGAGATGGTAACAGATCTTGAGATGGAGAAATTGGGATGGTATGATCTTGGATTGGAGGAATTGGGATGATAGGATCTTGGATTGGAGGAATTGGGATGATAGGATCTTAGATTGGAGGAACTGGGATGATAGGGTCTTGGATTGAAGTTGATGGAAGCAATGGATCATGAAGTGAAGGGATAGGATCTTGATTTAGTTTGATGGACTCTTCAATATGATTTTGGATTAGCTTGGTGTGGATAGAGTAATGAGGGATTTGTGGATGGACTCTCTAGATGGAGTGGATGGAAGGATGGGAGATTCTACAATTGTGATGGCAAGAAGAAGGGTGAACTCATAAGGCTCATTGGATGTGCTTTGGATAATGCTAGGAGATGGAGACATGGATGGGGATTGGATGAAGTCCATGGATGGAAGAGAATTGATGATGGTAGGAGATGGAAGAGGATCCATAGATGGGATATATGGAAGAAGGATAATGGATGTAGGTGACAGAGGAGAAATGATGGATGAGGGATATGGATGGGAATCATCACTGATAGCTTCATAGGAAGGATTGAGATGGCATGGCGCATCAACTTTAGGATAGGGATTTTTTTTTGGCTTCTTTGTGAAACTCCTTGGAGACTTTCATTATGGAACTTTGGGTGAAGGATTAGAATATGTAGAAGATGGAGAGCTAGGATAGTCCACACATGAAGGTGGGATAGTGGATTGTGAGCTTAGTTAAGGGGATGACTATGTAGAAGAAGGTTTGGAGGATGGCATGGATAGATAGTTCACATATGTAGGCATAGAGTAAGGTTGTGAATTGGATTGGCTGACTAATGGGATGGGGTGATGGATTGAGATATGGGATATGAAGTGGATTAAGGGATGCATTCTTCTTGTGGAAGGGTATTTATGGCAATGTAGGTAAGAATGGAAGATGTTGGATCGATATAGGATATAGTGGATGGAGTATCAAGATAGGATGAGGGATTAGGATAATGGTTTGGAATACTAGGATTTTGGATTTGAAATGGGTTGGAGTATAAGGACATGATGGAGGATTTGGACAAGGGATGTAGCTAGTAGTGTTATTGTGAAAATATGGTGATTGGGATACAAAAATAGAAGGAGATGGAGTTATGAAGGATGTATATAGAGGATATGTAGGCTCAAGATATGAAGAAGGTATGGATAAATAGGATAATGGATCTCCCTTTTCAAAGGTAGGATAAGTAGAACTAGTGGATATGTATGAAGGCATGATAGGATAGTTTGGAGGAATGATTGGATTTAGGGGGGGTGCTTGGAGAAATCTTGCTAAGGTTTTCAAAGTACTCATCATGATCAACAAGACTCTCATCATCATAGGGATAGGATGGAGGAATGGTTGGATTCTAAAATATGTTTGGAGCAAGCTTTCTAAAGTTTTCAAAGTGCTCATCATGATCAATAAGACCTTCATCATCATTGAGATAGGATGGGATAAGAGAAGAGACATAATAACCAAACTCATCATAATAGTTTTGAGACATGCTTACTTGTAGATGAGTTGGATAGAGAGGAAGGATGAAGATGGATTGGAAGACTGACAAGATTAGACTAGGATTCAGATTTGGTTCAAGATAGGAGGAAAAAATGACTCTTAAGGAAGACAAAAAATGGGATGGGGGATGGCCAAGATGACTCTACTAACCCATGATATGGGGAGGAAAGGAGGACAAGACTAGATGCAAGATGATCAGAAGACCATGATTAGGAGACTAGGATGACATGATTTTGGAGATTTGGATGAATTCTAAATTTGGAGGATTGAATTGACATGGAAAAAGGATTTGATGTGTAGAAATCTTCATTTTTGTATGTTCAACAGATGTTTTGCACTAAGTCTAAAACTTTAAACAACACATCAAACAAGAACTACCTAAAAGATAGGCTAGTATCAAAATATTTGCCCACTGCTTGATATCCCAAAAATGAATACAGATGGTGAGTAATCTTAAGGTGATCTAGGAAACCACTAGGATCGGTCCTTGCACAAAGATTTTGATACCTTCAAGAATAGATCAGGAAACCTCTATTTAATAGGTGTCTAATTTGGTCTATGGTGTCCTCCCAATTGGTTTGTATGTGTGTGACTCACTTAAGAGCCTAGTTGACCATGCTGAAATAGTAGGGATATTCACCTACCTTAGGCTACCATCAACACAGATTGCCCGAGCTTGAAGGGATGAAGTGAGAGTTTGCTCAACGCTTTATTTCTATACCAGCTATGGATTTACCGGTTTGAAGTCATTCTCCAAAGAGGAAGCACTTTTCTCTCTGGATAGGCTTCTCTAGAAGTAAAACAAGTGAACTCGTCCAAGCTTAACTTTATATTACGTCACTTGGTTAACAAGGATTTTGCAAAATTGAAAATTCCTAGAATCACACCATGAAGAGTTCTTTGCTAACTTGATTTAGTGATTTTTAATTGAAGACTTGCAAACATATATGTTTCAATTTTTTGATTTTTTCATTCTTTGAAGACAAGAAAGCTTTAAAAAGATATTGCAATTTTTTTACCTTTTGCATTCAAGATTATGTTTGCCTTTTAGGATCCCGATTTGAACTTTTGAAATGAAATGAAAATGATTTTATTTCAATTAGGGCATTCAAGAGTGTGTTTTCTTTAGGACTCTAAGAAAAATTACTTTTGATTTGACTTTGATTTCTTTAGGGACATTCAAGATTTGATGCTTTAGAATTCAATTTTAGAGCCAAAATGAGATGTTCCTAGATTTCTTTAAGAATCCATGAAACTTTGAAAACATTCAAGATTTTGAAAAAGAATTTTTTTTTAGCCAAGAAAAATACATTATGATTGATCTAGAAACATTTAGGATGGGTTAGGATTGATTAGGAACCTATTAGGATTGATATGAAGATTTCTAGTCCTTTTTTAGCACCCAAAATTTGAAGTGTTCCTAGCTTGCATGAAAAACCCTAAATCACTTAGATTTTGAATGAATGAAGTTATTTTTACCAAAAATTTAACATCATAAGTGAGTTTGGTTGATTTAGAATTGATTAGGATTAGCTTTGATTTTTTTAGGAAAGATGCACAAATTTCTTGATTTCTAGGCATTCGAGAGTGAATTAGAGTTTATTTTAAGCCAAAGAATGAAGTGTTTTTGGTTCCTAAACATGAAAAATAGTTGATGATCTTTAAGGATTTATTTTTTTAGTGATCTTATTTCTCCCAATTATTTCCTACAAAACATGGAGTTAAAAATTGAAAATTTGCAGTCTAGAGGCACTAGGAGGGCCCAATAAACCCTAAAAACCAACTAGATCCAAGTTTAAGGCCTTACACATGCCCCATGTTTCCCATATGAGTAAAAAAGGTAGGTTATTTTGATTATTTTACTCATATGATTTAGGATGAGGCTCATACAAGTCACCTTGACTCCTGGTACGAGTAAATAGGGCCAGAAGGCTTAAACAAGGCTTAAAATACACATGAAAGTCCCATATGAGTAATGAGAACCCCAAGTATGAGTATACATGAGTTCCAATACAAGAAAAAAATTCCAAGGAGTTTAATCATATGATAATCCACCAAGAACATGATGAGATTCCTCAAAAGGGTGAGTTTTTTGCTCAAAAACCCTAAAAAATGTAGTTTTGAAGGCTTGTGGAGTCCCATCGGGCATATCAAAATGTGATCAGTGAAAACATAACCTATATAGAAAAAGTGTAGACATTTAAAAATTAGTCTAAATATAATATTCCTAACATATAGTAAATCTATTTTCAAAGACACTTCAGATAGAGCTTAAACAGGAGCACCCTGTCACCGTTTGATTTGCTCTTAATTTAGGGATGTGGGTGTGCTCTCAAAACACTAGGAGAATGTCCCTAATGTAGATTAGGAAGGTTTAGAATCATTTAGAGACCAAGGATACCCCATAGTGGCACAGAATCAAGTATGGAACACCTGATTTTCCCCTAGAGCCCAAGGAACCAAAATGAAGCTAAAATGCAGATTGATGCAAGAATGCTTATGCTAGATTGACTTTATCCAAATAGAAGTGTGATATGATAAAGATGAAATGAAAAGAAATGAAATAAGCTAGATCAATCCATTATTATAAGCTAATGTGAGTTAGAAACATGAAAAACATGAAGAAATCTAACAATTAGGAGATATGCTAAGATGATCTAGATGTAAATTAGCATGATAACAATGCATGGATGATAAAAAATAAGCTAATACTTTGCTCTTGGAAGGAGGAGTATTTATAGGATATGAGGAAGGGCTTGGGTTAGAAACGGTAGTTAGGGTTAGATTTAGGGTTAGGGGTAGAGTTTGGGGTATGGTTTGGGGTATGGTCAAAGGGATGAGGGTTAAGAGTTGCTCACACGTGTGAGCAACACTTGGGAAGAGTGCCTAGGGGACCAAGATGGAAGAGGAGACATGGGATTCATTAAGAGGTTGTAAGAGCCTTAATGAGGGTGTAAGAGGCCATTAATGAGTCTGTAAGGCTCATTAATGAGGGGGTTTGACCAAAAGTCAAAGGAGGGTGGTTTTAGACTAAGAGGGTTAGGAATCACCCTCTAAGTAGGTTTAGGATGGGTTTAGGAAAGGTTAGATAGGTTTAGGGTTTTCTAGAAGATCCTAGGGTTTTAGGCTTTAAATAAATATTTAATTTATTTAAGGATTGTGACATTATTTATTAAATAATGATTAATAAATAGGGGAAAATCATTTAAATTTGATTTAAATACTTTTGGGAGGGATTCTTTAATTAAATGTCTTTAATTAAAATAGGAGAAGGGGATAATGGCATAAAAACTAATTAATTAATAAATGATGATGTCATCAAGGGTTTCTGCAAAATAAAATATTTTTATTTGGCAAAGGCATTTTAGGTGTCTACAATAATTATTTAATATCAAAGAAAGTAAATTAATAAAGTATCAATTATTAAATGTGGGGTCAAGGGGTTAGGTAGTACATGGTTTATGTAATACCACTAGGTGGATTGTGGGAGCTTATTTCTATAATAGCAACCACAAGGGTACTTTTTGTAGTAGCTAGGCTAAAATTTTTGAAAGTTGGAAGAACACCATAGATATGTGGTTACATGCTTGTTTACATGGAGTGATTTTTTATGGCTGAAGTTTCAAAGGCTTTCGTGCATGTCTTGTAATGTTGCATTGTTGGATAATACATGGATGATGGATGCTTTTAAAGGTTAGGTTTTTCCCTCATGATAGTTTTCCTAGGGTATATCTCATGTCACATTTTTGTGGATATGTTATATATTCTCTTGCATAAAGATTCAAAATACTTATTTGATTGATTTAATATATGGATTATGTAGAGATATATGTTTGGCTGCACATTTCCTTACATTTGATGCACCAACTTATTAAAATTTCTTAGATTTTTTTGGTATGAAGTAATAAAGCCCAAAGATAAAGTTTAATTGGAATTTGGATGATTTAAGGATTTAATAGAAGGTAACAATCAGCCAGGGGCCAAAACTTAAGGGACATACTAAATACACAAGGACAAATCATATATGAAAAATAGTTGTAAGATTAGATTCCTCAATTGTAAAATTCATTACAATGAAGGGAATTAAATTCATCCTTAAAATCTTCTAATTATTGGAATAAAAAAATAAAATCAATTGAGCATAAGTGACACTTCAAATATAAGAGTTGAGTATGTAGACCGACTAAAGTAAGATAATTGAGGATGTCATTATATGTGCACTAAGATTGACATCCTCAATTATCTTCAAACCAACATAATATAAACTTCAACTGTTGTGATGTTGTGACAAAACAATGATACTTGAGATATTGAATGGATTTTAGATTAGAGAGCTAAGACAACCAAAATTGGACAAGTTGAGTCTCAAAGATCTAACATGATCTAGTTTATATTTCTATGGTTTTGTCATATGAAAACTTGTATCTTCAACACCTACATAATTTATTTGGCTAATGACATTTTAGATAAGGAAACACTTGAAGGTTTTAAGAAGCATAATGTGGTTTGTGAAAGTTTAAAGTTATGAACTTCCTTGCACCTTAAGAAAACCTTAAAGATTAAGGTAACAATGATAAACACAAAACAATAATGAAGTTGAATGCTATTTGTTGAGCATCATTTTTGCATGAAGACAACGGCTAGGAATTTGTAAGAACAAACCCCTCTCTTGGAAGATTGATAAAATCAATCTCAAGGTTCCGAATGGCTGGGTCTCAACCGCTCAAATAGCTCAACAGAAGACAAATGTGAATTTGTTATCAAGGAGGCCTTTGCTAGTTCTTCTCTTAAGGGAAACTGCAAAACAAACTTTAGGATTCCACAATATCTCTTTTTTTTATTCAATTTTCAGATTTTAAGAAATGAAAATGATACAAATTTTAAAATTATCCTATTGAAAATGACTTTGCAAGGAAGGTTAGAAAGAGTAAGGTAACAAGAATATTGAAAGGAAATACTTGAAAAAAAGAACCTAATGGACATATGCTAGCAATCACACCACTATGCGAATTAAATGACCAAGAAGATGAAGAAAACCCACACAACAGAGATCAGATCATGTCACAATCTTCAACTAAACAGATGCAATCACCAATGGAATTCAAACAATGCAGATGTATGATAAGTCAAAACTCATCAAATCACGAAGCCACTCCAGATGTGCGCACATGTTAGACAAGTTAATCTTTAGGCACTAAAGAAAGATCTTCTCAGAGATTCATCACAACAGAGCAATATGATACCAGCAAACACCAAATTAAAAGATCGCAGACTTGAAATCATCAAACAAACAATTAGCTCTTTGAAATAAAGAATGAGCAAATCACACATTCATAGATTTCACATAGACAGCAGAAAAATCACACTATGAATGAAGCACCAATTGCATAACTTATATTAATGATTTAGTTGACCCTCATTACATTGTTTTATTACAATTTATAGAGCTCTACTCTTATTTTCGCAGCTAGGGTTTTGCTACAACTAAAACTTGAAAAGAAATCTAAACTAGAGATTGCATTGAAGAAACTACTGCTAAAGCTAAGCTAAACTACCGTAGCATAGAATTAAACCTCATGCATTACAAATATTTGCATAAATCAAGCTTCGGATTTCTCAAAAATGGGGCCAAAACTACTGCGTTCACTTGATGATCTTCCTATTTGTACCCTTGATCATTGGCTTTGACTACTCTATGTGGTCCTAACTAAAAGAGATCCCCCAATAATGCCCCAACAAACCAAAGAAAGAAGCCCAGATGACTGAGGAGTGATCTTTGAGAAAACTGAAGTTGACTCCCAGACAAGCCCAAAAAATGCCCAAAACCTGACACTTGGTCTGAAAAATTCATCACCCAAAATTGACTAAGTGTTGTCCTTATTTATACTACTTTGGACTTATCAGAGTTGTTTAGGTTGTCAGACTTCTTGGTGGCTGAAAACTCCTTATGGCTGAAATGGCCGAAAATCCTGACTAAAAAAAAATGACTAAGTACCAAAATTGCACTTTCTGCCTACAAAAGTTTGACAGATCTTAGGCTGGAAGTTCACTAACTAGGAGGCACTTCTGGATAGGTTATTTTGGAACCTATGCACCACCTCCAACACTTCATCGAAGTCTGACAACTTTATCCCTTGGAGAATCCCCTTCTGTCTGTCTCTGAAATCTTTCAATTCCCTAGCAAAAATCTTTATTTCTTCTTCTCGAGGCAACATTTTATGAATCTCTTCCCTCTAATAAAACATCTGCTGAAGATCCTCCTTTGACTTCACCCCTCAAAAGATACCCAAGTACTGATTGAAAATATCATTCACCGGGTGCATAGTCTTGTCATCATCATCCTTGAACAAATCCAAATCTAACCCCTCAAAGAACTCTTGTACTTCCTTTACAAATAGCATGCCTTCATCCCTTCTTTTATTCAACCTTTTGAGCACCTTCTCGAATATGGCCAATGTCGTTGTTATCTCTTGGATCCATTCTTCAAAGTTTCCAATTATGCTCCCTCATAAATCTTCATTAGCACCTGGAAGCATTGCTTCCTTATCATTGTCAACTTATCAAGTACCTTCTGCCAATTGATGATGGTTTCTTCTAACCCATTCTCCTCACTCATGATTTCTACTAAGAAAGTTATTCCCAGCAAAATACCTTGAAATGGCCTTAAAATCCTTATGAGGGATAAGCTAGCAAACTGCTCAAAATCTAGCTTCCACTTAGTACAAGACTGTACAAAATAATGTGGAACGTCAATGTCTATATCCCCCTTCTTTTCCAAAATTGCCTGTAATGAGGCCTTAGGGTCATTTGGATCAATTGGACCTGCCATTTTCAGAATAAATTTCTTCATTGCCTCATTCTACTCCTCCAGAGCCTTTATCCTTTCCTCATCTTTATTCATGAAGCCCAGAGCGTGCTTCAAACCCAAAGTAGCCAAGGTTTTGCTACCTTCTCTGGTTGGTTCTCCTAAGTCCACTTCTTCTAACACATAATCTTCCAGAGTGATTTCCTTCATGTTGATATCCATTGTAGGGACAACCACCTATGCCTTCCACCTTCCCATTTGATCTTGTGTTATATAGGACATTCTCCTTGCTTGGGGAACTGGTGTCATCTAGTGGAAGGCGTGCCCCAATGCGATCATATCGACCTCATCATTAGTATATATTCTAACCCTCGACTGCACCTCCTTGGTAAACCAAGTAGGCTTTGAGAACACATTCAATGGCTAATAGGGAGCAGCCAATGCAGTAGAAGTCTCCACCTATTCTACCCTATCCTCATGTGGGGCTTCTTCTTCTCCTCATGTTTCCTATTCATTTCCCATATCTTGCTCAGGTTCTCCCTCATCAGTAGTTTGTTGTTCCTCAACTGTTTGTTCTTTGGTATCTGTTTGAGGCCTATCTTCCTCTATATGTAGCTCCTCTTCTATATGTGGTTCTTCCCTGTCTCCTTCCTCCTCAAATCCAACATGAATAACCTCATTTTCTTTCTCTGGCTCCTGTGAGCTCCGGGGTATTCACTCCATATGAATTTGGGGAGGAATGTTAAGTGAGGGAGGTGTAGAAGATACGAGGGGGGTGGTTGGATGGGTTGGTGGATTTGGAGTTGGGAAAGGAACATTGGAAGAAGAAGGTTTTTGAGACAGTGGAGTACTTGGTACGGGAGTGAAAGGTGGAGTGGTGGGAAGCTCATGAAGTGAAGTGGAAGGGAGTGCAGAAGGACAAGGTGGAGGTGGAGGTGGGATGGATGCAACCAAAGGTACTTGTGCATTTATTTCCTCCTCCGAGGTGATCTTGACAGAAGAGTCCTTCTTAGGCTGTGCAATTCCCTCTTGGTCTCTAGCTATTTCCTCCTTACTCTGCTCTTGAGATGCCTGCGGTAATTCTTCTCCTATGCCACTAAAAAGGATAGTGAACTACTTAGGAGCCTGTTGCTCAGTCTCTTTGAATCCATGCAAACCTACAAAATTGGAGATGTTGAATTCATCATCACCTAGGGCATCCAAATTCATTGGCTCCACCTGAGCAGCCCCTTCTCCATCCTTAGGATCCTCTTCCATTACTCTCCTTTTCTTCAAGAAACTTGTTGACCATGTCCTCCTATTGAGGGGAATTTCATCCAATGCATCCTCATCTTCTTCTTCAAGAGTATCTATTTGTGTGGGGGTCGAGCCTACCTTTCTTTTGTAAACATGGCCCTTGGTTACTCTAGCCAGCTTAGGTCCCACTATTTTGAACTTTGGCCTCTTTTCTGAGCTGGGAGAACCATGGTCACTCGATGAGGGTGCCTCGGGTGGAGCAATACTCCCAGTCATCCTTTTTTTTACCTTTTTGGAGTGTGTGACCAAACCATATGCAGTGGGGTACTCGTGGCGGTATATAGTTTTAGGCCTTAGAGGGGCAGCCCCTTTGAACTGTGGTTTCAGTATCTTCTCTCCCTTCTTCTTTTCCAAAGATGTCTTCTTAGGGAGTTGCATCATAGGAAGTGGTTGCATAAGAAATGGATGATGAACCCAAGACCTTGTCAACTTGACCACATGTCGTGCTCTGAAGTCCATGTTATCATTCTCATCACTGTCCATCTCTACATTCAGAATGGCCCTAGTATAGACCTTGTCTATGTTATATATAGAATCCAGGACTTTATCAGAATCAGCATCCCACACCTTCTATGGAATCTTTAAGGAAAGGGCACCTTGTGCCAACTCTAGGCTCATCCGGCAATAGTCATGGATTCTCACCTCATAATCATCCACGCAATTAGCCCAATGGTCTTCAATATGTGGCTCATGGACATAGTGCCTTCCCATTATGTGGCTATAAGTACCAATGGGGTCAAAATGTAGTCTCACCAGACTATAGGTTTCCAGTGGGAATTCATCCCATTCTCCAACCAATGATTTGAAAACTTTCATATCCAGAACACAATGAGGACCTACTGAAATAGGGAAGTTCCAGCAGTGTTTCTTCTTATGCTTGATATGTTTGTGAGCATCAGACAATTGCCTGGCTATTTCTAGTAGAACTACCCTATCAGGAGGATATCTTGGGAGTTTCTTGGGTGCTAAGGTGCTTCCTACAACTAGTATGTACATGAATATTCTAAACTAAGTGAAATATGCTCTAATGGCCTTCACTTTGGCCGCTACTTTTGTAGATAGCCTCTTAGAAAAGTCACCCTCAATGGAGCAAATGATTACAAAAATGAAAGCATCATTAACTATCCTAAACTCTGGGCTGTTATGTGCTAGGAAATCCTTTCGCACTAGCTGAGGATACAATGTGAATGGCCAAGTGTTTTGTTCCCCAATTTTACTGACCTTAGTCAACCCTGGATACACTACCCTGGCGGCTAGTAAATACACAACATAGGATGTCATGTAAAAGTGGGGGTCTATCTTTACCCTAATTAGTTTCTCATCCAACTAGTCGCTCAGAATAGAGGCCCAATCGAACCTTGCTTGTCTTTCTTTAATCTTTTGGATGAGGAAGATCATCCAGGGCTCCAGTTGATGGGACTTGGGCAGACCATAGACCACGCTTATCATTGTGATAATGGCCTAGATATCTTCTTTCATATAACCTCTCCTCATGTCAATTCTATCTAGCCTATTCTTGGGTAATGGTTGCATCAGGTATTCATTGTTGACAATGTTGTGCACCCTCTGGGTATCCTTGTTATAAAATTCCATCCCCTTGATTATATTGAAGTTGAAGAACTTGTCTACTCCCTTTGGCAGGTGGAAAACATCCTCGATGTTGTCAGGCCTTAAATCCAGAACCACTTCCCCCATGCTATTCTTGACCATGCGCTCATTTGGCACATAGTGATTGGCCAATGTATTTATGAGCTCCGCTGATTCGACAGAGATCAGATGTGTTACTGTGTTCACCAAGTAACAGTGGACCAATGATGTACAATCCTTTGAACGGCCCACTAGTTGAGCACACTTGTTCAGATATTCATTCCAACTTACATTCCCGATGTTAGTATCGATTATTCTGGCGTGCAAGCCTGTCACTTTAGAAGGCAGGTGGTATCCTTTAAATTGGTATTTCATCACCGGTGATGCCAGTACCTTCTCAGCCATATCTGCAAAAGACCACAAGGCCTGAATCAGTAACATATTGAGAGAAAAGAGACTAGGAAAACACCATCATTCACTGAAATCAAGATTTCAAAGCAAAAAACTAGAGACTTCAACCCTTTCACCCTTTCATACCTATCAAACATAAGAAATGCCTACATGTCTGACAAGACCGAAAAGGCCAAAAGAACCATGGCTTGGAGGCAAAAAGAATCAACTGGAGGGCAGAGACTTTCGGCATTATCAGACCCTGAAACCCCGATAATCCTAGACGTCTGAAAGGCCAAAAGGCCGCAAGTCGGATGAGCGAAAAAAAAAGGGCATCCTATTGATGATTTCAGTGATATGTGATTCTTTGGTGTGCAAAAACACCAAAAGGCCAACAACAGCACTTAGGACAAGGGAGAACAAGGTAGTAGTGCTTCCTTCAGCATTTTAGGGAAGAATGATGTCTCGGTGTGTGAAAACATTGAAATGTTGATAATGTGAGCACTTAGAAGATTTTCTGTCCTGGAAGGCACTCTATGATTTTCGGACCCTGAAGGTCTGAAACTAGGGTTTTGGGCCAGACTCAAAAAATGAGTCTAATGGTGAGTTCGACCACAAACCCACCTAGGGATGTGAGGTGACCACCTCGACAACCCCTAAGGCCAAAAAGGTTGACCTAAAGCAACCTAAACTAAGACCCAAGCTGGAAAAATGAGAACACTAAAACCTAGACCCAAGAGGAAGCAAGAAAATGAGAAACAATAAAAAGGAAACAACTCGAAAAACAAAAAGCAAAGGGGAGGAGACCACCTACCCAGAAGATGAAGAGCCCGAAGAAGACCAATGAGAAAATGGGATGCAAACGGAGTGAAAGCAACTATAGTGAAAAGGTGAGCGAATGAAAGACAGAGGAGCAAATGCATAAAGTGAAGGTTTGAAATGACCTTCACACCTTTTATAGTCAGTGCAAGATAGTGACATCATCACCCCCACGTGGTGGCCTTTTGGCCATTTTGGGTGTGTCAGACATTCGGAGGACCAAAAACACCGAAAGGCTGACTCTAGCAAGAGTTGGTCTTTCGGCATCCATGACCCCCAAAAAGTTTGAAAACACCAAGAAGGCTGAAAACATAGCCGCTAAGTTGCTCAACCGGGGCCTTTCAGATCTTTTAGACCTCCGAAAGGGCCGACAAGGCTGAAAAGGCCAACAAGCACAAAAAACTAAGGACACCAACCCTAAAGATGACAAAAACAAGGCAAGCAAAAAGCAGAAGGGGGGCCCTTGTGGCCAAAAGGGCCAAGAAAGGGGAGCGTGGTTGTGGGACCACAACACTAGTAAAGATAAATAAATTAGTACTTTGACTTGTAAATTTCATTAGCAACAAATATTCAAATATTTTGATATAATAAGATAAAATGGTAAATAGATGATTCCTTTATATAAATACTGAAAGCACAATTCAAACTTATTAATGCTTCTAGAATACACTTCAAACCCATTAATTCCCACACAGATGTGTAGCAATTATATTAGAATTTCTAAATTTAAATTATACATTTTTTTTTTGAAATAAAGAAAGCGATTGCATCTACCGTTTATTTAAAAACAAAATTTACCATACAATTGATCTAAGTTAATAAAAATTGAGTTAATTTATTTTCTTGATAGAATCAAACTTTGATCCATTTAGTTATCCAATACAAAAGTACGAGTCATAAAATGAACATCTTCTATAACCATTTCACTCTATCAAAGTTTTTCTAAACACAATCTCAACCTCATCCCTTATGATATTAGGACTTTGCACTAAAAAACACTCAAATCCATGACTGATCTGTTAAGAATATTTAACTTCAACAATAAACTAAAGATAGATTTTTTTATGAATCTAGTGCCTTTACCATTAATTTATAAAATAAAGTACATATTCACAAAAAATGTCAGGGGATACGATATCACCCCGTGAGAGTTTCAAACGACCTTGCTAGAAATTACAAATACCAACAAATCAACTATTCATTAAAAAATAGGGCAATGCCCAAAGAAAGCCACCTCAGGAGGCCAAAGCAGTGCCAATCGAGGGGGGAGGATCCTAATCATCCTTTCTACCCCAAGTGTCAGGGCCAGAGGTTGGGTCCAAGATGGACCACCCAGCTTCATCTTCTTTTTCTTTTTCTTCTTCTGCCTCCCTCCTAGAGGGAAAAATATCAAGGGACAGGTGCGGAAACCACTTGGTATCTCCATCAGCATCTGGCCAGCCAGATCCACCAAGTATTGACAAAGCAGGAATATCCATGGGCCAACCAAAAGTAGAGCCATGATGTTAAGGAGAAGTTGAGAAATGCCTCCATGCATCACCTCCCCCACTAGAAGAGAGACAAGGGGCCTAGGATCACGGGGCAAAATTTGGTCCTTAGACAAAATCCAACAACACTTTGGAAACCATACATAGAGCATTAACCTAATGTTGAAGCAACTCTTGAAGGTGGGCCACCTCTAGTGCCACTTTAGTGGCCTGCACCTGAATCTGCATAATGGCATTATTACATATACAGGATTTAGTGTACATAGAGGCATTAATATTCAAAAAGAGGTGTGTGAATAAAACAATATTTCTATCATTTTAAAGTGTTAATAAGATTTCCATCCTAAATGCATGTCATATTTGCAAGAACTTGAATGGAATCCTGGGAGAGTCCCCTGACAAAATCATATGCCAAGAGAAGGGTTCTAGCCTAAATGGCCGAAAAAAATCATGAATCCAACTCCAATACTATCGAGCCCTTTTACAAAACTAGAAAATACAAAGAAAAGACTTAGGTTGCCCATAAAAAGGGCACCTAGGGTTAGGCACTCCCAGATGTATGAGTCTAGAGCCCAAAGGAAAGCCTTGGAAAAGAATACGATAGGCAAAGTTAGCAATTTTTCGCTCCATGGTGGCGGACCAAATAGTAAGAAATCTGTGTCTCCAAGCTTTTTGAGATGAATTCAAATACCACTGCTAGTTGAGAATGGTGACCATTGGTAGATGGGAAACTAATGAGTGATAACCCATCTTGGGTTTGTAATTATTAGAAAGAGGAGTCCAAGGATACAACTTCCAATCCTTCCACCAAGGCTTGATAGACTAAAGGCCAAGCTTATGAGGCATGTGTGGAGGCAACTCTGAGACTAGTAGGTCATAAGTTTTTCAATCTAGGTGGGATATATTAAATTGGACCTAGAGGTCTTCCTACGATCTAAGATACATAGTGGCTCTAGAAATAAGATCCTTAGGCATTCTAATATCACATTTATGAAAGCGTAGAGCACTAAGACTCTGGATCTTGGCAAGAGGAATTCCTTGGGAATGGAATAATGATGACCACCAAATGTTGTGTTGATTAAAAGAAAGCCCATCCCAAAATCCATTTCTAGCCCAATGAAGCCATGATTTAATTGCTTCCTAGACTCTCCATATGCTAATGGCAACAAAAGTTCCTTGGATCTGAACTAGGTCTTTCATAACAAGAATGGTTTGAAAATAAATCCCCTTTTAGGATGGCCTGTTAATGGGGGAACCCAAATGAAATACAATGCCTGAGAATAATCTTCTAGACTTCATCACTAGAAAGGGAAATAATGACCCATTTTGCACAAAGAGCCAAACCCTATTTTCGAGTAGACAAGAGGTCAAGTCCTCTAAATTCCTTTGTAAGACAATAATACTCCCAAGAAACTCTATGAAATCCATGGTGGTCAACTCTGAAGGCCCAAAGAAAATCATGCAAAAGCTTTTCCAACTTCATGTACGAGGCTTTTGAAGGAGCCCAATAAGAAGAAGAATATACAAGGGTAGTAGCCAAATTTTTTGAACAAATATGAAATTTACCAACTAGAGAAAGTGGTTTGGTAATATAGTAAGCCAACTTCTTCTCAATCCAAACAAGAATTGCATTCCAAAGGTTAGTTGGCAAAGCTTGGAAGGAAAAAGGAATGCCCAAAAAGTGAAAAATTTCTCCATGCTAGATCCACTTCTACCCAAACTAGAGAAGCCAGGATGGTGCTAGAAGGAAGTGATTGAAGAATATGTAATTTAAGATCACTGAGCTGATTGATTAGATATGTAATATGATTAAATCAATATTATGTTGTCATTGATGTCAACTAGTTTGACAGCACTTATCTTGTAAGTTACTATACCAAAACATCTGTAGAAAAGGAGTGAAAGAGATGAAGTATAGAAATATCTACATGAGGAAGATGGATATGACAGATGAGGATAAAGAATACATTGAGTAACTTGTTGATGAGTCTATGACCTTATAATATTGACTTGATTATGTTTCAATCATCTATGATGAGGAAAAGAGATGAAAGACACAAAACAATGTTGTCAGTTGATGAAGCATTTCAGTGTACACCGACGAAGTGTAGTGTATACCAAGCACAGTGTAAAGCGAGCTTGTGTTCACCAACACATTTATTTGTTAACCGAATAGAGTAAAGGAATTAAATGACTAGTTTAGCCGATAAGATTGATGAGCTAGAAAGTGTATGATTATGAGGTAATAGATAATGTTTGTTACACAGATCAATGACTAACAAAATTTAGGAAAGATCTAAAGGATGAAAATAAAACATGTTATTGGAAAAATCAATGAAGATGATTAAGTGGCAAAATCTGATGGAGCAAAAGAAAATGGTTTACTTGTCTATATAAGAGACTAGAATTTCATAGTGAAAAAGAGGCCAAAAGAAGGAGATTGTAGATTTATTGCGTGAACAAATTTTCATGCATGCCTGATCAAACTGGTTAGTGAGAACCAAACTGCAGAGTTTTTACCGAGCGACAGGAAGCTATTATCGAGTGACAATAAGTTACTGAACATTGATTGGAACATAATTGATTTAATGATCAAAGGATTGAATGAGCTTAACATTGATCTATACATTTGCAATTGAAGTTGTATTAAGGCAAATCACCTAGTGTTACATTTTAACCATTGTACATAGTCAAATCTCTTAACCGAGTGGACTAGATAAGTCTTTTATGTATCATTCATAGAATGAACATTGTTATCCTGTCAACCCCATAGTGAATGTTGGTTGGACGATAATGGTTGGTCTAAAATCCTCTAACAAGGTCACACCTAACAATGTGTTTGTAACCTTTAACAGGGTTGGGTCTTCACCGACCTCACTTCAGAAAAGAGTGAATATTTTTGGGTTGTTGGTCCCAGGTGGTTTTTCCCTTCATGGGGTTTCCACGTTAAATCTCTTATGTTATGTGTTGATTGTGATATTTTTTTGATGTCATATTTTCATGTTGCATATTATATTTGATCGATAACTACTATATGTTTTAGACTGATAATCGGTAAAAGTATAGATAGTACAGTATTTTAAGTTACCGAGTATCAGAAGTGTTAAGTATTTTATTTTGGATTATACATTTTGTATTGGGACACTGGATAACTGATTGACACCCATCTCAATTATTCTAACAATTGGTATCAGAGCATTGGTTGCTTAGAACAGAGTTTTAAGGACTTCAGTACAAAGATCTCAAAATGTATAAGAGGGAAGTGCCAAAGCTGAATAAAGATAACTTCGCAGTATGGCAAAGCTGGATGAAGCTACACATATCTGGAATTGGGAATTCTACACTAGAACTAATGGAGAATGGCTATATAGAACCGACCACTGGTCCCCTAACACTTGATCAACTAAGAGATAGGTATGAACATAATGTTACTATGATGGAGATTGTTGCTACCTGTACCGATGCCGAATTTGAAGATATTAAAAGCTGCACTACTGCAAAAGCCATGTGGGATAAACTTTTTCAAGTTTATAGTGTAGATGTGAATGTCAAAAGAGCTAGAGCAAAAAGCTTAAGGGGCAGATTCGACGATATGAAGGTGAAGGAAGGTGAGAATATTATGCATTACACAAATCAACATAAAGAGGTAGTACATGCTATTAGAGCATCTGATGGAGTTATTACTGAAGAGATAGTTGTAAGCAAAGTCCTCAAAACCTTATTATTGGTTTATGCAATCAAAATATTTGCTATTCATGAAACAAGGTTTTTAGCTGGTAATGTCCTTACACTTGACAATCTGATTGGTAAACTTACAACCTTTGAATTGAATAACTTTGACAATAGTGTTGTTTCATCTATGGAATCCGCTTTCATGTCTTCTCTAAAGATTGGTAAGTCTAGCAGGAATAATAAGAATGATGATAGTGATAGCAATATCGATGATGAACTTGATGAACTTGAAGCTCTTATGGCTAGAAGGTTACCCAAAGGTAAAGTAAGGTATAGAGGTAAGCTACCTTTAGCATGCTTTAACTATAAAGAGGTTGGCCACATTGCTGCTAGATGTCCACATAAGAAAGATGATGAAAGAACCAAAGACCGATTTGAAGGAAGCTATGGGAGAAGAGTCAACAGAGGCTACTCACACAATAATAGAGATAACTGAGATAGTAATGATAAAGGCAAAAAGGTATGTTACATAGCCGAAGATAATGAATCTGAATTTGATTCTGATGATGATGTAGAAGTTGTATTTGTTGCTATGAAAGATGACTTAGAGGAAGAATAAAAACATGTAGAAACAACATTGATCTCTAAAGTTAACAAAAATAATACATGAATCATAGACAGTGGCTGTACACATCACATGACTGGTGATGAAGAAAAATTTGATCAACTTGACGAATACAATGGAGGATCAGTTAAGATGGGTAATGACACACCCTGTATGGTAAGAGGTAAAGGATCCCTGATTATAAATGATAGGATAAAATGTGAAAATGCTTATTGGGTAGATGGACTAAACTATAACTTGTTAAGTGTGGCATAGCTGAACAATTCAGGTCACTAAGTTGCTTTTGAGAGCAAGAAAGTGAAAATCTTTGATGATGGTGGAAGACTAGTTGGAACTGGTGCACAATCAAGAGGTAATCTATTTTATCTTGATATTGATGAGTCTTCTTGCTTGATGATGAAAAATGAAGATGCTTGGTTGTGGCATAAAAGGTTATGCCATATGAATTTTGATAACATGATTAAGATCAGTAAAAGGAAAAGAGTTAGAGGTTTGCCTAACTTGTCAAAACTTGATCATGTTATGTGTCATGAATGTCAGAAAGGTAAAATGACTAAATCTAGTTTCAAAAGCAAGGATTATTCAATAAAGAAGATACTTGAGTTGGTTCATACTAACCTATGTGATCCTATGAGAACTCAGAGTTATTATGGTGATAGATACTTTATTCTTTTTGTTGATGACTATACTAGATTGATGAATGTTATGTTCTTGAAAGAAAAATCTAAATCATTTAAGATGTTCAAGTGGTATAAAGCAAAGGTAGAAAAAGAGATTGGTAAAGAATTGAAATGCCTAAGATCTGATAGAGGAGGTGAATTTATCTCTGATGAATTTACTAATTTCTATAATGAGCATGGTATTAAAAGATAGGTCTCTACGTCGAGGACACCTCAGTAGAATGGGATTGCTGAAAGAAGAAATAGGTCAATAGTTGACTGTGCAAGAACACTGATGCTGTAAAAGAATGTTGCTCAGACATACTAGAGGGTAGTTGTTAGTACAACTGTTTATGTTTTGAACCGAGTACAACTAAAGAAGGACACTAACAAGACACCCTATGAGTTATGGTTTGGACACAAACCCACTATAAGTTATTTGAGGATTTTTGGAAGAAAATGTTTTATTCTGAAAGATGAGAGAAATGGGAAGTTTGACTCAAAAGGTGATGAAGGGATATTTTTAGGATATTCCAGTAAAAGCAAAGCATATAAGTGCCTGAAAAAAACTAATAATAAAATGATTGAAAGTACTAATGTCTGAGTTGATGAGTTTGATGAAAATAATGCAAAGGAAAGTACAAAGGAACCAGAAGACTATGGTAGATTCACTTACATTGAACACCTAAAGTATCTACCGAAGCAGCATGTGATAACCGGTCAACAAGAAAATAATACAGAAGAATAGGAAAGAGAAACCGACGAGCAGGATGGACCTACCAAGCAAGAAAATGAACCTGCACAGGATGAACAAGAAAGAAGAGATAAAGTACTGGCAAGATTTGTCAGGAGACATCATCCTGAGACACAAATTATTGGAGACAGACAAGCTAGCATGCAAACAAGGAGTAAGACAAGACAAGGTACATTGATCTAGACAACAAAGACATGGTATGTAGATTACATAAAGCTTTGTATGGTTTGAAGCAAGCATCGAGAGCCTAGTACGAGAGGCTACATACTTATTTGTTAAGTATTGGATTTGTTAGAACTAGTGAGAACATTAATTTGTACATGAAAGGAGATACTGATGATACTATTCTTATTGCTAAGATATTTTTGGATGATATTATTTTTGGAGGTCAAGATCACATATGTAAATCTTTTGCTAATGAGATGAGAAAAGAGTTTGAAATGTCTATGTTTGGAGAGATTAAGTTCTTTCTAGGACTACAAGTGATTCAGCAGAATGATGGGATATTCATCACACAATCTAAATATATAAAGGAAGTATTGAGAACATTAGGCATGGAAGATGCTAAACCTATGGGAACACCAATGGCCATTGGATGCAAACTAACTAAGCAAGATGAAACTACAGAGGTAAACCAGACACTGTACCGATCTATGATTGGTAAGTTAATATATGTAGTTCACAGTAGACCAGATATAGCACATGCTATGGGAATTGTTGCTAGATTTTATGCAAAACCCTAGAGAATCACACATGGTTGCAACAAAGAGAATCTTAAGATACTTGAAGAAAACATAAGACTATAGATTATGGTATCCTAAGGAAGGCAAGTTTGAACTAAAGATCTATACCAATGCTGATTGGGCTGGAAATGTGGATGATAGAAAAAGTACCACCGAAGGAGCATTTTTCTTTGGTGAAAGACTTGTTACATGGAAAAGTAAGAAGCAGGCTTGCATTTCTCAATCTAGAGCTGAAGTAGAGTATGTTGCTATTGCTACAAATTGCTCAAACATTGCATATATTAAGCAAGTGTTGGAAGGTATGAATGAGGTAATCACTAAGCCGGTGATTATATATTGTGACAACACCAGTGCAATTAATATTTCAAAGAATCTAGTGATGCACTCTAAGACAAAGCATATATCTATTAAGTATCACTACTTAAGAGAACAAGTATAGGAGAAGCAAGTGAAGTTAGAATTTGTTACATCAAAAGAACAACTTGCAGACATATTTACAAAGGCTCTACCGAATGATACATTTAAGTACTTAAGGACTAGACTAGGGGTCTGTCCCCTGTCTACTGGTCACTAATGTGATCTGGATGTTGCATCAACCTAATCTTATCAAAAGATCATTCATGTTGATGCAGCATAGTTCACACATTAGATCATGTCCAAGGTTGTGATAAGTTTGGAGAACTGAAACAGATTGGTATATCAGTAGACAGAGATATAGAGAATGCATTGGACAATAGAGAGTTACATAGCTACTAAAGAGCAGTGTGTTTATTTGTTTCATTGGCATTGTTGTTAAAGGGAGAGATAAACAATGTGAAATAATATACACCAATGATAACTATCTAAGGGAGAGATAATCTGGAAGAAAGGAAGAGCATTGAAGATCAATTATTGAGAACAAAAGTAGGAACCTGAGAGCTGAAAAGAGGATATCTGCAAATTGACAAAGCTATATTTTGAATGCTATTTAGTAATGTAGTAATTAAACATATTAAGCTAGGGAGAGCTTGTACAACATTTGTTCACAGAGTTATAGAATACATGTTTGGTATGTGTATGATATATTTCATATTACTTGAGTTGCCATCAATGCCAAAGGGAGAGATTGATGAACTACAACTGATTTAGAACCTGATTCAAGAATTTGTGATTTAAGATCACCAAGATCATTAATTAGATATGTAATATGATTAAATTAGTATTATGTTGTCATTGATGTCAACTAGTTTGACAGCACTTATCTTGTAAGTTACTATATCGAAACATCTATAGAAAAGGAGTGAAAGAGATGAAGTATAGAAATATCTACATGAGGAAGATGGATATGATAGATGAGGATAAAGAATACATTGAGTAACTTGTTGATGATTTTATGACCTTATGATATTGACTTGATTATGTTTCATTCATCTATGATGAGGAAAAGAGCTGAAAGACACAAAGCAGTGTTGTCGGTTGATGAAGCATTTCAGTGTACACCGACGAAGTGTAGTGTATACCGAGCACATTGTAAACCAAGCTTGTGTTCACTGACGCATTTATTTGTTAACCGAACATAGCAAAGGAATTAAATGACTAGTTTAGCTAATAAGATTGATGAGCTGGAAAGTGTATGATTTCGAGGTAACAGATAATGTTTGTTACACAGATCAATGACTAACAAAATTTGGGTTAGATCTAAAGGATGAAAATCAAATGTGTTATTGGCAAAATCAACAAAGATGATTAAGTAGAAAAATCTGATGGAAGAAAATGGTTTACTTGTCTATATAAGAGACTGGAATTTCATAGTGAAAAAGATGCCCGAAGGAGGAGACTATAGAATTATCACATGAACTAGTTTTCATTCATGCCTGAACAAACTAGTTAGTGAGAACCAAACTGCAGAGTTTTTACCGAGTGACAGGAAGCTATTACCGAGCGATAGTAAGTTACTGAACATTGATTGGAACAAAATTGATTTAATGATCAAAGGATTGAATGAGCTTAACATTGATCTATACATCTACAATTGAAGTTTTATTAAGGTAGATCACCTACTGTTACATTTTAACCATTGTACATAGTCAAATCTCTTAATCGAGTGGACTAGATAAGTCTTTTATGTATCATTCATAGAATGAACATTTTTATCTTGTCAACCCCATAGTGAATGTTGGTTGGACGATAACGGTTGGTCTAAAATCCTTTAACAAGGTCACACTTAATAGTGTGTTTGTCACACTTAAAATCCTCTAAAAAGTGCCCTTTGAAAGTTCATAAGAAAAAAGAGGAAGAAACTACTGCTAAAAAGAAAGATTTGACTAATGTTGTTTGGAAACCCAAAAATACTTCTAAGGATTCCTCAGTATTATTGAAGCCTTCAATAATACTTGAGCCAAGTTTGGATTCAAATGAGCACAAACTGAAAAAGATGACAAAGGGAGTAACTTGGAAGGTAAGGACTCTGCTGCTGTGGAAAAGGATCAGACAAAAGGTAACAATCAAATATTATTTGCTGATGTCAACTTGGAAAAGTTTTTTGAGGACAAAAAATTTTCTCCTTTGTTGGATGCTAACATTATTTTGGAAGAGATTAATCAAGGGGGAGAGATCTCTTTACCCTAGATAGAGGAGGAAAACTTGATTGTGGTTGAGGAGTTGGTCTTAGAAGGCAATTCTATCCTTCCCTCCTAGATTGAAACTGATAGAAGTGGGGATAACCCTATGGTTCCTCAAAAGGTTAAGGAAAACATTGAAAATCTTGATGATCTTAGCCAGGTGGTGGTTTTGGAATCCTTAGCTGAGAAGGAATCCAATCAACAAGAGAGTGGTAATAACAGAACTAAGTCCCCATACTGCCTTAAATTCAGCTCTCAAATTAAGATTAAGGAGGTTGGGAAGAGTTCCAAAAAGAAACCTAAAGGAGGCCAATCTCCTACATTTGCTAAAGGAATTAAGACCAGAAGTGAAAAAGTGATGTTGGGAAAGCTAAGGTTGGTCCAGGAAGAAAATAAGCTAAAGTTGGTAGAGAGCAAGAAAGTTGGCAAAATATTGCAGATGGTAAACAAAGGACCATTCCAGAGGCCTTTTCCCCAAATAGATTATGAAGATAATCTCTTGGAATATAAGGGGATTGAATGCACCACATAAACAAGACATTCTTAGAAATGTGGTCAGAGATTATAAACCTGATATTCTTCTTATTCAGGAAATGAAAATGAGTAAGGAAAAAGTTGAAAAACTTAGGTTTTTTCAGAAGTTTGGTGTTAGTAGTTCTAGATCGGCTGGGGCCTCTGGGGGCACTACTATTTTTTGGACCCAGAAGACTATTAATGGGGTGATTGTTGCTGAAGATCCCAACTTGATATCTATCAGACTGATGAATACTAGAGATAATTTTAGTTGGATTATCATAAATATTTATGCTCCTAATGCTAAAGCTAATAGGGAAAAGTTTTAGAAGAAAATCTCGGATAAACGGAATAACTTCAAGAATGAAAATTGGCTCCTTATGGGGATTTCAATACCCCTCTTATGGATAGTGAAAAGTATTGAGGTATCCTGTCTCAAGATGAAAGTAGAGCAGATTTGTTTAACTTTATTAATGATGAAGGTTTGATTGACCTTGACCTCCAAGGTTTGAATTTTACCTGGTCTAATCAGCGGGTAGGCCCTCAGAATATTCAAAGTAAGCTGGACAGAGCTCTAATATCCCATGATTGGATATCAAAATATAACTGTACGTTGACCTCCTTTCCTAAAGTTGGTTCTAATCATCACCCTTTATTGTTGGAGATCATCCCAATTTTTTCTCCTAAATGTTTTCCTTTTAGATTCAAGAAGATGTGGTTAAGCCATCCTGATTTGAGAAATGTATCTTGGATTGGTGGAACATTAAGGTGGAAGGCATTGTTATGTTCAAAGTTACTAGAAAACTTAGAAACATAAAGGAAAAATTTAAAATATGGAATAGAGAAGTTTTTGGAGACATCTTTAAATAGAAGAATAAGGCTAAAGCTGACTTTGCTGCTATTCAAGATATTATTCAGTCTCATGGCCTCTCAGATTCTCTTAAGTCTGAGGAACAAAAGGCTCTTGTCAACTACCATAATCTGATTTCTAAAGAGGAGACTTATTGGCGTCAGAGATCTAGGGCAATTTGGCTTAAGGAAGGGGATAGAAACACTAAGTTCTTCCACCTTACTACACTCAAACACAGGGCTACCAACCAAATAGCTAAAATTGCTTTGGATAGGGATGAGATCCATAAAGAAGATGATATTAAGATAATTGTTGTTAACTATTTTTCTACCCTTCTTATGGCTGATGATACTCTGGATAGAGATTGTCAAGATCAATTATTGGATGCTATTCCTAGAATTGTTAACACAAATCAAAATAGTGCTATTTAGGCAATTCCCTTTTATAAGGAGATCAGGGATGTTGTCTTTTCCTTTGAAGGAGACAAGGCTTCTGGCCTGGATGGCTCCCCCATGTTTTTCTTTCAAAAGTATTGGCTTATTGTGAAGAAGGATGCTTCTAATGAAGTGAAGGAGTTTTTTGGGTGCAAGCATCTTCTAAAAGAAATCAATGGAACTTTCTTAGCCTTAGTTCCAAAGATAGATGGGGCTCACTCATTTGACCAATTTTGACCTATTAGCTTATGTAACTCCTTCTATAAGATCTTTCCTAAAATTTTGACGTCCAAACTTTTGGTTATTCTACCTTTTCTAATTGCTCCTCAACAGAATGGTTTTGTTCTTGGTAGGCAGATTCTGGACTCGGTGGTGCTAGTTCATGAGAATATCCATTCTACTATGAAGGGAAACAAACAAGGTTTTATCCTTAAACTTGATCTTGCTAAAGCCTATGACCGGGTTGACTAGAATTTTTTGTGCTTGGTTCTGAAATAGTTTGGTTTTAGTGAAAGGGTCATCCAAATTATCTATCAATTGATATCTGTAGCCACCTTTGCTGCTCTCATCAATGGATCTCCCACCAAGTTCTTCAAAAGCTCTAGAGGCCTCAGGCAGGGAGACCCTATCTCTCCTATCCTATTTACTTTGCTAGCTGAAAGTATGGGGAGGTACTTTCAATCTTTGGTCTCTAAAGGTATCATTTTGGGTCTCAAACCCTCCTCTAGACCTTTAATTTTCTCTCATGCTTAGTTCATGGATGACACCATTTCTATGGGCACCTCTATGATTAAGGAAGCCAAAGCCTTTAAATTTTCTTTGAATCTCTACACTAAAGTACTAGTCAGCTTATTAATTAGTCTAAAAGAACTCTATTTTTCATTAACACTCCGGAGGAAAGGCAACGTAAGATGGCTGGTATCCTTGAATGTAGTATAAGTTCTTTCCCATCTACCTATTTGGGTCTGCCTTTAGGCCTTAATATCAGTGACTCTTTTTGGAATCAAATGGTGGAGAGATTTTTTAAAAAGATGGCTGGTTGGAAGGGAGCAGTTATGTCTCAGGCTGGAAAGATAACCTTGATCAAATCTTCTCTTCAAAGTCTTATGGTGTATGCTATGAGTTTATTCAAGATGCCATCCAAATATGTAGATAAAATTGACTATATCCTGAAATGTTTTCTTTGGTCTGGGGTTGAGGAAAGAAACCGTATACCTCTTATTGCTTGGGAAAGACTGTGTAACCGAAGTCTATGGGGGGCTTGGGGCTTAGATCTATAAAGATAATGAATAAAGCTCTTTTGGCTAAGCAACTTTGGAATATTTATGAAGATCATAAGGACTAGAATACAATATGTAAACATAAATATCTTTATGACATCCCCTCCATTGATCAGTTCCTTTCCAGCTCAGAGAAAGTGGAGGGCTCTATTTTTTGGAGGAATATCAATGATGCCAGAAGCATAGCTAATAAAGGAAAGGCTTGGAGGTTGGGAAATGGTTTTAGTATTAACTTTTGGGAAGATCCTTGGCTATTTGACAAACCCCTGAATTGCATCTTTAACAATCCTCAGGATATCAGAAGATGTTCTTTTGGTCCTAAAGTGAAAGATTATTGGAGAAATAATTGTTGGGTGAAGTTGGATAAGTTTAACCTTGTTTTGCATGAAATTGATAAGGCCCTCCTGGCTCAATTCTATTATGCTAACAAGGAAGACACTCTTATATGGGGTCCCTCTTCAAGTGGAAAATTTTCTATGGTGTCTGCTAGCTCTATTCAATTCGAGGAGCTTAAGGAAATCCCTTTTTGGGCAAAGATTTGGAATAAGAATCTCACCCCCAAAATTGAGATTTTTTATTGGATCTTTGTTCAAAACAAAGTGCTTACCATTAACAAACTTAGAAAAAGAGAATTTATCATGCCAAATAGGTGTTGCCTTTGCTAGGAGGCTGAAGAAGATACTAACCATCTCTTTTTGCATTGTCCTTTTTCTTAGCAGGTTTGGTCTTTCTTTTTGTAGGATAATGCTTTATGCTGGATTTTCCCCTCTTCTATCTAGGATTTTTGCCAGCACTAGTGCTATCTAGGTGATAATGCTAGGGATAAACATATGTGGACTCTGGTTGCTCCCCATATTGCTTGGAGTCTTTGGAAAGAAAGAAATAATCGCATATTTAGAGACAAAAAAAAGTACTCCTGCTTTGGTGTATGAGAAGGCTTACAGTGGGATGCTAGAAAACTTGAGTAGAATCACGCAACATATTAGGAATAATGGGGTCTCTCAAAGTAAAAAGAAGGATCATGTTAATAGTGTGTGGATCGCTCCCCCTAATGGATGGATTAAGATAAATTTTGATGGCATGGCTAAGGGAAATCCAGGCCCTACGGGGTGTGGTAGTGTTATAAGGGATTGTAATGGTAATGTTATTGTTGCCATTTTTGTTCCTCTAGGAACTCAAAATAACTATCTTGCTAAGGCTTCAAGAGTTTACTATGGATTACAGCTTTCCAGTAAACTCAATTTTAAAAAAATATGGGTGGAAGGCGACTCATTAAACATTATTAATTTCCTAAAGGGAAAATCTCCTCCATCTTGGACTATTGATAACATTATTTCCAAAGTGAAAGACATCATCGCTAAGTGTACAGGGACTTACATAACCCATGTGTACCATGAGGGTAATGTCATGGTAGACAGCTTGGCTAACATAGGGGTTAAGGCTGCTGAGGTCATCACTTGGGATAGCGAGGAGAATATTAGAGAGGACACCAAATCTCACATTTATTATGACAAAATCAATCATAAAGAAGGAAAGATTGATAATTATTAATGAGACTTTCCTTAGCTATATGAAGTCTGACGGTAATTATGAGAAAGTATGGAACAAATTTTTAAGTAACATGATTATTAACAGTTCGCACATTTTCTAGGTTCTGCATTTTAGCTACTTGTTTAATAGGGACTGTTATGTTGATTACCTTGGCTCTAATCTTACTGATAGCTCTACTTTCTTGAACTCTGCAATCATGGGGGGTGATTTGAAGCGCGAAGAACTAGATAATTGTAACAAGCTTAAGGAACCTGACATGGCAATGGTTTGGCACAAACTGAAAAAAGGTGGAGTGACCCCTTACCTGGAAAAATTACATGGATTTGATAAGGAGGCGACTCAAAGATTTGTGGAAGGCTAGAAAGATAACACTGTCACCATTGAAGGGAGAAAGTTGGAGATTATTGTTGAGCTCATAGCTCAAGTTATGGGGATTCCCAATAATGGTCAAAATTTTTATAGGAACAAAAAGATTTTGGATATGGTGACTAAGAAGTTCTCGAAGTCTATGAAAGAGAAGGTCGCTTTTGCGGAAGGCAAGGTTAATGGCTACATGGAACCTGTCAAGATCAAGGAGATTTGGAGACATGTTCTGTAGACTGTGATGGAGTACTTTACCCTCAATGGCCGCTTCACTCATGCTCATTCCCATCACTTTATGTTCCTCAACCACTTCAGGTACAAGGACACCATAAACATTCCCTTTTATCTGTACACCTCTTTGGTTAAAAGCATAAATGAGCATAAGGGGTCTCCTAAGAAGGTTTTCAAGCATGAGGGTTTGATTTTGTTAATTTATGAGCATATGAAGAGAACCATACCTACCCCTAGCTCTACTCCTTCTTCTAGGAAGATTAAAATGAGCTCTAAGAACCCTAAGTCTAGGTTGGTTAAGCGGAAGGTAGAAGACAATTTGGGTAGTAGCTTGAAGAAAATTTGCTCGGAAGCTACTAAGGAGGAGGTTTACTTTGAGGGCTTGGAGACGGAGGATTCTAAGGATGAGGTCTCTAACAATGCCCAGGAGAAGAAAAGCCCTAGCAAGGTTGAGGAAGATACTAATGATTCTAAGGCTATTTATGATCATGAAGAGCACAAGGAGGAGACTGGTGGTGAGAACTCGAAAGAGGTGAACAAGGAGGTTACTAGGGAGGGAGACCAGTTGAAAAATGATACCAACATGTAGGGTACTAATGATTCTCAGAGGTTGGGAGATGAGACTGAACCTTTGTGCACTGAGGAGAAGGATACTACCATGTGCAAGGAAGATAAAGACATTGTTGAAGCCGAGGACCCTAATAAAAATAGTCAGAAGAATAGAGCAGAGGAGAAAGGTAAAGATGTGCACAAGGCTATTACTGAAGGTTCTAGGGGGTGTAATTCTCATAGCCTTGAAGACCTGGTTGACACAACCATCCAATATTCGGAGAAATAGAAGAATGATCAGGACTTTAATAAAGAGGAGGTTCCCATTCTAGATGATTTCATCGAAGGCATGAGGCATGATATGCCTATATCTCAAGATTCTGAGGATAATAATCAGGAGGGCAGTGAGGAGTCTAGTGAACGTAAGGCTAGAGAGTCTACCATCAAGCTTATCTTCAAAGATTTCAATGATAGGGAAGAGGTGACTACTGGTGTTTTGCAGACTGCCAAAGCTGAGGCCCTTTATTCTTTTAGGTTCAGTAAGTGGTGCTTTCATGAAATTAAAATGCTCCATTTGAAATGCAAAAAGCTGGAAGCTAACAATGTCATCCTCCATGAAAATGTGGAGTCTCTTCTCAAAGAGAGGTCTTCTAATTCCCCTACTGCTAATCTGAAGGAAAGAGTGGATAAAGTTGATAATACTCTTATCAACATTCTCCAGCACAGTATGGACAGTATGAAGGCATCTAGTACCAACCATAAGGCTCTAGTTAATTTACTGGATAATGCATTTAAGGATGATACTGAGGTTAGAAATGCTCATCTGCTGGATAGTGGTGGCCCCAGTTCTTGGACCCATAGAAAGAAGAAATCCCCTATGATTAAGAATAATCTAGATGAACTAAAAAGTGTTATTAGCAGGATGGATAACATCCAGGCCAAGATGGAGAAAATGTTGGATGAAAAAGCTGGGATTCTGGATGTGGATGCTTAACCTGGTGCTCCTGGTGGTGTTTTTGTTTTTCATGTTATCTTTATGGCTGGACTTCTGTCCTCTTTTTTTGCTAGCTTTGTAGTCCCTTATATGGGCAATTCGCTATTGTATGTCTCTTATGATGTTTATGCTATATATTTCTGATCTTTTGATCCTTAAGTTGTAAAGGGTTTCAGGTCCCTTTAAAACCTATTTTTCCAGTAATCAGAATAGTGTGTTTGTAACCTTTAACAGGGTTGGGTCTTCACCAACCTCACTTCAGAAGAGTGAATATTTTTGGGTTGTCGATCCCAGGTGGTTTTTTCCTTCACATGGTTTCCACGTTAAATCTCGTGTTATGTGTTGATTGTGATATTTGTTTGATGTCATATTTACATGTTGCATATTAGATTTGATTGGTAACTACTATATGTTTTAGACTGATAATCGGTAAAAGTATAGACAGTACAGTATTTTAAGTTACTGAGTATCATAAGTGTTAAGTATTTGATTTTGGATCATACATTTTGTATTGGGACACTAGATAACTGATTCACCCCCCTCTCAATTATTCTAATAGGAAGGATTGTATATAACACTAAGTTTTATGCCATTGAATGACAACCCCATAAGATAGACAAAAGGTGTTGAGGCACTAGAGAGAAACTTGAATGTTTTCCTCTTCCTCAGTAATAGTGAGGAAAGAATCATCTGTGAAATGGCCATTGACAAGTTGAGCGGGTGACTTAGGAAGGGAAATTCCTTTGACATGACCAATAGAGATCATAGAAGCTAACAGATACCCAAAGACTTCAATAGCCAAAACATAAAGAGAAGGTGCCAAAGGAAATCCTTGGCAAATAGATCTAAAGAGCCCAAAAGCAAAGGATTAGTAGCCATTAATAGTGATGCAAGCAAAGGCATCTCCAAAAAGCATTTGAATAGGCTAGATAAAGCGAGACCCAAATCCAAGGGTTTTGAACATTGCAATGATGAAAGGTCATTCAATGCGGTCATAAGCCTTAGAAAAATATATTTTAATAAAATAGCACTCAACTTAGAGTGTCATGCCCATTCCATGTCTTCCTAGATGCAAATAATGTTATCCAAAATGAATCTCAATTTGATGAAGCCAGTTTCTTCAAGCTGAATAATGAGAGGTAGAATATGGTGAATCTTGAGAGCCAGAGCCTTGGCAATGATTTTATAAGAAACATTGAGCCAGGTAATGGGCTACTAATTACTAATATCCTCTAAGTCCCCAACTTTGGGTATGAACTTAATATTCCCTTGATTGATGATTTGTCCCAGGGAGTGTGAATGGATGACTTCCAAATAGACCTTATGAAGGTTAGGGCCAACATAGGGCCAAAAGGCTTTGTAAAACTCACAAGGAAAGCCATCACAACTAGGGGCTTTGTCATTCAACATGGAAAAGATAACATCTGAGAGGTCCTCAAGAGTGAGCATCTAGTCACAAAAGGTTCTTTGGGTATCTTAAATCTTGTTTGGAACAATTGCAATGCAATACTTCAAGACTTGGTCCCTGGCAGGAGCACTTCCCTATGTTATGAACACCTTCTCATAATTCCAAACAAAAGCTTGAAGAATGTCAGGAAGTTTAGTAAGAACTGACTATCCTTAATTCTTTTGATACTTGAGGAAGTATGACGAGCTCAAAGAGCCATTAAAAACTCCTTAGAAGATGTGTCACCCACTTTGAGCCAATGCAATCTGGCTTTAACTTGAGCTCCTCTAGTAGAATGTTGATCTACAATCTACTTATGATGTCTGAATTGAATCACCTAGATCTGCAAATCATGGTTGAAGGGATTCAAAGCTAGAGCTTCAGTAGCAACACAATGATCCTTGGTGATAGTGTCATATGAATGCTGATGGTACATAGCAAGCTATCTACTATAAATGCAGAGAAATCTTGTAGTGCGAGTGATGATATCATTCCACCAAGCAATCCACCTTGTTGGTTGATGTGGCTTGGGCTCCAAGTTCCAAACTCGTTGAATATGGGCCATGGTGGCTTAATGATGAAGCAACAATGTGTTCAAATAGAATTACATCTTGAAAGGATGCATCCTAAATATCTACCATTCAATACAAAACTTTATGGGGTAATGGTTTGACAAGGTCACATCCACAAGTGGCAAGGCAAGTAGATCTTGGTTTTCAGAGAATGAAAAAAAAGATTTAGCTGCGATCATGATAGGATCGAGTCTCTTAAATATTCTATCAAAACCAACTCTAAAATTAGACCAAGTATGCCAAACCCCACTAGGACGACGATGATTAATATTGGGATAAAAAAGGCCTTATTTATTATACATGTAAAACCAAGCCTCTCTTTCTTTAGTTGCCTAGCGAAAAGGAAAAATCCCATCCTTAATGTCACCTCAACCATATTGAAGTCCCCACACATGACCCAAGTTACTGGCAAATAGTCTTCTACCCAACACTATAGTTGTGATCTTTCAACAACATCATTGGGAGCATAAACATTAATGATCCCAACTGAATGATTATTGATTGACAACAAAACTCACACAACTCTCTGCATGGGGTTAGAACCATGATCGATAATAGAAGAACTCCAACAAGGGGAAATGAGAGTAGTAACTCCACCTCAACCAACTTCATTATGGGAAGAAAAAAACAAGAATATCTGGCCAAATAGCATGACATATAACAACAAGCATGAAACCAACAACTTTAACCTCCTAGAGGTACATAACATCTAGGTTTGAAATGTGGTGATGAACATCTCTAATGGAATACTTTCTATAAAGGTTTGTGAGACCTCTTACATTCCATGAGATGTAATTCATTAATCAAAAGATTTCATTTTTTCCTCATGCCTAGGAGAGGAGAAACTATTATTTGATAAATCTGAACTAGATCTAAAGCTAGAGTAAGAGTCACCACTTGGAAGGACTCTATGCTTCTCTGGGCCACCAACATTGTTCTTAGCATGCCTAGAAGGGCTACGATAATGACACAAAGTTGGTTGAGTTGCAATCATTGAAGCAGATTGAGGAATGTGAATCCACGAAGGGTAAGAAGCACTTCCAACTACAAACATTCCCTTGCGGGGCAAGGTTTGAAACAAAAGTTGGAGGAGGAGTGTCCATTTGAATAGGCAAAGCCTGAGAAGAAACCTCTGTTGACGACTGAGAAGCTGAATTGATAAGTTGGTTTTGGGAAAAAGTCGAAGGGTGCTTGCCTTTGTAGACCATTGTAGTCTAACACAGGAGTAGGGTCAAGAGGGGCCAAATAATGGCACACCCTAATGATCCAACTTGCTCAACAACATGCGGAAGCAAACAACAACATAGTGAGAGAGAGAATGCAAGACCTTTTCATTAATTTTCATCAAATAGATTCATACATGTCAAGCTGTAAGGCCTTCTCGGTTATGACCTGATATTACAATGATTTACAGAAGTCCTCAAACATGTGAGGATCTACCAACAATCTCTAATCTAATGTCTTCTATCTTCTATCCAAAAAACCACTTTTAAATTCTAACCAAACAACCACATTTATACAAGAGACTGCCGAACTAATTCGGTCTTAAAATCCACAATCAACAGAAGAAATGATCAAGTCTAGGACCACTCGCTTTCCAATGATTGATTCAGCATTAAATCTGCAACCTATAATCAATGCACAAGTTGGCCTCAATAGAAACTCAAAAGAAACTACTAGGTAAGCAAGGATGACCGAGCAACAAACAAGCATCATCGAGCGTTAGAGAAACAACCGACTGCCTAGGAGATAACTAACCAACCTCGGTAACCAAAGGAAACTAACCAACTACCAACCAAATCAGTCAAAGAAGGAACCAAGCAACACAGACAAACTCCAAAATGTTTTTGGTGACACAGGATTGCCAAGGACCCGAGATGCTCCTGCATCAAACACCTAGGGTTATTTTGAAATGATTCTCTAAATCATTTGGAAGGTATGATCCGAGCTGCATCCAACTCAAACTGTGAAATCCATGAACTGTCTTAAATTAGTTTATTCTTCCACTTTACCAGATATTCCATATACTATTTTCCTCTTGTACTCTTGCCAATTCTTTGCTCTAAAATATGTTCAACTTCCTCTTTCTACTTCTTAGGATATTCCATCGGTACTACCATGTCTTCATCAGGTTCATGGTACTCATACAAATCAGCAATGTTGAAAATAGGTGATATGTGTTGGTAAGTTGTCTATACTAAAATATATGACTATAGATAGTGTTTTCATTATGGCAACAAAGTCATATAGTAGTTCGGAGTCAGCACACTATGTATAAAGATCTGAATTCAATTAAGTGTTGAAGACTGGATAGTTAACAAAGCACCAGAAACTCAGAGCATCAGCGCACATGTGTACGGATGAATTATGGCATGCACCCTAGGATATATGTTGCAGACATGTTAGTGATGTTAAGTTCATGGATGCATGGTTTGATGATGAACGCAAGTAAAGTTATGCAACCGCTATTCACATGTAGCAGTTTCCTGTGTTTGTTCAATAGAGTCGACAGAGATTTTATTAGTTCACGAGTTGTGCCTATCATTATGGTATGCACCCTGGAAGTTAAGGTTGTTAGACATTACTTATGCTAAGTCTAAGAGTGCATAAGTAAATCTACAAAGATGTGAAAGTTACAGTCAGTTAAAGTTGCACATCTAGTGTGTGCCAGCAGAGAATGGAGCATGGAGCTAACAGTGACTATTTTGGTTTGTGATTATAATTTAATGTTGTAAGGGCTATGCACCCATTGTATTTAGGTTGCCAACATATGT
This sequence comes from Chamaecyparis obtusa, assembly GCA_027943335.1. NCBI lineage: Eukaryota > Viridiplantae > Streptophyta > Pinopsida > Cupressales > Cupressaceae > Chamaecyparis > Chamaecyparis obtusa. The sequence continues at coordinate 428,356 of BSBK01004397.1, read as the reverse complement.
ATATGTATAATTGTAAGCATGCTTAAGCCAATTCATTTGGAAGCATTGTTTGTAATTAGTTATAGGGCTGACCTAATTGTTTTGTTTATATGAGTGTATAAATATGAGATGCGCCCATTGTATTTGGTATGGAAGTTGTATGAAAGTTGTGTGAAGTAGAGAAAAGGTATGCAAAGAGAGCATATGATGTATTAGAGCTTTGCTAGAGGTCAAAGCATTAGTGCAACAAAGGAACTGATCTGACAAGCAGTGTCATAGCAACAATTCACCTGCAGATATAGTGTGTATCTTATCTCAGAAGGTTGTAGCCTTCATCATTTGAGCAGTGAGGTCTAGGATAGTGAGTCTACTCCCCTAATAGGGATCATTGTAAAAGACTCCTAACAGGGTCCAACCCTTAACCGGGTCTATTGTACTAAAAGCATTATAAAGCTACTCCTAATAGGGTAAAGGATCTTCTAACAAGGATCAAAAAACACTAGTGCAGAATATTAGTGGGTATCAAGTCCCACCGGGGTTTTTACCTATTTAGGTTTCCTCGTAACCATATTAGTGTCATGTGTTGATTTCTTATTTCATGTTTATGTGAATGTTTAATTCAGTATTTAGATTAAAGTGAAAAGTTAAATTATAGTAAACATTAATTCACCCCCCCACCCCCCCTCCTCAGTGTTCCCATTCCTAACAATTGGTATCAAAGATCTGGTCCTCAGCAAAGAAGTTTAACCACTTGAGGAGATCATGGACAAAGAAGATTTGAAGAAGAATCTTGAAGTAGCTCTTGAAGACCTGGACAACTCAGAAAGAGAAATTGAAAAACTAAAAGAAAAAGTCAGTGATGCTCAATTAGTTATCAAGAAACTAAGAAAGGATTTGAAGGGACACTCTAACAGTGATCTTGAAGAAAAAGTTAAGAAGTTGAATGAAGAAAATGCATCCTTAGTGAGTCAGCTTGAAGAACTTGATGAAAAACTTATGAACAATCAAGATGTCTACAATGAACAAGTAAAGGAGAACCTTCAACTCAATGAAGAGTTAAGGGAAGCAAATTTGGAAATCTTGGATTTGAAGAATTGCAAAGCAAGATTGGAGTCTGAGTTAAAATATGCAAAGAACCACATTGACAAATTACACACTAGTTTTGATTTGATAGAATCTCACTTGTATGCAAGAAGAGTCAAAGGAGACACTAGTTGTATTAGATACAATGAAGCACAAAATCAGATTGATAAGATGCGAGCAAGAAAGGAGACACAAAAAGAATCTACTGATACTGAGAAGACTGAAGATCAAACCAAAGACAATGGTAGTCCTCCTAAGAATGAGCGCAAGCCTATTGAATGCACTTGTTTTGCATGTAACAAGCATGGACACATTGCAAGAAACTGTACAGAGGTAAAGCCTTTTAATGGTTATTGTTATACATGTAATAGATTTGGTCATAAAGCAATAAATTACAAGACTAGTAAGAAGGACAGGATTCAACACGATCAAATAAATCAGAATCAGACCAATGCAATAAGTTTTCAAAATGTTACATGTCAGATATGTAACTATAATGGTCATACAACAAAATAATGTAGAATGGTGACTCATGTCAATGCGATGAGGAATAATAGACCTACAGTGATTTGTCACACTTGTAACAAGGCTGGACATATCTCAAAGTTTTTTAGATCAAGGACGCAAGGATAGGAAAGCCCTAAAAAGGTTGAAGAACCAGTTTTGGATCCTGAAGCAGAAATCAAGTTTGTGAAGGCATCAGAAGATGCGAGCATGATTTGGTATGATGGAAAGAAGGAAAATGTTGATGGTAATGTATTGGATGCATCCCTAGTGGATGCACCCTCTACATCTGCATGAATGGCCCTCAAGGTCACAGGGGGAGCTAATTTAGCTCTAGTCCCCTGCGTGGCTGGTATACTCATCCTCAGAGTATGCACCTTTAGACTTAAGCTATTGGATTGTATTGGAACCTTTGTGCAAGAGCACACTTGCTGATTGTTAGCAAAACTCAAGTTTGAAAATTTGAAGTGACAGCCTGGTTTACGTGAGTTACATTAATGGCAAATTTCTTACTTTAAGTACACAAAAAGATGTTTGTTTACTCATTGCATTCATACTAAGAGCGATTGGAGAGCAGATTGAACCTTGGAAGTTCTTGTGAAGAGTTGGAGATTAAGTTATCAGTGATTGCAGTACATTTGATTGGTTGCAAGAAACCCTAACTCGTTGCACCGGTTCGGAAGCCGTCATGACATCTCAGAGATCCTTTGGAAAGTGAATATCAAGTAAGTCATGGCCACTCCTATTATTTTTGATGTTGCTAAAAAGAAGCGGTATGTTTTCAAAAGGCACCCATTTAAATCAACCCTAGATGATTTAGAGGGAGCATTTTCCCGCACGCCAATGGGCATCATGCATGTAGAAGAAATAAGGGCTTACATTTATTGTAAGAAGGAACCTATTGGACTGGATAGATTGAGAGCGCACATGGACACAATGCTGAAACCAGATAAAATGTTCATGGATGAATACACTAAATGGAATGATCACCCCATTTTTGAATATGCCACGACATATGAGTTCTATGAGGAAGAATGGATAAAGATATTGTTGAGTATAATCCATGATGATTTTTTTTGGATTGGAGATGTACCAGTAAGAATTACAGGAGACTTGATTCATGAGATGACAGGTCTCTCTAAGACAGGTGCCATCCTTCCAGTGGGTAAGGATGTCAGGAAAATGGTGGAGCAAGTGTGTAAATCCAAAAGTGATAAGCGTGACATGACCATTGAGCCGATAGAGCAACCAGACATCAAGTCGATATTAATGATATTGGGTTACAAATTTCATCATACCAGCAGGGTGAATAGTGTGTTTGCGGGCACTATTCTAGTAGCCATTCATCTTATGTAAGAAGATGGAGAGTTCAACTTGTGTGAGATCTTGTGCGCACAATTGATAGACAACATCAAGGCTATCAAACATGACAAAATTAAGGTATTCAGGTTTGGGTCCTTTATCATCTATATGTACCTTCATATAGTTGGTAAAGTGTCAAACTTGTATCTAGACAAGTCCATTCCTACCATGCCATAGATATCAAACAAAGCATGCACTTAAAACACACTTAGAGATTTCATTACCTTGGAATTGAAGACCTTCAGAGCAAGGATGTAGATGAGGTACAAGATTCCTGAAAGTATTGTGGAGAAGTATAAAGATTCAATATGCTTCATGGTGGAGATTGATACTACTTGTATGGAAGCTATTGAGCCTAGAACTAAGTGGATTCATCCACTTGGGTATGAGGTTGAGGAATAAGTTCTTGAAGCCTATGCACAAGTATTTCTATCAACACCTAAAGATGACAATGAACCTAGGTGGGGAACCTATGAAGAAAAATCTAGAGAAGTTGATGCTAAGCTGAACAGTACTGCAACTAAAAGAAAGGTTGCAAAAGTTACATCAGAGATCTTGAGGATACATGGTGTATCTCAAGTAGATCTTGACAAGGCTAGTAAAGAGAAGATTGCCCTAGAATTGAAGAGCATATCAACAGAGGAAGAACAAAAAGATCCTAAGATGAAGAAGATTAAGATTGAAAAAGATGATGACATTCCTTCAGCGCCCAAAGAATCCAATGATCCTATTGCTCCTCTAAAGTATGAACCAATGATCAGAAGGAAGAAAGAAGTAAGCACTACTCATCCATCCTCACTAGCTACAAGGAGCAGGAGAAACATTCAAGCACCCCCTAAGGCAGGATTCAAACCAAGTCTCAAAACCTTGAGCGCAAGAATTATTGACGAGGGTAGAATTGATCAGGTAGGAAAGTTCTATGAGACATACAGTGAAATTGATAAGTCAAAAATTCATAATATGATTATCAAATATATGATAAAGTTTAAGAAGACAGTTCTTGAATTGAAATCAGAAATTCCTGATAATGTATGGGACATTTTAAAACACCTAAAAAGACAAGAAAATGAGGAAGATCAAAGAATAAGAGAAAAAGTTTTAGAAGATACACTACCTATATGTTCTAAAGATGAAGAAGTACTTATATTGAATCTGGTGAAGCCGCACCTAAGAACAAAGATGAGAACTCTACATATAATGAACAAGGACTATGATCTGATAACGAGGGAGATAGAAAAAGAATTTGAGAAAGTGTTGTTGGAACAACAGATCAAATCACCTCCTGCGCCCATCACTCATGCACCCAACAAGAAAGATAAAGTGGTTGAGCCCACTAATGTACCAATGACAAGTCCTCAGGACTCAGCACCCATAGCAGGAACTCAAACAAAAGTAGATCAGTTCACGCCCATGATAAGATCATCCAAAGATAGCACAATTATCATAGATAATGTGGAAATAGCCATGGCAGATACTGATTAGGACTTGGACAAGTTTGAGGAAGAATTTGTCAGCACTGAGGAAGCATAAATCTTATGTAGCAATACCCCTCCCACTTAGCAAGAAGAAGTAATCATAGAAGACATTTCTAGTGACAAATAAGTAGAAAAGAAAGATGAATCTTCTGTTGATTTGGTCAAGATGAAGCAAGAGGTGATGGAAAACACTCCCATCACTCCCTCCTCAGCATTGTTGTCAAGTTTCACACTTGACACTAGCAGTTTGGACTCTTGGAAGGAAGAAGACCTGATTAAGTTTAGCATCCCGACAATGGAGAAGGCTAAGGAGAAACAAGTAATGAGAAATCCTCTCTTGGTGGAATCAGTAAATATTTTGAACAGTTTTCTACTAGAAGATAAGAAGGTAGTAAAAGTTCATTTGGTAGATGATGTGAGCATAGTCATATCACAGTTCAAAGTCAATTTCTCAAGCCTAGAAGAATCTGCGGCCATAGTGGCAGAGAAGAAGTACTTAAAGAAGAAACTAGATGAACTGATGAGTAATTTTGCACTAGACTTAAACTCTCTTAAGTCTGGTCAGGCATCATTGAAGGAGTTTGCAGATCAAGGAAGGAAAGTAATTGCCGAATCCATGAATCAGGATAAGTTCACTGATGCACATCTGAAGAAGATCAAAGATGCAGAGGCAATGATTGAGAAGGTGAAGAGTTCAATGTTAGATACTTCCACTAATGTAAATATGTGTAACAATGTCTATCAAGGTCAGTTAGACATAATTGAGAAGGCAAAAAAAGAAATGGAGAAGATAAGGTCTAGACAAACTCAGTTGAGGAACGCTCTTGCACCCTCACTAGACATTCTCAGTCAAAACATAAAGGAGATTGATGCGACCATGATAACCTATGATCAAGGTCTGAGCATAGAATTGGAGATGATGGAGAAGCTTCAATATGCATTATGCACCCATCTATAGATAGTCAATTCCCCGATAACCTTTTCGAAGAAGGAGATCCAGAAACTCAAGATTGCATATCTGGATGTTTTCCCTCAGTAAGTGTATGTAGATAAACTTTTTGATGCACCTTTGTCTTTAATGTCAAAGGGGGAGTTATATAGAATATAGAGTATATAAGATGTATAGGGAGATATAAGTTTATGTATATAAAGATGTATAGAAGACAAAATGTTTTGTGTAAAGGGACAGTTAGAAACTTGGCCATATTCCTTTGTTGCCATCACTGACAAAGGGAGAGATTGTTAGAAAGTTGTCTATACTGAAGTATATGACTATAGATAGTGTTGTCATTATGGAAACAAAGTCATATAGCAGTTTGGAGTCAGCGCACTATGTATAAAGAACTGAATTTAGTTAAGTGTTGAAGACTGGACAGTTAACAAAGCACCAGAGACTCAGAGCATCAGCGCACGTGTGTACGGATGAATTATGGCATGCACCCTAGGATATATGTTGTAGACATGTTAGTGATGTTAAGTTCATGGATGCATGGTCTAATGATGAACGCAAGTAAAGTATGCAGCCGCTATTCGCATGTAGTAGTTTCCTGTGTTTGTTCAGTAGAGCTAAAAGAAATTGTAGGATATGAGCAATACAAATCCACAAAACCTGAAGATCACCTGCATACAAAAACCTATTACAATAAAGTAGAGACAAGAAGAGGGCAAGGGGTTGACTCAAAAATATGAAGAAGAATATATCCTCAATTAATGAATAAAAATAATGTACAATGGATCATCCTTATAAAGGAGATCGAAAGCCTTGAAAGGCAAACCCTAGTGCATGTAATAATTAGTTTAACTATTACATGACTAATGCATGAGTTTAGAACAACTAGTGCATGTGAGTTTAACTAAAGCAAAAGGAGTTGACATCTTAAGAAGGGAGTAAAGATTAATTAACATAATTAATACTTTACTCTAACACCCCCTTAAGATGAGCAACGATGCAACTACAAATAATGCAAGAAGAAAGCAAAAAATGGGTCCTGGCAACATGGCTTGATGAGGTACCCATGTACAAAAGAGAGTCTCTATAAAGTGGAGAAATAGTGAAAACCACATGGGAAAAACTCTACTCCAAAAAGAGACAAAGGCTAGTCTGAAGGACTAAAGAAGCCTCCAAAACTAGGGATGTTCCAGAAAATAGGAATAAAAAATGAACATGTAGAACATCACCAAAGCAAAAGGATGAAAACTCTGTCAAAAAATAACTGTTGATCTGAAGATCCTCTATAGAAATATGACTAGGTAGAGAAGACTGTAATCTTCATAAGTGCCTCAAATGACACTACTCGAATCAGGAGGCTAACAAAGGTGAACAACTGAACTCGAAGATACAAATGGTATAAAACACCAAAGCCTGAAGAGTTGATCAATCAAAGATAGAAAAGTGCCTCTAAAAAATAGGAAAGAAAAGAGTGTCCATATGGTAAATGATCCATCTCACCGGAATGCATAGGTACCCAGCCACTGCAACCGCCTAGTACATAGGATCAAATATTGAATACATAGCTCACACTATCAAACCAAGGAAGTAGTAGAACCAATAGTAGAAACCCCCCCCCATACTGTTGACAAGAGAATAATGATAGGTACACTGAAAAGATCGTCCAATATGAACTGCATGATGAAGATGAATCTGAAACATCGAATGTGCAAAGAGAGTACAAACACAAATAAAGATACCTAAGGCTAATGTCATTGGAGGAACACTCACATGACAAAAGAAGATGGAAAACAAAGGCAAACATCAAACCCCCCCAGCACATTATAATGAAGTGCGAGTACAAATAACATGAACATGTGCAAGATCCCATCAAAGCAATAGAATGACACTTTATCTCAATGCGTGTGCATAAAAGAATGCTACAAAAGTGAAGTATACACTGCTCAAAGAAGATCAAAGGCTTTTGAACCAAAATAACAACCTAAGATGAGCCATCCCTCAAAGGGAAGAGATCCCAGGACCTGAAACAACCAAGGTATCCACTAGACTACAAAAAAACAAGAATTTGTATAAAAATGAACCTGGAGTATAATATAGAAAAATTACTCACAACACTGAAAATCTCTCTGAACAAGCTTTCCAATGATATATCATTTTCCAAAAATGGAGTTCGAATGCGCAAGATAGAGCTCCCACAGTGCAGAAATGAAGATCTAGCTTTGATAGAGAAAAACACTATTATAAAAATAAAACTAGAAAATATAACCTCCAAATCTGGAAAGAGCTTGGAATCAGCTTTCTGACGATATCTCGTTTGCCAAATTTTGACACCGTATGCTCAAGATATGAGCAAAAAACTAACAACTGCGCTGGAAGGCCCAAAGAAGGTGTTTGCAAGGAACTGAGGATGGGTGACGTTAGAAAAAGGACAAAAAACCATATGAAACCATTAGATCTGAAAAAATCTCAGAAAAAGCTTTTCGAAAATATCTCGTTTGCCAAAAATGGAGCCTGGATGCAAGAGAAACGGATCCTGGAAGGCAAGAGGTCTGAAATGCCAAGATCATAGAGAACATCTGACTTTGACAGAAAAAAAGAGCATCAAAATGGAAAAATCACAAAACCATACCAAAAAATTTAGATTGGGCTTAGAACCATCTTTCCAATGGTATATCGCTTGAAGAAAATGGAGCCCGGATGAGAAAGGTGGAAGCTGATAACCAATAGGTAGTACCAAAGGGAAGGAAAAATAGAAGCCCTAAATTTGAAGGACTGGTGTGAAAATTAGAGGAAAAAACTTCAAAATTTGAAACACTAGAAAGATGCGCCTCTGAACCAGCTTTCCAACAGTATCTCATTTGGCAAAAAATGATACCATAGACCCAAGATACGCCCAAAATAGTGTAGGAGGGCTGAAATGCAAGAGCACAGAAAAATATCTATCTTTGATTGCAATAAAGGCAACATTAATGGAAAAATCAGGTAACCACTCTAGCAAAAACACATCCGCCTCTGAATTACCTTTTTGGTGATATCTCGTTCACATAATTTCGATCCTGGATGCCTAAGATATTCGTAAAAAAGCAACTGCCTATTTGAAAATCTTGAAAAGCATGCAAGAAGGGGTAATAAAAAAAAATTGACACATTAACCGTGATCGCTGGCAGTTAAACCCGACGGTCACAGCAGGTCACCGCTGACGGTGACCACTAGCAGTTACCGCAGCGGTTCTCGCAAGTAGGGCTGCTGGCGGAGCCGCTCGCGGTGGCGCCTAGGTGGCCGTGCAATGGCGCTCGAGTGGCCGCCCGACGACGGTGCCGAGAAATATTTTTTTTAATTTTTTTTTGAAATTATTGTACCTCTACCTCGGAGTGCGTGCTAGGGTCGTACGACCCTAGTATGCAAAAAAAATTTGCCTCAAAAGCCAACTTGTTCAAAATTGACAAGTCTTATATGATTTTTTACTATATCGGGCCTTCCGGATGCAACTGCAAGGTCCGTTTGGGCTAGAAGTGCTCCAAAAAATAGTGATTGCCTCAGGATCCATGCTAGGGCCGATTGCAAAAAAAAAATTCTCACTGATTCCAACTTTGTCCAAATTGGATAAACTTTATATGGATCTTAGGGTTCTTGGATGCTCTGAACGCAACCATGAGGTCCGTTTGAAGCCAAGATGACCAAAAAATTAGCTCCCCCCAGATTTGACAGGAAACCCTATTTGTAAAAAGTGCTAAATTTTTCACAGAGAATACCAAAACCTCTCAAATGAGCAAAAAAATCCCTAATTTGAATCCTTCAAACGTGAACAAGCTGTAGCAGATTAGGCTCTGATACCATGTAGGATTTGAGCAATACAAATCCACAAAACTCGAAGATCACCTGCATACAAAAACCTGTTACAAGGAAGTAGAGACAAGAAGAGGGCAAATGTTTGACTCAAAAATATGAAGAAGAAAATATCTTCAAATTATGAATAAAAATAATGTACAATGGATCATCCTTATAAAGGAGATCGAAAGCCTTGAAAGGCAAACCCTAGTGCATGTAATAATTAGTTTAACTATTACATGACTAATGCATGAGTTTAGAACAACTAGTGCATGTGAGTTTAACTAAAGCAAAAGGAGTTGATATCTTAAGAAGGGAGTAAAGATTAATTAACATAATTAATACTTTACTCTAACAGAAATTTTATTGGTTCGTGAGTTGCGCCTATCTTTATGGTATGCGCCCTAGAAGTTACAGTTGTTAAAAATTAATTATGCTAAGTCTAAGAGTGCATAAGTAAACCTGCAAAGATGTGAAAGTTACAATCAGTTGAAGTTGCACAGCCAGTGTGTGCCAGTAGAGAACAGAGCATGGAGCTGACAGTGACTATTTTGGTTTGCAATTATAATTTAATGTTTTAAGGGCTATGAGCCCATTGTATTTAGGTTGTTGACATATGTATATGTATAATTGTAAGCACACTTAAGACAATTCATTTGGAAGCATTGTTTGTAATTAGTTATAGGGCCAACCTAATTATTTTGTTTATATGAGCGTATAAATATGAGATGCGCCCATTGTATTTGGTATGGAAGTTGTATGAAAGTTGTGTGAAGCAGAGTAGAGGTATGTGAAGAGAACATATGATGTATTAGAGCTTTGCTAGAGGTCAAAGCATCAGCGCAACAAAGGAACTGATTTGACAAGCAGTGTCACAACAACAATTCACCTACAGATATAGTGTGTATCTAATCTCAGAAGGTTGTAGCCTTCATCATTTGAGCAGTGAGGTGTAGGACAGTGAGTCCACTCCCCTAATAGGGATCATTGTAAAAGACTCCTAACAGGGTCTGACCCTTAACTAGGTCTACTATACTAAAAGCATTATAAAGCTACTCCTAATAGGGTAAAGGATCTTCTAACAAGGATCACAAAACACTAGTGCAAAATATTAGTGGGTATCAAGTCCCACCGAAGTTTTTACCTATTTGAGTTTCCCTGTAACCATATTGGTGTCATGTGTTGATTTTTTATTTCATGTTTATGTAAATGTTTAATTCAGTACTTAAGCATTTATAATTTAGTATTCAGATTAAAGTGAAAAGTTAAATTACAGTGAACACTGATTCACCCCCCCCCCCCCTCTCAGTGTTCCCATTCCTAACAATATGTCCATGATTTCCACTATCATATTTCCTCAAAATCTTGCAAGGTCCAAACTTCTTCATCTTCAACTTCCCATATGTTCTAACATGAAATTGAGCTTTCTTCAAATGAACCATCACTTCATCACCAACATCAAAAGCTTTATGTCTCCTTGATCTATCAGCTCTGTCTTTGTATTTTGATTACTCTCTTCCAGCTTCAGCTTCACATCTTCATGCAATGTCTTCATGTACTCAGTAAATTTTACTCCTTCTGCACTTCTCTTACTTTCATCAGCAATATCCCTCAAATCAGATATACCTCTCAGCTGTATGCCATTTACAATCTCAAATGGTGTTTTTCCCATACTCCTATTCACTGAATTATTATATGCAAACTCTACTTGTGCCAACACAGAATCTCAATTACTCGGTGTGTCTCCAACTAAACATCTCAAAAGATTTCCCAAACTTCTATTCACAACTTATATCTATCCATCGGTTTGTGGGTGAAATGTAGAACTATATTTCAACTTAGTGCCAAATTTCTTCCAAAGGGTCTTCCAAATGTATCCAACAAAATTACTATCTCAGTCAGAGATAATACTCCTCGGTAATTCATGCAATCTGACAATTTCTTTAAAGAAAAGATCTGCTACATGTACTGCATTCAATGTCTTTCTACAAGGTATAAAATGTGCCATCTTAGAAAATCTATCCACAACAACAAATATAAAATCATTACCTCTTACTATCTTTGGTAAGCCAAAAACAAAATACATACTGATGTCAATCCAAGGTTTCTCAGGTACAACAATGGGTGTATACAATCCAGTATTCTGACTTACTCCTTTTGCAACTTGACAAACTCCACAACTTTTCACAAATTTCTAAACATCTTTATACAACTGCAGCCAAAAGTATTTCTCCTTAAGAAAATTCCATGCTTTATTAATACCAAAATGTCCAACCAAACCACTACTATGTTTCTCCTTTATTAGATTAGCTCTCATTACTCCTCTCGGTATACATAACTAAATACCTTTAAACAAGATACCTTCCTGAATAAAATATTCATCCCATTTAATATCTTGTTGATCTTGAATAGGTGCTCTGCACTTTCTCCATGGCTCAGAAAAATCAAGATCAAACTCGTAAGAATCTCTCATCTCATCAAAACCAAGAACTTCAATTTTCATCTCGGTCATCAAAGATCTTCTTCTACTTAATGCATCGACAACTTAGTTAGTGACTCCACTCTCATGTTTTATCACAAATGTATAACTCTGCAAATACTCAACCCATTTCATATGTCTCTGATTCAACTTATTCTGACTATCCAAATACTATAAAGCCTTATGATCGGTATACAACACAAATTCACTCAGTATCAAATAATGTCTCCATTTCTTCAGTGCTTGAACAATAGCATAGAATTCTTGATCATACATAGAATATTTTCTTCTAGCATCATTCAACTTTTCACTAAAGAAAGCAACATGTTTACCTTCTTGACTCAATACAAATTCAATAACACTTCCACTTGTTAGGATTAACAAGGTAGAAATAACAATTATGTGCAAATATAACTAATATCAGAAAACAATAAACCACACAGAAGAGAACACAAGACACAAAGATTTAACATGGTTCACCCAATCCCTGGGCTACATCCACCAATAATGAGTCCAATATTATTATTATCTAGTGATTACAACCTGATTACAATCCGTAATCCCTTACAACTCAATTCTACCGCAAGTACTAAAATCATACATTATGAAATCCTTAACCCTTGTCATATTATACAATATTTTACCGCTTTAGGGTTAGAATGAGTTATAACATGTCAGCCCAAAAATAGCCGAAAGTATGTCGGCCTCAAACCCCGGCGAGGTCGGGAGAAAAGTGTACAGTACTTTCTTGGATAGTACTTTCCTGATTAGTCACCACAATCTAACACCACTTGCATCACATTCCACTTGAAATACCTTACTGAAATCAGGCAATGCCAAAATAGGCAATTCAACAACCTTCTGCTTTAGAGTCTCAAAACTTCTATTAGCTTCATGTGTCCACTTGAATTCTCTTTTATCTCCTCTCATAGTTTTAGTCATAGCATTACAATTTGAACTGAAATTCCTTATGAACTTTCGATAAAAACTTGCCAAACCATGAAATGATCTTACCTCACTAGCATTCATAAATGTAGGCCAATTCAAAATAGCTTCAACCTTTTCAAGATCCATCTTCAAACCATCAGCTGAGATCACAAATCCCAAATACACAATCTCCTCTTTCATGAATTAACACTTTTTTAGATTTATCAACAACTTTTCCTCTTTTAATCTTTGCAAAACTTGTCTAACATGCAACAAATGTTCTTCTCTGGTCTTACTGAATATCAGAATATCATCAAGATATACAATCACAAACTTACCCAAGAATTTCTTCAAAACTTCATTCATCAACCTCATAAAAGTACTCGGTGCATTAGTTAAGCCAAAAGCATAACCAACCACTCATACAAACCTTCTTTTGTCTTGAAAGCAGTTTTCCATTCATCACCTTCTTTGATTCTAATATGATGATACCCACTTTTCAAATCAATTTTGGTAAAGTACTTTGCTCCAGTCAAACTATCCATTATATCATTCATTCTCAGTATAGGAAACCTATACTTCACTGTTATCTTATTGATTGTTCTAGAATCAGTACACATTCACCACTCTCCATTCTTCTTAGGTGCCAATAAAATAGGTACTACACAAGGAGTCAAACTTTCTCTAATCAAACCTTTCTCCAACAACTCTTGAATCTGTCAGTTCAATTCCTGATTCTCGGTAGGTGTTAACCGATGAGGTGCCTTATTCGATAAACTAGCTCTAGGGATTAGATCCATACAATGATCAATGCTTCTTTTCAGTGGCAAACCATCAGGTACATTATCAGAAATGATTTCACTATACTTAGTGAGTAACTTATCAATCTCCTCAAGAACACTATCCTCTATTTTCTTACTCGATTTGTTAGGAATCACCGCAAAACATACATCACTCTTTTTCAAATCCTTAACAAACTTTTTTCCTTCCATCAAGCAAACTTTCACAGATGTGCAAACATTACTAACATGTTCTTCCATCAAAGGTAACAAGATTTGCTTCTTTCCATTAGTCGCAATAGTATACTTATGCAATCTCCCATCATATATAACATGTTTATCATATTACCAAGGTCTACCCAACAAAATATGACAACAATCCATAGGCATGATATCACACAACACCTTATCATAGTACTTTCCAATTTTCAAATTCATATAACATTGTTCACTTACCAAGAGTGTATGCTCATCCTTGATCCATGAAATTTGATAGGGCTTCAGATGTTCCAACCTCTTCAACTACAATTTTGTGACCATTTCCTCAGATGCCAGATTCTTCGAGCTACCACTATCAATGACGACCTTCCAAAATTTGTCAGAAACTCTACATTTGGTCTTGAACAAACTTTTCCTTACCAGATATTCCTTTTTGCTTTCATTCCACAATGCTCTCCTTACCATCAAGTTATTTTCTTTCTCAGGTTCTTTCAGTGACTCTTCTTGCATCAAAGCATTTCTACTGCTACCAGCCTTCTTACTTGCATGTGTACATTCAAAAGATCTATGTCCTTCTTCTCCACAATTATAACAAGTTCCTCGAAAACTTCCTTTTCTATAACCGCCTCGGTAGTTACTGCCTCTGCCTCTAGATGAACTTTCACCTTTCCACTCGGTCTTGCCTTTATCCAGATTTGTCTTTTTAGGTTCAGATCTACCATTTTCACCATTAGACCTACCCCTTCCTCTAGGGAATCTACCACCTCTTCCTCTTTGTCTTTGTTCATGTCTCTTGTTCAATTTCTCCTCAACTTTCAATGCAACTTGATAAGCCTCTTCAATATTCTCCAACTTGATCAAACTAATTTCCTCTTGGATGGAAACTCTCAAACCATTTAGGTATCTAGCAATTCTTTCCAAATCATCTTCATCATGTCCATATCGGATATCTAATCTATAGAATTCCTCAGCATATTCCTTTACCGAGCTATCTTTTTGCCTTAGACTTTGCATTCGCCAAACTAGGTTAATTTGATAATCACAAGGTAAGAACTTTCCTTTCAATTTATTCACCATCTTATTCCATACCTTGATTTTGTCTTTGCCTTTCCTCTTTCTATCCAGCTGAAGATGTTCCCACCATAAGGATGCATGACTTTTCAACTTTGTGCTTGCAATCTTCACTTTCTTATCTTTAAGTATGTTTTCATACTCAAAATACTTTTCCATGTCAGTGATCCAATCTACCAATTCATCATAATCCAATTTTCCACCATACTCAGGAGGATTAAAATGTGGTGAAGACTTCAGAATTGTCAAAGCCTTCAAGAATCTTTCTTCACCCTGATCCATCACTGATGCAAGTTCTGCATCACCTTGTTCCACTCAACTTCATCATCACTAACATCCTCAAGATGTTTGCCTCTTCTCTGGGCTGTTTCAACAACTTCCAATCTAGCAGCAATTTGTCTTAGCATATCTGCCAATCCTGGATCCACATCTCGCCTCCCACGAACCATCTTGACAACCCTCTACAATTGCAAATCAGATCGCAATCTACTACCCCACAACAATCAACTAGGGTTTCACAAGAAGGAACCTACAAACCTAGATCCATGGACCTAGATCAAGATCTCACCTTGCCCTGATACCACCTGACGTAGGAGCAGGGTCAAGAGGGGCTAAACAATGGCACACCCTAATGATCCAACCTACTCAACAACACGCGGAAGCAAACAACAACACAGTGAGAGAGAGAATGCAGGACCTTTTCATTAATTTTCATCGAATAGATTCATACATGCTGGGCTGTAAGGCCTTCCTAGTTACGACTTGATATTATAATGATTTACAGAAGTCCTCAAACATGCGAGGATCTGCCAACAATCTCTAATCTAATGTCTTCTATCTTCTGTCCAAAAAAATTGCTTCTAAACTCTAACCAAACAATTACATTTATACAAGAGACTACCGAACTGAGTTGGCCTTCAGATCCACAATCAACAAAAGAAATAATCAGATCTAGGACCACTCGCTTCCCAATGATTGATTCAACATTAAATCTGTGACCCATAATCAATGCACAAGTCGACCTCAATAGAAACTCAAAAGAAACTACTCGGTAAGCAAGGATGACCGAGCAACAGACAAGCATCACTGAGCGTTAGAGAAACAACCGACTGCCCAGGAGATAACCGACCAACCTCGGTAACCAAAGGAAATCGACCAACTACCGACCAACTCAGTCAAAGAAGGAACCGAGCAACACAGACAAACTCCAAAATATTTTTGGTGACACAGGATTGCCAAGGACCCAAGATGCTCCTGCATCATAGTCCAACCTTCTTTTTTGGCTCCCTCCGTGGGCTAAGAAGACAACTCCTTAGGCGGGGACTTCATCCTTGGCATTGCCAAAGGACAGTCCTTAATCTTATGCTCGGTCGACTGGCATCAATAGCAAGTGTTAGACAAATTCAAATGAAGCACCTTTTGTGTGAAACTAGTGCCACCCACTTGAATATCAATGGTTTCCTTGAGGTCACAAGCCGAATCAACCTCAACACAAACCCTTCTTTAAGGACGGGCATTAAAAAATGGTCCAATTTTGAGCAAACCACTTTGCCTACATATTGGGCGACGGTTTGCATGAACGATCAACAAGGAAAAGGAAGACCGGGGAATTCAACCTAGACTGAGACCCTGAGTTTCTTGTCATCTGAGATGGTAAAGTCTTGAGAACAACGTTGGAAAACTAAAAGGGAAGACCAAATGGTCTAGGGCCCATAAGAGAGGATAACCTCAACATGTGAGGGATCCAAAAAGCGAAACAAAAAGAAACCCTTAGTGAGGCATTGAACACCATCAAGGTGGACTCCATGAGGAGTCCAAGCCCTGGCAACCCATTCTTGCAGCATGCTTTCAAGAGGAACCCTACCCACAAAATACCTTATCAAAGTGCATTTTTCTAGCCACTCACAGGCATTATCAAAATCTTGAATGGGAAGCACAACATCAGGAGAGGGCATACCTCGTGAAACACCTTCAGGACAAACTTGCGAGGTCATTTGTTTGGGGGTACCATGAGCCTCTGTCGTCACAACTCCAACACCAACATCAATTGCGGGGCTAAAGCTAGTTGGAGTCATTATAACCCTAATGAAAACTCCCGCAATAAATGCGGTATGGTACACATATACGCAAAATTCAGAATAGCAATACACAACCCAAAACCCTAGCAAAGCTCATTTCCCGTTCTTCTTTTGAAAAAAAAAGTATAATAAAAATGAATTGGGTCTTCCACTCTTGGCTTTATAATGTATAATAAACTTGAAAGAAGTGTTGGTTTGAGCTTTTGTACAAAATTTTTCTAATATTTTTAAAAAATCACGCTATATAGAACCGAGGAAAATTATTTATAATTATGCGGACTGGATTGCTAATTCCCCACTGCTCACACTTGAGAGGTTAAATAATGGCGAAGACAGGATCGCGTTCCATCTTTGATCTGCCACTGGATTATTTCAACTTCGCCTCTATAAGTAATTCACATTCGACCTCCTCAAAGCTTCTAGATCTCTCTCCACTCTCGGCTGCGCATAGCCATGAAGAAGAAGAAAAAGAAGAAGATGAAATAAGCGTGCGAAACGGATTGAGTTGCAGTACTTGTGCAGCTCACTTCTCATCTCTCCAACAACAGCGCTCCCATTTTAAGTCAGATTTTCATCGTTTCAATGTATGTTTTTCTCCTTAATTTCGCTTTTGTCGATTATTTCAATTTTTTTTTTTTTTGACAATTCTCTGCTGTGTTTTATGTTGGCGGTGGTGGATAGGCATTCATATTTAAATCTCTTTGGCTTTGTTCAGTTGCTGCTATCTGGTGTGCCGTGATTAGTTGCCAGTCACTTATAATTGTAAATTCATTTGCATATCAGTGTTTTATGGCATTGAGCGTTTAATGGCAATGACTAAAATACCTGGATGGCTTTCTAATTAAATAATAAAACGGAGAGAAATCAGTAGTTATCAGTGCTAATGTTTGTGCCCTCAAGCTCTCACAGGATTAACTTAGCACTGCTATAAGGCTTAAACCTAAATTTTGGGATCCACAATGGTGCCACATCAATATATATTTTTTTTAACATTAGGTGATTTTTTTAAACACAGGTGAATTCTTTTTTGTTAAAGCAAGAGTCATTTATGAAGTAGGTCTATCAGTTTTTAAAAAGGGTTATGACACATAAATTCTAGAAAATATAGACAATCTTGAAGGACCCCTAAAAAAATACAATTAGCAAGATAATGAATCCTTCAAACTCCATATATAGCACAAACACTTGTTCCCTTGAATATTGTACATGTTTTGAGTGGTGGAAGTAATATTTTCCTTTATGTAAAAAAAATTAGACCATCAGAAAAAACCATTTCAAACAAATAGCAATAATAATGTTTGCCATAAGGGAATAAACAAGAGGAACATTACAAGGACCGGCACACTAATAAGAATCAAGAAACCATAATCCAAAGAGGCATTGTAGTCAACACTCCCTAGAAAACTTAAGTCTCTTCTCAAGTCTTAGGGGGGGGCAATCTTGATTATTTCTAGCATCAACCTTGATGCCATCCCAATTAGAAGCTAATTTAATAGTATGGTTCCTCTTAACAACATTGAAATTGCAAATGAGAATGCTGATGTCTTTTTTACATTCGTCCAATTGCCATTGCTTGAAGTGGGAAAATACTTCCTTTTGAAGTCATTTATCAAGATTTTAGAGTCAATCTCAAAATAATATCAGTTAAAAAGATTAACTCAGCTTCTAAAAGAGCTTAGCAAATGGCCATTGCCTCAAAAAAATCATTCGAACCAACAATAAGACCACTAGCAAACTTAAACTTAACTCTGCTGTTATGGTCATGACAAACATTTTCCATGCCAACATTTCTAGGGTTGTCTTTTAATGCTTGAGCAACATTAATTCCTAATCATGAACTTGCTTGATGGTCTTTAATCCAAACTTGTTGGTTTTCTTTTAGATTGATCATAATTCTACCCCAAACTCGACTAGTATGCCTAGTTGTAGCATTGAAGATCTTTGATTGTGTTTCCACAAGATATTCCAGTAGATCAGAGTGGAACCAATATCATGCAATAGATTAAGAGCTTTTGTCTTCAAAGAGGGTTGTGGCTGATTCATTGTCATTTTGAATAGAATCCATATTATAGAGGTCTTAAAAAATGACCGTATCTGATATTGTTTCCGTGTCCATGCAACTTTGGGAAATTCCTATAAGATGCATACAAAATATCATTACTAATACTGATGTGGTAATCGGTTATCTTTGAATATTCTAACAAGGAGTCTCTCCTCAACTTTGATGGAGAAGTAACTGGGTTATTTTTCAAGCATTGTTGGGGTTGGTAGAGTTTTATTTTAACTGTGTGACTTAAATTAAGATGAAAAATGCCATTGATTGTTTTTTATTTAAGAGGAGCAATGCTAGAGTAGTCGAATATCAATGGAATGCCAATAAAGCGAAAAATAAGGACTCTTAATACATATAGGATATATTAAAAATTGAAATGATCAATAGTCTTTCACTTACAAATGATTTATCGGGGAAGCCCTGAATAATTGAGAGGAAAAGAAAACAGGGGTGCTCATTGGAATTTAGTTTTTTTAACAATTTGTTTCTCTTATATTTGATACTAGTTCCCAATTCTTACCTTAACGACATGGAAATTGATTTTGTCTTCTACATAGATTACTTTGTTGTCTGTCTATATTTATGTTACTTTGGTTTTACCAAATTTTGATTGGGGCAGTTTGGTCTGAGTATCTCTTTCTCTCTCTATATCTATCTATCTTTGTAGAGTACATGGCATGCTTCTCAAGTGATGCTGTAATGTTACTATATTAATCAACGTCTTATGTGTACATCTTTTATATTTGATCTGTAATTGATTTAATGTTATCTTTGCTTAAGCAAGAATCAATGATCTTTCAAAGATTGTGTAATTGGATAAAATATTAAAAAGAAAAAGAATAAACAGTGATAACTCAATAGAAATTTCAATCTATGATATTTGCATTTTTTCCTATAAAAATTGACTTTAAAAATAAAAATAAAAATAGCTGTCACATGTTTAGAAAAGGGGGATATAATCAAGTAGCTAGGTTAGCAAATTAATGAGATTTTATTTATTGGATAAGTTCTATTAATTTGTTATAATTGGAATCATTGGGCACACAAGTGAAAACAGAGTGGCTAATTGAGTTATGCTTTCTTCTTAGGTAAAATGGCGAATGAAGGGAAGAGATCCTATCAAAGAAGTGGAATTCGAGGAAGTTGCACAAGAAATGCTGCTGAAAGAGGGTGACGTTTCTAGCATTTCTGGATCTGATGAAGACTCCGATGAGCTGATAAGTAGTGATGGTCAGCCTCATACTGTGTCTGGGGTTGGAATTGCAACTATGAAAAGCCAGATTTCAGTATCTCTACAATCAGGAGAAATCATTTTGCTTTGGAGGAGTTTGTGTATAGGTGACAGAGAGGATGTACTTGAAGACAGGAGTTCTATGGTTAAGGACGATGATGGTAAAAGTTTGCATGTAACTGACGAGGAGCTTGTTAGGAGGTTGCAGTCTTTTGTTCAAGAATCTAGAGATAGGAAAAACTTAAGGGTTGTATTGCTTGCAAGTGGGGGACATTTTGCTGGTTGTGTTTTTGATGGAAATATTATTGTTGCTCATAAAACATACCACAGGTATGATAACCTTTGTAATTATGGAAAATTAGTTTGTATATTTTTCTTGCACTTTTCAATTGATTGACACAAGAAGTTGGTGCTAATATTTAAAATATTATTGGTACTTTGTTGTAGTGTCTGTGTTTGTTTATTGAAATTAGTTTCCGACTTCTAAGTTAACAAAAGTATAGTGGTATTTGTTAGCGTTTCTCTATGTCTTATGCAAGACACCTGAAATTTTGAACAGTGCGTGAGGTGAATCCTAGACACAAAGTCATAGACAAGATATACAATAGCTATACAATTACTAACAGAATACACAATATTTTGGCGAGATTTGCAATAGTAAAATAATGGGATAACTTTTGTATTGGTCATTTTCTGTCCTGTGGTGGTTTATGATTTGTAATCTTAATACTATTGATGCTCTCTGAGCTATATTTGTGTGTCTTTTTCAAAATTAAAAAATAATTTCTTAGAGGTTTTGCAAAAATGAAATATTTGGCTTGGGTACGAGCACAAAATTGATAACAATTCTTGCTTCAAGAGTGACTTGAAGAATAAAAATGGCTAATCCTAAATTCTACAATAGCACCTTCTTACTGTCCAAAAGTAGGAACTGGCAATTTAGCAGACACAATATTTTAAAGAAATAATAATTTTGACAAATGACACATGTTCCCACAAATTGAATGGATAAGTTGTATACAAGGCTACAACCTAGGTGGATGAGTAACAACAATACAAAGCTTGAAGCTATCATCCACTTTCAATTTAATTAATGAAATCACAAACGGAGACTTTTTTTAAGTTCCGGGGAAACTTTTTAACTTGACCGATGACATTGGCACAACATGCCCACCGGTATACATGAAATGCTTTTGACTTGGAGCTATGAATTGGTGAGGTTACAAATGGGGGACCTCATCTCCATTTAACAGAGTTGAGGCTCAAACCTGTGAGCACATTGGATCAGAGAAGGCACAAGCCTGTGATCACATTGGCCCAATGTGGAACTTTGAACCTTGGTGGTCACAACAAACCACCTGAACCAACACACTACAGGAAGAACCCTGTAACAAATAGAGACTTAGGACAACTGGATTGAACAATAATTTCAGCAGCATAGGCTTCACACCAATTATCATTAAGAAAACTTGTGCTACAATCACTTATTCATAAGGTTATAAAAAACTTATTTTTGGATTTAGTATAATAATTAATTAATCCCATAAATCACCGTTTAAAGAAAAATGCCTAAAATTAGTTAAAGGAAATAAAAACTTTAAAAAATAAGCCACCCTAAACAAAACTGGAAAGGAAAACTATCTAAAACATCCTAAAAGTAGGCCCCCAACCGTTTTGTTCAAAATTAGAACCTCCAAAAAGGTAATTACTAAAATTAGCAATGGCAAAAATAGTTTGATGGATGGATCTTCTTAGAGATTTTGATATAGCTTTTTCATTGTGAAACATGACAGTTCTTTTGAACAATCTTGAGACCCTATCCACCAATTCATCAATGACTCCACCAACACCAAAACCTTAGCACAAAACTTCACATAATCCTTAAAAAACTGAATTTTCCTTAAAAGCCTTAATCATAAATAAATTTGCAATAGCTTTCCGAAAATTGATGATAAATTCATCTGAATAGATGCACACAAATATGATGCTCTAGCTTTTAATGTTTTATTATTGCTTCATGTTCATGATAGGCCAGGAGTGCTTTTGAGGGGCATTTGCCAAATCAAAGTTGTTGCTGGGAGCACTCTAGATGGATGTTTGCCACTTGAACATGGGTTTAAACTTGTTTGGATTACTTTTCATGAGCCCTTACCACTCAAGCATGTGGTAAAGTTGGTGTAGGTACCCTCCACACCTGACTTTATCACATGACATAAAACAATTGAAGAGCACTTTTAATGTGTCCACACTAGTTAACTAAGCTGAACTAGTCAAAGAGTGCATTTGGATACTTCCTGCCACTTAAAATATGTTTTTGATTACATAAATAGGGGAAATATTTTATATTCTAATAAGTACTTTTTCTTGTTACTTTTGCTAGTTAACCTAGCAAACAATTACTAGAAATGCAAAGTGTACTTTTTGAGGTGGCTTGCCATGCAAAAAGGCACATTTTGGATTTTTCGCCACTTTTCCGTGCCTAAGTCAAATTTTGAGAAATTGGTAGAAGTGACTCTTTGGAGTCATCTTTGCCACTTAAACATAATTTGACAAAATAATAGAAGAGGCTTTTGTGTCCAAACTTTGATTTACATCCTGTTTGATGCATTGGAAAGTATCTTTTGTTCGCTACGCAATAACTTTGATTAAACCCTATAAGTTTTATATCCTAAAGAATGGGAGACAGATTTCATAATGTCTCTTTAGAGTACAAATGACTTATATTAGACTGAAAAGCAATACCTATACTTATTTTTATTTGTATGTGTATAACAATTGGCTTTATTTGGGGCCATGTTATATACTTGGGTCATGAGAGAAAACCTTAGAATCTCTAGTTTTGAAGTAGATTGATGTCTAGCTATGTTACCCCGGGTTTCCAGGACGGTGGGACAGGAAAACAGGTTTCTGAGATGGATTTTTTTTTTCTTGGAGCAGGGGATGGCAGTGGGGCAGCTATTTAAAAAATAGTGAAAATTTAAAATATATAGGGAAAATTTAAATATTCGTATGAAAACATGGATAAAACATATATACATTATAACCTTAACATATAACGTTTGTGTTAAATAATTTAAATTGAGAGTTCACATGAGAGTGTAAGTCAAACAAATGATCAAATTTCAAACATTAATTTTATGGGACAGCCAGGGGATGGGTTTCCAAGTTTTTGGGACGTCCCCATTTCTAGGATGGATCAAATTATGCCAGAAATGAGTCCCTAGGTAACCCATTTGCCAAAGGGTCGAGCCTATTTCAAACACTAAACAAACAACTTATCTAACCTACACAAAAACATCAGGTTAAAGGGAACACACCACAACTTGACAAACACAAAAATAAAATCACCTACTTAAAAGCATGAGAGTAAAATAGGGTCAACTAGACAAAATCATTTATAGTTTGAGAAAAGTAATGTGCCCCCACTTTCAAGTTGAGACAACTGTAATAGCTTGTAGCCTTGAAAATCATAAGAAATATTTGTGGGGATATAACATTCAGGATGACATTGAAGATCATGTAGAGTAAACATAGGTAAGAACTGATAGCTACTTTGTCGCTCAAGAGAAAACATTACTGAACTCTATCCATTCCTTTTGAACATTTCCTATGGATATTTGATGCTGTAGTACATCTTCATGAATGGTGATATCCTCATACTTCGGTTCCTTATCACACTTCTAACATCTTAATTATTTTATAGTATCATCCTTATTACGAAAGTAATTTGTAAAATATTGAATGAATTAATGGAATGAACAAGCATTCATTTATAGATTACAAAGAGACGATGTTTTTATTATGAAACAATCGTAGAATTAGAAACTATCTAATATTTACAAAATCTACAATATTGACCATTAAATAAGGAATAATAAAGATATTGTAAGATATTATTCTAATACCCTCCCTTAATGGTCAACCTATCAACTGCACCAAGTTGCCCCTTGAATTTTACAAACTTGTACGAGCTCAAAGACTTGGTGAGAATATTTGCTGTTTGATCCGCAGTCGGAACATACTGTTAGGAATAAGGTGTCTCGACTCTCAACCTTGGATAATTCCTATTCTTATTATTTGTTTTTGTAAAATGTATTTCTTGCAAATAATGTAATTAAGTGTGAGTGTACATGTCTAGTTGGCATGTTGATGTGTCACTCCACTTGATGTGTCGGCATCTTGAATTGTGTGTAAGGAGATCATGGCTAAAACGGTTATGATGGATTCCTATGACATGTAAGAGCTATGTATGGAAGATTCAATGACAGGTGAAGACATGTGGCAACTGATAAAATTAAGTATTGTACACTCTTCTCGGAGAATGGTAAAACCCTAATACGTCTATCTTTGGAAGTTGCCCTAAAAAGGGAAGCGCATGATACAAGCGTTTTTTAGGGTTGCGAAGATAGGTGAAGTTAGTGTATTGTTGGAACATTTTTTGTTGTTGCGATTTGTCTTCAAGAGTTGGAAAATCTTCTGAAAGAACTTGCATTGCAAGTGTATTGTAAACTGTAATAGTTTTGATTAATACACTGTGCAGGTTTTGGAGTGTTGGGGTTTTTACCGAAAGGTTTCCCTAGGGTAAATCATTGTGTCATTCTCTATTTTCTGTATGCATGGTATATGGCTGCAATATCATTGTTAAAGTAGTTAACGAATCTGAAATTGTAAGGATTTAAAAGAATTTGCACAATACTTTCCTTTAGAGATAGTGTAGGAAGCTGTTTCCGCACCTGAGTTTCCTTACACATACAACAACTGAACTGATCCGTCTTCAATCAGCTGTTGGATGAAATGACAATGAAGATCAACATGCTTGGTTCTCTCGTGGAAGATTGGATTCTTGGCCAGTTTGAGTGCTCCTTGATTGTCACAGTAAAGAGGAGTAGGACTTGCTTGAGACATCTGCATGTCTAAAAGCATCCTTCGAAGGGAAACTACCTCACAGGCTGCCTTAACTGTTCCTCGTTACTCAGCTTCTGTAGAGACAAGAGCCACCGCCTGTTGCTTCTTGCTAGTCTATGTGACTGCACTAGATCCCAAACTGAAAACATTCCTAGATGTTGATTTTTTGTCATCAATGTAACCTCCCCAATCCAAGTTTGTAAAACCAATAAGTTTAGGATCACGACTTCTGTTGTATAGAAGACCAAAATTAGAAGTGCCTTTACATAACGTAGCACCCGCTTCACTGCTACCCATTGATCAGCCTTGGGGACTATCATGAAGCGTGAAACGTAGCTCACTGCAAAATTGAGATCAGGCCTAGTAGCAGTAAGATAGATGAGACTGCCCACCAATTTCCTGATTGCTGATTTGTTCACCATAGGTGAGTTTGATTTGGCTGTTAGGTTCAGCCCTTTTTCCATAGGCGTGGATGCAAGTTTGCAATCTTGGATTCGAAACTTGTCCAATAGATTGTGAGATACTTAGATTGAGATAAGAAGATACTACCTTTAGTCCGCCAAACTTAACACCTAAACAATAGTGCAGAAGGCCCAAGTTTGTCATGTCAAAAGATTGACACAAACTCTGTTTGATCTGATTGATTAGAAGTGCCAAACCACTAGTGATAATGAGGTCATTAATATAGACAACAAGAGGAATATCATCACCAATGTTTTTGACATACAGATTAGAATAAGATGGACTCCTTTGAAAACCATCATTTGAAAGTTGTTAATTTTAATGTCCCAAGCCCGAGGAGCCTGTTTCAGGCCATAGAGTGCTTTGACAAGTCTACATACCTGATGTTCTTTTCTAGTAACCTTGAAACCAGGAGGCTACGTCATGTAGACTTCTTCCTACAACTTACTGTTGAGGAAGACACTCTTAAGTTCTTAACATCCAGCTGATGGGCTTTCCATCCAAATTGAGTTGCTAAGGCAAGGACGAGTTGTATGGTACTCATTTTGGCTGTAGGAGCAAAAGTCTCCTCATAATCAACACCTACTTTCTGTTAGAAGTAGAACCCCCTAGCAACGAGATGAGCTTTGTACTCAAGGGTTTCGTTTGCTTTGTACTTAACTTTATAGACCCATTTGCAACTAATGTCCTTCTTTCTTGGAGGAAGATCAGAAAGGACCCAAGTGTTATTCTTCAGAAGACTCCTGTGTTTAGCTTCCATAGCCATTTCCCACTCAAGAATCCCTTTAGCCTCAGTATATGTGTGAGGCTTAAAAATACTACGACTGTTGACCATGAGAGCAAAGTTGACTGTATTTTGCTGCTTGCTCTTGTTTCTAGAAGATCTACCCTCGATGAGCTCATTAGGATGAAGATCATTGATGGTCTTAGCCCACCATTTAGGATGAAGAGTAAAAGAGCCAACATTAGATGCAGGAGGAATAACTGGAACAGGTTCAACATGAGGAGCATCATCCAGAGGAAATTTAGGTAGTGCATCATCAAAGTTAGAGTTTGCATCATGCCTCCCATTAGGTGAACCAAATGGAAGTCGGACACCCAAATCAGTAGCCTTTAAAGGATGATCCTCAGAATTCTGTACAGATGAAGAGAGCTGAAAAGGTCCTCGTTCTTCATCAAAGACATCACGATTGAAGACAAGATGATCAATGTCTATATCAATTAGCTAAGCCTTGTGGTTGTCACTATTGTTAAATTTTAAGTAATCAGATCTAATCTAATAACATAACAGTAAATTTAGACAAAATCAGAATAAGACACAACACAAGTTTTACCTTGGGAAACCTCTATGAGGAAAAACCCAGCATTTAGATCCAATTGATTATCGTTTCCCAATTCACTTACAACAATATTGCTGAGAATTTGCTGAGGATCCCCGATTTACGAAGCAACTTAATCATGAAGAGTAGGTACCGAACAACGGTCCAGA
Organism: Chamaecyparis obtusa; assembly: GCA_027943335.1. NCBI lineage: Eukaryota > Viridiplantae > Streptophyta > Pinopsida > Cupressales > Cupressaceae > Chamaecyparis > Chamaecyparis obtusa. Next base: position 401,483 of record BSBK01004397.1, on the reverse strand, counting down.
TCTGACTTCTGATTTGTGGATGAAGCCCGGATGTAGATGTGAACTGGATCTTCAAGATGTGCTCACCATGGATCAGACCATCACTGTAAATTTGATGGCAGATTTACTTGAGTTCACTGTCTGGGATCATCAAACTTCAATACCTTGATCACTGTCAGAAGATCACTAATCTTTAATTGTTAACCAGATCACCAATCTCTGATATATATCGCTGTCAAGATATCACTGATGTAAAATGCTGAGAACCAGATCTCCAATCTTCAATATATATAAATCACAGTATATAACCACCTATCTTCAACAGATCCAGGTTGCTGTTATAATATTATTTGCTGCTGTGTTAGCTAGCTTAATGACGCCTGCATATGTATTGAAGCAGTCTGCCTATCTTGCTGAAGGATTCACACACATTGATGCACACAGTGAAGAAGATAGCATATTAATGTGACTGCATATATTAGAATTCGCATGTGATATGATGTGTGTATTATATTTTGGATGCTTGTGGCAGTCTTCTATATATATTGCCCGAAAAACTTAATTCATGCAGGCCGACTCATTAAGTAATGTTTGGTACCAAGAAGAGAAAGGGCCGACTTAGGAAATAATTGCCATGTGGGCCGACCCACCTAGGAATAGATAAGGTGCCAATGGGAGGGCCCAAGATGCAATACACTTAATTTTATTTACCAATGCAATTGTGATTTAATTTAAATTAAATTAAAGATATAATTTAAATGTTTTAGATTCCGAAATAGCTATAACATTAACACTCCCTCTTAGCTATGAGGGATCTAGCTATTACCTTACCTTTCCATCATACCTACTCGCAGAGGATGGATGCATACTTGTAAAAACAAATCAACCATACCCATCATACCTACTCGCAGAGGATGGTCAAAGCATATCCACCATACCTATTCGCAGAGGGTGGAACCATCATGCCTACTCACAGAGGATGGTCAAGAATATCCACTGTACCTACTCGTAGAGGGTGGAAGAGGAGAAGCCTCAAAAGGATCACCTTGCATTGCCCGCAGAGGGTGATCAAAATTTTTGCCACCTTACATTGCCCACAGAGGGTGGACTTAAAAAAAAATGATTACAACATCATCTTGCATTGCCTACAGAGGATGGTCAAAATACAACAAATACATCTCCACCTTGCATTGCCCGCAGAGGGTGGTCATACATATCGTCTCTTAAAGAAGATCCAAATAATACAACATCCACCTTGCATTGCCCGCAAGGGTGGTTAATCAAATCAAGTACATCAAGGAAGCTGAGATTCCCTCTCAGCAGTAGTTGTGTCCTCCACAACTTCAAGTTTCTTCCAATGCTACTTCCAAGGCACTTGGTCTTCCTTCGAGATGCCAAACCCAATAGCTTCTCTTGAAGAAGCACTCCAAAAGATCCAATTAATTTCCCGTACTCAGGGTTAAGAAAAAGACATACACTCATCCCTTCAAGTTAGTTTAATCATAATCAAAATGATGAACAAAAGTTAGAATTGATTACTTTACCCAAGAGAATTCCAAGCTAAATACTCATTACCTTTTAAATCTGAATATACCAAACTTAAATGATGAGAAAGTGTGTGACTCACTCTTGATCCTCGCTCCTGTACAAATAAGAAAAAATCTACAACACATATCCTTACCCTAATGTTAGTTTCAACAAAAATAGTTAGATCTCAAACAACATTGATTCTAAACTATCTAACACAAAAGAAATGCTGAAGGAGAAAGTCTTCCTTATTTTCAAGGTTGACAACTTCGCTTGGGTTAGCCTTTTGCTGAAAAAGTTGAACCTGACAATCCCTGGCATAGTGACCAAATTTGTCACATTTGAAGCATTGGATATGAGAGAGATCTCTTGGCTTCTTCCTTGAGCTGTTAGCATCATTGGATCTGAAATCATTGTTCCTCTTGAAGTTGTTCTTCTTCCAATGATCACCTTTGACCGATTGGGTAGCAAGAACTAAGTTTTCTTCATTACGGGTAGACTTGATTCCTCTTGTTATGAGCCTAGATTCCTCTTGAATGCAGTTAGCATGAAGGAGATCAAATGAGGGAAAGTTACCTCTACTGCTTAAACCTTGAATGAAGGGTTCTCATGAGGGAGGGAGACCATTGAGTGCAAGCATGACGAGATCCTTGTCTACAACTTCCCTATCAATAGCACTTATTTTATCTCTTAATTCTGAAATCCTCATGAAGAACTCCATGACTGACTCATCCTCTTTCATTTTGATTTGAAGTAAGTCTCTTATCAAGGTAAGTGCCCGGCTCATGTTGTTTACTTCGAATATACCTTCCAATTGTTTGAACATATCTCTGGCTGTAGACATCCTCGAGATGACAGGAACAATATGATCTTTGATAGAATCTATTAAGATCTTCTTGGACTTGATAGCTTTCTTCTTGAATTGACGAAGCACTTCCGGATCCGTAGGTGTTTCAGCATTTTCACTTTGAACAAATTCCAGCAAGTCATGTTCTTCAAGAGCAATCAAAATTCATATTTTCCAAGAGTTGAAGTTGAGGGCACCTTCAAGTCAATCTTCCACCTTCAATCCTGTCACCATTTTGACACAAGAAAGAAACACACAGAGACAACAAATCTAAAGAATACAAGTTAGATCTGAAAATCTAAAGAATACAAGTTAGATCTGATACAGTTAGCAAGAACTGGCTCTGATACCATGTTAAATTTTAAGTAATCAGATCTAATTTAATAACATAACAGTAAATTTAGACAAAATTAGAATAAGACACAACACAATTTTTACCTTGGGAAACTTCTATGAGGAAAAACCCAGCATTTAGATCCAATTGATTATCGTTTCCCAATTCACTTACAACAATATCGCTGAGAATTTGCTGAGGATCCCCGATCCACGAAGCAAATTAATCATGAAGAGTAGGTACCCAACAATGGTCCAGATTTGACTTCTGATTTGTGGATGAAGCCCGGATGTAGATGTGAACTGGATCTTCAAGATGTGCTAACCGTGGACAGACCATCACTGTAAATTTGAGGGCAGATTTACTTGAGTTCACTGTCTAGGATCATTGAACTTCAATACCTCAATTGCTGTCAGAAGATCACTAATCTTTAATTGTTAACCAGATCACCAATCTCTGATATATATCACAGTCAAGATATCACTGATGTAAATTGCTGAGAACCAGATCTCCAATCTTCAATATATATAAATCACAGTATATAACCACCTATCTTCAACAGATCCAGGTTGCTGTTATAATATTATTTGCTGTTGTGTTAGCTAGCTTAATGACGCCTGCATATGTATTGAAGCAGTCCACCTATCTTGCTGAAGGATTCACACACATTGATGCACACAATGAAGAAGATCGCATATTAATGTGACTGCATATATTAGAATTCGCATGTGATAAGATGTCTGTAGTATATTTTGGATGCTTGTGGCAGTCTTCTATATATACTGCCCGAAAAACTTAATTCATGCAGGCTGACTCATTAAGTAATGTTTGGTGCCAAGAAGAGAAAGGGCCGACTTAGGAAATAATTGCCATGTGGGCCGACCCACCTAGGAATAGATAAGGCGCCAATGGGAGGGCCCAAGATGCAATACACTTAATTTTATTTACCAATACAATTGCGATTTAATTTAAATTAAATTAAAGATATAATTTAAATGTTTTAGATTCCGAAATAGCTATAACATTAACAGCTATACCCTGTGAACATAAGTTTCTAACTCTTGGAATCGAATTTGGAGTGCAGGGTATCTGGAATCCATACATATGCTAAAATATGCTAAAGAGCGAAAGACTTTTAGATGATTGATCCTAGGTTTGCGACCAGTCCAAAATTAAGAAGATAGATTGCTATGAAAGTTGCTTTTGCCAAAAATTTCTTACGAACATTCCTGTGTTCCATCATTGACCTAGCCATTTCAGTGATAGTGAGGTTTCAACATTCAACAATGCCGTTCTGCTGTGGAGTGTATGGTGTGGTTAATTGGCGTTTGATGCCGTGTGTATCACAGAAGGTGGAGAAAGCAATAGAACAAAACTTCCCCTCATTATTTGACCTAAGAGTGACAATAGGACAACCAAACTCTTTTTCTACTATGACATTAAATTTTTGAAATACAGTAAGCACATATGATTTCTGTCTAAGAAAGTACACCCATATTTTATGACTGAAATCATCAACAAAAAGAAAGAAATACCTGGCACCAGTAATAGAATAATTATTCATTGGACCACATACATCAGTGTGAACCAACTGCAATACCTTTGAGGCTCGCCACGAGTCACCATCCTTGAATGGTGTCTTGCGCTGCTTCCCAGCCTGACAAGCTCCACAAACGTGGTGATTTTGAGTCTGGATCTCAAGTAAACTGAGAACAAGATCCTCCTGAACAAGCTGAGCTAGATAGTGCATGTTTAGGTGGACCATACCGTTGATGCCAAAGACTATTGATGGAAGATGATTTAGCTGCAAAAGCATGCTCAAGAGAATCACCTGAATCCACAAGTCTATACAAACTATGATCCTCGATGCCAACAACCACAGGAGTGCCAGTTGTACGATCAACTATTGAACACTTGTGTGAATTGAAAACCACATCAAGGTGAGGAGAATGCCACATAATCTGGCTCACAGAGAGAAGATTTAGTTCCATCTAGGAGTGTAGTATACATTGAGGAATATGAGATTCCTCCCATTAGACTGTGTTTGAATGTTGCCCTTGCCGACAGCCGTATACTCTTCTCCTCCACCAAAAATGACCGAATTGGTGAAATGTGAGAAGTCCGTGAACCAATCATGTTAATGAGTGAAGTGTCAAAAAGCACTAGAGTCTATGTACCAAGCAGAAGACTTCACATGACTTGCAGGTCACTTTGCTATGAAAGCATAAAATGTAGATTCTTTTTTGTCATAGTGCTCTGTGATATTGACCTTAGGCTGAGATCCTCCCTGCTTCCGTTGTTCAGAAGCAATCCAACTTCAATAGTCCTGTATCAAGTGATCAAATTTGTAGCAGTAGTTACACTGATTTTTCTTCTTCTTCAAGCTATCCTAAGGTTGACTAGAGCCTTTGTGTTGAGAGGAATGAGCTTTGCCTTTATCCTTGTGAAAGGATTTGGCAGCGAAGGCTTGTTCTGAGGAGGATGAATTTGCACTGCTACCAAACTGTTGTTTCCAACGATCTTGCTATGGAAGTTTGGTGCAAAAGTCAGAAAACTTTAAGCCATCATTAGTTGTAGTAATGTTGAGTGTTTCTATGAAGTGCTCATAGGATTTAGGTAGACTTTTCAGTGTTATGACTACCATATCCACTTCATTTGTTGACCAATGACCTCAAGTTGATCGCGAATGTCCTTAATCTTTGTCAGATGCTCTTGTAAGGACATATGCTCATCCATCATGATAGAAAATAGCTGGTTTATCATAAAGATTGCACGACTCTTATCAGATGTCTCATGGAGATCCTTTAGGATAGTCTAGATCTTTGTAGCTATCTTGTCGGATGACACTTGTGGTAACTGATCATCAATAACAAAAAGCTTGATAAGCATGACCACTTCTCGGTTGCGCTTGCCAAACTTATCCTGATCTTGTCCAGTTTTGGTAGGACGAGACTGTTTTCCCAAAATGAGCTCATCAAGGCGACGATTTTTGAAGATAGTCATCATCCTCTGCTTCCATGTGTTGTAATTTTTGTCGTTAATCGCTGATTGCCTTCCAACATTATGTTGGTCAAAGACACCATTTGCACTTTTTCGAGGCACAAAAACTGAGAAAATCTGAAAAGGCAACAAATAGAGTGTGGAACATGATGCACAGATCCCAATGCACGAACAAAGGCAAATTCATGTACAAACTTTAAGAAAGATGAATTATGGCTGGCACGATTCTCGAGGTACAAACCCAAAAATATTTGGTAAAGACCCAAAAAACCTTGAAAAACCCAGAAATAATCTGTTATCAAAACTTGAGTGTGACTGAAAAAAGAAAGGATTTTAGAGAAACCCTAGTCAGTTATCTGCAACCACTCAAAAAATGGCAGAATCACAAATTGCAGGTGATGAAGAAAATGAACTGTGTGAAAAACAATCATAGAGAAGATCATTTGAGCTAAGAAACAAATAATGTCTGCCGTCGTGTGCAAGAGAACACAAAAAATCTCGTCTCTTAATGGCGTTGTTAGTAGAGAAACCAGGCCATGCACTAACAGAGAGTTGCAGGGAAGAATGACGGCTAGGGCAGAGAAAGATTGTTGCAATCCCTACGCATCAAACAAACACCCAAAAAAATGGCATCAAACGACTGAAAAAAAAACTTCGTGTTGCACAAGTAAGAAGAGACAGAAAATGATGACGCCATAGAGTTTTCAGATGTCGTTTGTCGTCACAAAAGGCTCCCATTACTCACAGAAGAGGTGAGTGGCAAAGGAAGGCAACTCGCACAGACAAGGAGAGACTTTTGTCACCCACTACCAGGAACGAAAATGTAGAAAACAATGGCACAAAAATTCTATTCAAGATTGCAAGGAAAAATCTCAAAAAATCTCTGCAGAAAAGTTTTGAACAAACACCAAGAGCAAGAATTTTGAAAAATTTAAAACTAATAATTTCTAAAAGAAATTATAAATTTTTCGAAAAAAAGATTTATAATCCTGCTTTGATACCATATTATGAAAGTAATTTGTAAAATATTGAATGAATTAATGGAATGAACAAGCATTCTTTTATAGATTACAAAGAGACAATGTTTCTATTATGAAACAATCGTAGAATTAGAAACTATCTAATATTTACAGAATCTACAATAAGGAATGATAAAGATATTATTCTAATAATCCTTTGGTACAAGCTCACCGTCAACTTCAACAATTTATGGGTCTACTTCTCTAATGCTCATGGAAACTATAAAACTTGGGGCCAAGTCAAACTTAAAGAGAAAAATATTTGTGTCCTCTTTCACGATGCTGCAAGAAAATGTTAATGTCTGGCCTCAATATTTCCACATATATCTTTGACTGAATTCTTGAATCAGGAGCTAAATTATCTTCAAAAAGAAGATAATGCTCTTCATCTAGTTGTGATCTTTTATTAATAAGTAGAAGATTAAAAATTCAATTTTTGGCATTAAATTATCTACTTCTACTGAATATGTCAACTCATTTTGAAATTCTTTTTCATGAATGTGCACAAAAGTTATTAGATTTAAAGCTGAAACATCCTCGAAGAGAAGAATATCTTTGCCCCTTGGTTGTGGACTAAGATTATTAAGAAAAATCTCAACTTTTTGCATGAGACTCTCCAACCTCTTAGCAGATGTCATTTGAGCAACTTGAGTATACTGATTTCTAGTTTTTGTGTAGGTTCATTGAACGATCCTTCACATGAATAAAATAAGTGACATGACTCATTATCATCTGTAGCATAGTTAATGTCTTGTTGCCCCATAGAAAGGGTTGGAACACAACTTTGATTTGTCGATGTTTGCAAGGTCCTCTCCATCTCAAAAAACATGACATACTTGTGCAATTTCTCATCTGATACAATGTAATGTCCCCTTTTAAAACTGCACTAGTCTGACCTAGAAAAACACATGTTTACAAATTAGAATTTGGTTTTGAAACTTACCAACTAAGTTTTTGCTAAATAACTGAAAACTTGTATATAATTCCTGCACACAATCACAGATTATATATATGAAATGCATACTCGTCTCATGGTTATGGTTAGTCAAATTCATTATTGCAATGTCCATAAATCCAACAGGTTATCGTAATCTACTATAAAACTTAAAAATTCAAAATACATTACACTAAAATAACTACATATGGAATTGGGCTGATAATTGATTTCTGCATAACATATTTCATATTTTTTGATTATATAAATCTGTCCCCACCCCTCTTTGTTGACCCCAACGGAGGATGGTGGAAGCACTGCGGAAGGGTGTGTGAAACAGTCTACAAGTGGGTCAAGGTTCTTATCCATCTTGGGACCTACCTGTCATGTAACCGAAATTACTCTGCCTTGCCCTACACAAACCCGCTACCCTACCTAAGCATTAGAGAGAGATTAAGAAAAAATTCATCCGTACATTAAAAATTAAGTGTCAACCGAGTTCCTTAAGCATTTAAGCACCATCAGATTGCTGATTAGTATTTTGTAAGATTACTTGGCAACTAAGTATAGATTGGGTTCCTTGATTATGATTATTGATAAGACCTCACGATATATATATATATATATATATATATAATATTACTAATTTTTCAAGTGCTAATAGTAATACGATATGTATTATCATTATAAAAGCACCGCTCCCCCACTGCCCCCCCGCTGCCATCCCCTGGCATTCCCAAACTTAGGCCCCAAGTACCCCCATCCTCTAAACGTCGTTCCCCCAAGGAAACGTCCCCAAACCCTGTGGAACACTGATATACATACACACATATAATGTTTCTTTCCCTTAATGATTCATGTGACATGTTTGTGCGACTATCCATCAGTAGTGACTTTAAAATAACATACCAAATTCCTGCCACAGGTTGCAAAGTCCGATCTGCTTCTTATAGATTCTTGGTCCTGTTCTCTTGGATCTGGTTCGATTTTATTTAGTCCTCTGATCAGACATCTTGATGATATGTGTTGATGTATGTAGCATCGGTCAGATAAATAAAACTGACTATATGATTATTATGAGAAATGATTTATTACATAGACATACATATATTAATATATATAATAATTGATATTATATATATATATATATATATATATATAAAGTTAATCTATATTTATTCGTATAATAACTATATAGTTAATAAATTAGATTAATGAATAGACATGTCCCATGAAGGGACATGTCTCTTCTTGTCTTTGTCACGTATATATACAAGAGATCGATGCATTTTGGAAAATACATACCATATACAATCTAGGCAGTGCTATTACATTTGTGGCGATCTTAGAAATTTCAACATGGTATCAGAGCTAGACTGCAAATGTTTTTAGAAGAGCACGAAAAGGCAAAGCCGAAGGAAACCTGGATGCACAACAGTGGTCATTATAAAGATAAATTTACAGAGAAATAAATTATTATTGCCATGACTGTGTGATTTGCAAGAGAGATTTAAATAGCCAGCGGTGAAAGCAAATAACAATGGGACGCGATAAAAGCATTGGAGATTTGAAATTAATAGTACAAAGTTCTCAATACTTCATAATTATGGGTTTACCGTGTGGGAACATTTACTCCGAGTTTATATGGAGTTGGCCTGATAAACAAAGGATTACTTTCTATAGACCTTAATATTTGTTCAACGGGACTTTGTAAGCTGAGCGCAAAAGAAATATGATGCAATATTCATATTTAATATTGTGACTAATGTTTATCGAAATAATCAAAGTGAGGGGCCACTTCTAATGATTGATTCTTCTAATGTTTTGACGACTATAGTTGCGTTGTTTTCCACATCAATATTTTTTGGCATGAAAACTTTATTGTGGTTCTTGTGTGTAAACTTTGGTGTACCCAAAATATATATGTGAACGGCAAATCTGAGTATTGCGATTGAAATTCGTATTAAAACTATGGAACATATATTGTTGGGGTTAAATATTCAAGGACAAGTGTTTTTGTTGGTTGGAGAAGCTATGGTGAACAAAGTACATTGCCGTGGAGGAAGAAGGCATCCAACACAGACAAAAATTTGAGGGGAAATCTACATTGTTTCCAGATGAATGCATACAACAGGGTATTTGTAAAAATAACTGTGCCATTGGGCTCACATGGAACAGTGAATTTGGGCTTTCTTTATTGGCATGATAATCCATAGTGCAGAGTTTAAACAAATTAATCACCATACAACTAATTGAATCGCCGATACAACTATGGTGGTTTGTGTGCGGTGAATTACAAAGTCCGGAATCATTGAAGGAATATTGGCGGGAGCCATCAGCATCTACTTTCTAGTCTTCCGATTGTAAGCATAACACTCTACGGATCAGAATCAAGTTGATATTCCATCCATCGAGTTCCCTGAGAAGTGCAATTGGTGATGCGCTCAGGAGTTTGGTTTTAATTCGTGACACATATATTTGCGTTGTCATATAGAAGATAGAGAAGATATTTACTCTTCAAAAGTTGATAGACATATTTGGTACCAAGTTGCAGATCACAATAATCAAGATAAGTAAGACTACGCTCGTAGAATTTCTATCTTGATTTATTCGAAGATTGTCATCTTAGAAAGGCTCAACAAGTGTAAGGTAATAATGTAAATAGGCACATCTTTGTTAGGGGAGCCATTATATTGAAGATATATTAAGGTTCTCTTTCAAATGATGGGCGAGACTATGGAATACGAAGCATTTGGTTCAACCTGAGAGTTCCAGACATGAGAGTATTTTGTGCTCACCAAGCACCAAGCATCCTTAGCATTGATTGACTGTAAAAGAAGATGCGATTCAAATGTGTCAACTACTTTTAGATATATCAACTTCCTTAAGATAAAATAATATATAGTTTGGGAGCAAATATTAAAGGTTGGGCGCAATATCGGCATGTGAAATAAGAGGAAAATTTATATCACCCGACTTGCCTAAGGTTTGGAATTGAAATATTTATGGTGGTTGAAGAAATGATAGCTGTGTGAGCTGATTATGATTGAGTTCATGGGAATTTACACTGGCTGGAAGACTAGAGTTTTGGGTTAATAATTCTTCCATGAGCCCATAAATACTAAGGACGACACTTGAAGATTCGATGCAAGCTACTACCAGTCAATCTGCAATAAACAATGTCGACTCCTTATTTGTATACAAAAATTGGTGTTGATCTGGAGTATTTCGCAGCTCCTCTTGTCTCTGTTGTGCAATTCAGACAGAGGTTGATGCATGTACTTGGAGCTTCAGATGGAAACCAAATTATCATAAATGTTTGGCATTGCCTAGCCTGGGGATAAATCCATAGTTTATTACATTCACTCATGTTACTATGGAATCATACAAGTACATTTGTATACGAGAAACTATTCCTACGAATAATGTTATGATCAAAATTTCAACATGATCATGTACCGGATGATGAGTCACTTGGAGCAAGATATTTTCATGATTGTGGCCATGTATGTTTCCGTAACAGAGGGAGCTACTAGAGGATCTCCCAAAATTTGATTTTCAAGGATCTTAATCATTTTGATTTAGAAGGATAGGCCATATCAAGATGGTTTTGCTAGTACCGAGGAAACTATAAAAAAAAGCCAAAGGATTGTGATTCAAATGATGTAGTTTCATGTATGTGGGTTAGAAGGCTTTTATGCAGATATATAGGTCATGATATTCCTAGATAGATGGATAAGTTGTTGGATCAAAGAGCATTCAAGAAAGAACTTAATGTAGACTAAAGAACAAAGACACGACTTGCTCGCAGAAGGTTGATATTAGATTCAGAGGGAGTCTGATAGTTCATCTAAAAGCAACCTTGGATGAGGAGGTCAGGAGGTTGTTGCAAGACCCTAAAATTTAAAGGGAGCATCTAGAGGATCTGTTCATTTTGATCTCCAAGGAATTTGATCATATTGGTTTAGGGGAGTCAACAGTGGAGATGATTTTTGCAGTCAGAGGACAATGATCATGAGATTGAGTCCCATGCGTGTTGGTTGAAATTTATGCTAACTTCTACGTCATGATATTATTGGAAACTATATAAGAGATATAGTACATAAGAGATTACATTTAAGGTAGAAAGAACTTGATGCTTGCAGTCATGGGATTGAGTTGATGACTGAAGACATTTCTTCGAAGAGGAAGAATTTAGATTCAGAGGGAGTTTGACATTTCATCAGAGGCAACCTTGGACGAGGAGGTCAGAAGGTTAATATCTGTTTCAAAAGGAGCCACATCTTTGAGGATTTAATCATAGTGATTTAGAGGGAGTAGACCATGTCAAGATGGGTTCTTTAGTGATCAACAGTTAGAGGACCGTGATTCATAGGATGGAGTTTCAGCATCAGTGATCCATTATTTTGTACCTTATAGAGATTCCTTATTGCTATGTGAGAGATATGGTGGATAGAAATGTGATCTAGTTGGAATATATCAGTACAGGAGATTAGACAACAGACATACTTACCAAACCACTTTGCAGAGAGAAAGTTGAACAATTCAGGAAAGGTCTTGGTAAGATTGAATTTTAATTTGCTTTGTAATCTATATATATATATATATATATATAAGATGTTTAATGTGTAAACTTCTTTTGTCATATGTGTTGATATATGACTTTATGGGCTCTACCCCCTGTGTTCATCTCTAAAAGTTGACGATTTTTTGGAGATGAACACTTGTATTTAAACATTATAAGATGACGATCTTGTAATGTTGATATCATGCTGACTTGATATCATTCATGGATGTGCCATGATTTGTTATGGTAGACATTATGTGATGTAATGTCAGTGCACATACCATAGCTAGGATGTATAAGGATAATGTGATATTCTCGAGCATATAATCCTTTAAGTATCACGAGTTATGTGATACTTATCATCACGAGTTATGTGATGTTTGTCTTCACAAGATATGTGAGACTTCTTATCATGAGTTATGTGATACTTATCATCACGAGTTATGTGATGTTTGTCTTCACGAGATATGTGAGACTTCTTATCACGAGTTATGTGATACTTATCATCACGTGTTATGTGATGTTTGTCTTCACGAGACATGTGAGACTTCTTATCACGAGTTATGTGATACTTATCATCACGTGTTATGTGATGTTTGTCTTCACGAGACATGTGAGACTTCTTATCACGATTTATGTGATATTTATCATCACTTGTTATGTGATGTTTGTCTTCACGAGACATGTGAGACTTCTTATCACGAGTTATGTGATATACTTAGTGTCATGTTATTTGACACTCCACAAGCTATGTGATAATCCATGCCACGTGAAGTGTGATATGAGATATATTCATAGAAACCATTGTGATATATTATCTTCCTGAGCTAAGAGGGATGTTGATACATAGTAGCTTCGGTCAAATATAAGGATGATTGTTTTGATTATTTAAATATGAGTATGTATGTATGTATGTCAGTTCACAATGTGAACTGACATACATACACACATATGCATTATTTGTGCTTATAAGAATAATCATTCTAAATGTTTTACCATCATCCTTGTATATAATCGAAATACTATACAAGTATAAAAAATCTGTGTAATCAGATTCCTTTCATCTTCTCTTGCCATGTATTCTGAAATGAACATTGGCGGCTGCATTCTACAAGATCAAGAAATGATCGTATATCATTTATATTAAGGATCGTATACTATGCACAATAGTATAGTATGCAATGATTATAATGTAATGTTTATAACTTGACCTTCTATTTTTGATAAGACATCTTGTGATGGCTAAAACAGATCATAATATATAGAACTTGTGGATAGAATCGCCAATGGAGGCAATCCATCTGAGAGCTTGTGGATAGAATCACCGATGGATAGAATCATGTAATATATATTGATTACATCATGAGGATGATACTTCTATTGCTTACATCTTAGGATTGATGCTTTCAAGTATCATAAGTGTTGACATTAAATTGATTTATCCTCCGTAGCTAAGAGGGAGCGTTGATGTATGTAGCATTGGTCAGATAAATAAAACTGACTATATGATTATTATGAGAAATGATTTATTACATATACATACATATATTAATATATATAATAATTGATATTACTTTATATATATATATATATATATATATAAAGTTAATCTATATTTATTCTTATAATAACTATATAGTTAATAAACTAGATTAATGAATAGACATGTCCCATGATCATGGGACATGTCTCTTCTTGTCTTTGTCACATATATATACAAGAGATCGATGCATTTGGAAAATACATACCATATACAATCCAGGCAGTGCTATTACATTTGTAGCGATCTTAGAAATTTCAACAATATGCAATCCTTTATCTTGAAGAATGTTTTATTGTCAAGAATTATTCACTCCCTTGCATGGAGGGACTGGTCTTATTTGAATCCGTCTAGGGGTTGCCTTGAGGGGTGTGTCTTCTTGAGGTAGACATATGGTTTAACAAAGACACGTCCCTTCAAACAGACTACTGTCTTGATTAACCTGTTAGCCTAGTGATATTGACTGTTATGCTGTATTAGCAATTCATATTATTAATGACAAATCATATTAACCCAAGTCTTATTGACAAATAAGGAATTTGATATAATTAGTGAAGTCATATTGAATAAGTCATATTTTAAACAATGTTAATTAATCATGGATCAAAGGAATACAATAACAGCATTAGATTCAACTCATGACAGTCCGCCCTCCCTAAATTTGCTTGTCCTCAAGCAACTTAAGATTTGGATGATTGAAAATCTCTTCTCCTTCCCATGTAGCATCTTCCTCAGGAAACCTTTCCATTTGACCAAGTATTCAGAAATAATTTTGCTCCTAAACCTTTTCTCTCACATATTTAGGTTAATTTCAGGTTCCAAAATAAGTTTGCCTTCGTCATCGAGTGGTGGTAATTCTACACATGGAATAACTTCTTGTCCAAGAACCTTTTTAAGTTTGGATACATGGAAGATATTGTGGATCCTGCTACTTTCAGGCAATTCTATTTCATAGGCCACTTCCCCTATCCTTCTTAGGACCTTGTATGGCCCATAAAATGGAATCTGGAGATTGAAGAGTGAATGGGTGATGATTTTGGGTGCTAGTCATGCCGTCCAGGCCTGTTTACAGTGAGTTAGTGTTTTCTTACCTGCAAATATCTTTTCATCATTGCTGGGTGTAATTGAAGAATTGCAGGAGGGTGCTCTTGCTGTTGGTGTTATTTGGAGGTGCATGTTACTGCTGGGTAATTATAAGAATTGTTCACTGCTGTTTTTGGGAAGGTGTTTGATGAGTTTCAGTTGCTGTGTGAATTGCAACAGAGATAAATTAAACTTCTAACATCTTTATCAGTCATTTCAGACCTGTTATAACACACACAACAGTTTATATCAGCATACATGTTTCAGATTATAATGAATGATTTGCATAAGGGGTGATTTGTTGGATTGGCTGGAGCTTATTGGTGTAGCAATCCTTCGTATTAGAACTGCAATATTGGTTACCAGAAATTTTAATTGTGATTTCAGACCCATACTTAACCCTCTAATTGCCAAATTCATGGTATATATTTGTTCTTTACAGTTGGGTGTTTGTTTAATGTATTTGAGCTATGATGGGAAGTGATTTTCACTAGTGCCAGCATTATAATCTTTGTATCAGCACTTTATAATAGAGATTATCATTGTCTGCATGTGTACATATGGTTAAAAAAGAAACTGGGGGTGGTTATTACAAATTGCTAATTTTCAGACAACTTTAGTTCAATTGTTATTTTTATTTAAAAGATGACCTTGTATGTTAAAGTGATTTTTTAGGGTCCAAAGTAAATAAAAAATTAAAAAGGGTCATTCTATGCAATTCAAAAAGTAAAAGTTCTCAAAAGTTTGTAGGCAGGGTATAAAAGGAAGCGCAAAGAGGAAATTATATATCTTTGGCAATTCTTTTCTCTCTTTGTAGAGTTTGGATTTTGTGTTGATCTTGAAATTGTAGGATGAAAACCCTATGGGTATTTGGTTCCAGGAGGTGGATTTACTCAGATTCACATTTGTGCAGAATCAAATATTGTGAGTATTTTGAAACAGATTGCCATATTTGATTACAAAGTTAAAGTTGTGCTAGAAGTCAAACCAAAGTTGCATGGATACAAATACAGATACGGTATTGGGTATGGATACGGCCATTTTTTAAGACCCCTAATATGGATACGGCTGGATATGACATTAATTAAAAGCACACATATTTAACACGGTTTTGTAAGTTATTAGAGGAATTTTCATTACTTCAAAAGCAATATTGACACATAAATGCTACATAAATATTTATAAATTAATTTAACACTTTACAATATGCAAAAATAGTAGAGTTGCAATAGAACATAACCCCAAAAAATGGGTTGCTGAAATTGAAAAACATTTTATTTGTCTTTCTCATTTGGTGCAGGTTTTGTTTATACCAATTTTTTTAAAAATGCATTACTGAATTTTTTAAAAATTAAATTTGGGAAGATTTACGTCAAATCTTTAAAAAAATCAAATCACATAGCATTTGGCATTGTTGGAAAATCATGTTTTTTTAGGCAGACATGGGTACAATATTCAATGTGTATCTGGGCAGTATCGGATATGTTTCTAAATTGGATATGGGGATACACGCACCCAAGGAGGGACAGAGGAGTTTCCAGCAACTTTGAGTCAAACTTATTGAGATTTGTGGCCAAATAGTAAATTTGGGAAAGGTTTCTGTTGTATATTGTTGGTTCCAGAGGGGTGATTGAATTTATTGTGGAATAAGTGACTTGGTGGAATCCTAGCGAAGGTCAGAATCTCCCCTTTAGATGCTGCGAACTTATAGCAGCTGGATAAAATCTATTGCAGCCTTTATATGAGCATTCAGGGGGCCCCTTACAAGGTGATGCTTTGCTTGAGAAAATCATGAGTCACCAAAGACTAAGCCACCAAACTCGAGGAGTCATGAGAATAGCAAGGATAAAGAGGCACAAAGATTGTTGTGTCGTGGAGTATGAAATTGATGCCCTAAGCTGGTTGCCAGTTATTTCTCTTACTGCACTGGGCAAGGGAGGCAGTTGTCTTTCATTAATACCTGAGTTGCATATATTGAGTGTTGGACCCCACTGTTTAATAGACATCACAGTTTATGATGCATTTCATCCAGCCACCTTGTAATAGCAAAGTACACTAGGTCAAAAATTTAGTGTTAACTCTGAATTTTGTATAGGAAATATTGCTATATGGTTATATAAGCATCAATCTGTGCATGAACTTGTTAAATACTTTGCATCGTTCTTGAGAAAACTTGCAAAAAAAACAAACACACTGTATGAACTTAAATCAGTGAGGGTCATTACATGTAACTAGTATACTCAACATTATACCAGCAAGAAACTAGTACGACCTGCACAAAAGTATGCTAAGAAAGAAAGGGTAATGACCAACATGCTAAAATATTACACTTCAAAATCTAAAACAATAACCATATTATTTTATAAACCCTTGAATTGAAATATCAATCAAAACTGAGCAAGAATAAATCATTGAAGTCCACTCAAACCAAATACCAAAACTTTCAACTGTTGCACACTTATCTATTCTTGATTGGAACTGCACTGACAACTAGAAGGGTTTTTGTCCTCAAAACTATAAAATTTTTGAGGGTTTTTGTCATTGGAAAGTGAAGAATGCACGTCCATTCTTGTAAAAAGAATTTGTTTCAGTCTTTCAGAAGCATGTGTAGCCCCTTTTCCAAAACATTCCTCATATTTATATCCTTTTTGAGAAAACAAAATAATATTTTGTTTCTTTTTGACTAAAATTCCTCAAGGTTATAAAATAAACAATTGTCCTTTTCATCGCCTTTTTGTACCATGAGCCTAGTGGCACATAAAATAATCACTTATAACACCTTTTTAAATCATTAAATCTAAGTTCCCCATTTGGGTAGAGGTGTGAGTATGGGTTTTGGAACCTGGTATGACAATTTTTTTCCTTGGGTATAGGTACAGGAATGATGATGATGATGATGATGATAAATGATTCAAATTATAAATTATAAGAATATTAATACTCATAATTGCCAATAAATAATACAACATAATTTTGACATAGTAACTTATAACAGTTATATGCACGATCACTTTACAGTAGGATATTAGATTCTCTTTAAAAAATTTAATAGAGAAATAAAAACTTAAAGAAGCCTACATACCTTACTAGTTTCTTGGTCAATATTGATCACGACCAAGTGAAATGTAGATTAGTGCACTCAATGCAGCATAATTGGCAGTCAAAATAGTCAATGTAAGTGGGGCAGAAGTTAATGCTGTCTATGTAGTAGAGATATTTGGTCAACACAGTCAATATAACAGAGCTATTTGGTCAATACTGCAGATAACCACATTTAAAAAGGGTCAAGCAAACAAGAGTCAATGTTTGAAGATCTGGTGTGCTGATTCACCTTTGATGTCAGATTTATAGTCTGGCCCAAACATTTCCTTTTCCCTCTTCTACAATAGTGCTGATCAAATGAGATTGAATGATGGAGATGTTTTCGTGAGGATTAATCAATTCTATCTACACATTTTCAATTGGAAACAATAGCCGTAAAGTCTTTTAAACGGCAGTTATAAGTTCCCGGTCTGCCAAGACAACATCAACTTTATATTGGATTTCATTAGAAAACAATATCATATTTAGTAATTGATGGTGTCATACTCCTTTCATGGACCAATTTTGTGACTGCTGTTGTTTTTCTCTTCTTCAGGTCTCCTATTCTTTATGTCCAGGTTATGCTAGGGTACTACCTGGGTGCCCATGTTTCCTGTAGGTCCCAGTGACATGTTTAAGTACAAAAAACCATTGCTTAAAATTACAAAAAACAACTTGAACACAAAACATAAAATTAAATTCACATAAAATGTATTTCAACATAATTCAATAGTAATAACAACAAATAATGCAAGCAAAATAATAGCTGTAAACCCTAAACCCTATAGAGGAAAAACAACAATTTTGTTTATACAAAAACTTATATCATTGTTAACTTATGGAAATCAATTCAATGCACAATCTCTGAAACCTAATTCTAACATTTTGGAAAGAAATTATGTTTTTGAACTTTTTGGAAAAAAAGGAAATCAAAATTAAATAAATATTTTGACCTAAAAACCTAAACTTGCACTGATTTAGTCCTCAAATCTGCTCCATACTTGCTTAAGTTCACTCAAGCATAAATGCAAACATTGTCCGAGGAAATGGCAAGAGCATGTGGTCTTAAAAGGACCAAAAATTGATGTTTTTAAGGATTTTTAGTGGGCTTGTTTCTGGTTGTAGTTAACTATGTAGCATCCATCTCCTGTATGGCAAGTCCACATGTGGGACTCATCAAGTACTTGTGGCAACTCTCATTTTTATTGAGTGGTGATTTTCTGCTTGAGTTACTTGTCTTCTATTTTTGTTTTTTACTCATGAGTACTCTTCAAGTCGGCAAGTCTGTAAACCATGATTTTATATAGTTTTCCTAATTTGTGAGTACTTGTAAGGTTCAGCATGTTGACTTGTTGAGACTTGTTTTGTGTTGAGTGGTGAGTTTTTGCTTGAGTTACTGATTTTTGATTTTTACCTGAGTATTTGGTGAGTCGGTGAGAGAGTAAATTATTATTTATACAATTCTCTTGATTCTATTTGTCAACTTGTAATCTACACGTTGTCTCTTATTAGTGGGCGCTAAGCACCTTTCACTTGCATGCTAGGGCTAATTGCTATGTCAAATGCACCTTGGACTTTCACATGGTTTCTTTTAGTTGTCAATTCGTGTCAGACACAAGAATATAGGACTACCCGCTAGATGGGTTGGCCAAACTGCTAGGATGGAAAAATACCAGGGGTTTTACCAAAATTTGAGTCTTCTATGTGGCTACACCATCTCATTTACTTGACTACTTGATGGATACTTTCCTTGAACTCAGTATGTCTCCACTGAACCACAACTTGATGGCAGTTCTTATAAAATTTCCCACAAGTGAGGAATAAAGTGCGAGACTTGAATGAATGTCATATGAACATTGGGAGATATAAGATTACTAATATTCTTCAGGAACTGTCATAGTCACTAGGCAGTTAGTTTAAGGGAATTTCAAGCAAATAAATCTTATCAAGTTTTTTAGTTTGACTTAGTAATTGTGCAGTGGTTCTTCTTTTTCTATAAAGGGAGTTTCTAATACTGAAAAGTTAACACAATTTCTGAGTTAAGGGAGTGTTAGAATAATAGCTCTCAACATGTTTTAGGAGTAGTCACATTATATCTCATGTTTTAATGCTATGAAGTAAGATGGTAAATAGTTACCAAATAAAATTTAATATCATGGTGGATAGATAAAGTCTTGACACTGTATACAAACATACTCCTTCATTGATAGAAGTCTTTCTATCTCTTTACATTAGTGTGTGTTTTAAATATGGAAGTATATCCTAACAAGGCCTAAACACTGATCATCCTTGTGGAAATCAATCCTCTCTTTATTTTCTTTAGACCATTTTGAATATTTATCATTCTTCAAACTTTAAATGTTTAAAATTTCTGGACTTGTATCATATTTAATGTTTTATCTTGTTACCATATGTTGGTATCGGCTTGTTGTGTAATTAAATACATCTACCATTCTCATTCATGTTTGTGTGGTTTTTGTAAATTCCTTGAATTCGGAGGGGATTGGTTTACAGCACATCAACTTTAATTTGCCTATATGCTTTTCGTTGTCAACTGCACAATGATGAGTTTGCCTTTATATATACACAAGGATAAAGATATGTTTTAGTAGCCTTCTGTCTACTTATAAGCTACCATTTGATCACCGTTGATCCAGCAATTCTAGTTGCTTCTTATACAATCCATGAATAATGTTTGCTTATACTATGTTCTATGATTAATTGTGGAGCTGTTTTATTTCAAAATTCATGTGCATCAAGTTTCCTACTTTTGATCCTGTATTGTGGATCCTGTCCTCCTTTCAGCTTCTTTATGAGGCAAATTTTTTACTACTGAATATTCTACAGGTATGTAGTGAGGGCAAAGGCAGGTGGAAGACAGTCAACTAAAGATTCAACTGGGAGAGCACCAAAGTCTGGAGGGGCTTCCCTTCGGCGTTACAATGAAATGGCCTTGAAAAAGGTAATGTTTCTAGATCCACTTTATTTTTCAAGTGTCTACAAATGCAGAATTCCAGTGAGGATTTTTGGATGATGGAAATACTTAATGTAGTGGCTATTATTAGTGTGTATACTTGCATACTTGCTGGTTGAACAATGCATGGTCTACATCTTTATTGTGGTTTAAGGTAGAGATGCTTGTTTTCTCCTATATGCTTTTCGTTTTTCTCAGTATCACATAGTTCTCCTATTGAGTGGACTGTTTCTTTTGATAACAAGAAACATGTGTGCATCTGATGTCTTTCTTTGTCTTGCATTTAGTAGTGCCTCTGGGGAATACAAACATGAAAGCTTTGAATCTCCAAAATGGTATCCAGCAAGCCAGGAACCTTTAATATGGATTTTGGAACAGCAAGGTATTATAAAAATTTCCATAAAGTCTTAGAGTGTGATCAGAAACTGCTAAAATTGAAGATAATTGAGAGTCAAGGCAACACATGAACCAAAAGCTTTGTCAATTTTGAAGTATAACTTTGGGGTACAAGCCCTTTGAAAGGTGTTCGGATCATCTTTTGTTCTGGTAATAAGTTAATAACATTTCTTAGAGGTGCCAATGTACTTTATAGGTTCGCTTGCCTTGATTTTATGACCAATATACATGAGTGAAGTCAGAAGAAGAAATGATTACTCATTGCAGTTAGTCATTTGAGTGATGATTGAGTATTAAGTACACTATGTAGTGAAAAAGGCCACAAAAGTAGAATGCCTATATAATATGACATCATAGAAGAACGTATTGAGTATGGAATTGGATATGGACTATGATCCATAAATTTGGGTTCATGACCCTAGTGATACATCAAAGATCGATTCCTATGTTAACTCTCCAATTGCTCCTCTGACCAATCAATGCCCTAATAATTTGTTAGCAATCAAAAGTATGATATGTTTAAATCTATGCTCCTTGGGGACACATCCCTGGCATTTTTTTGACATTTCCTTGTACTGGTGACGTTATGGGGATGCAGGGATCCCTTGGAAATGTACCCCTACCATCCCTAATAAAAACAAATTTGGCCCAAATGTCCAGAATATCTAGGGGATTCATGGAGATGTCTAGCTGTCCTTGAGACAGTTGAGGATATCAATGACCTCTTGTCCTCTTGCAATTACATTCAAATTTTTATTGAAAATGGCCCAAAACAAGTTAAAAATATTTTTTTGTTTTTTTGTAGGTCCCCACATCAGTCTTAGCACTCAATGAGAGATTTTGGTCTACAAAAGAATTGATTTTCAAGCTCCATTATGGTGTATGACAGACACATGTTACTGTTGGTAAAATAGCAGGATTTTCAAGATAAAATCAGGCAAAACAATATCTAGTATTTCAATATACATTTGTACCTCTTAAGGCGGTGTTTCAATCCCAAGACAGTTTCCTATCACTTTAGCCAACAGTTTTTAGTTGTTTTTGTAGTCACAAGATTTCAGGTTTGAAAAATATAATGGTGAAGCTTTCAATCTTATTGAGGGAGCTTCCATTGCAATTTCAGTACAAATTTAGGAACTTCTTGTTGCTTAGTTGTTTTTGTAGTCACATGATTGCAGGTTTGAAAAATATAATGGCAAAGCTTTCAATCTTATTGAGGGAGTCTCTGTTGCAATTTCAGTACAAATTTCTGGAACTTCTTGTTGCTTGTACAATCTTGAGACAAAGGAGATAAACTCAATGATTGCAGAAGTTCTTTACAAGTTTAGGGGTGACAGCATATTTTCTATGCTTTTGTCATTTTGTAGTTGGAACTTGTAGCCTTTGGGCATTTTGTTGTAAATGCTATATATTAAGAATCTATCATGTAAATGATTTAAGCCTTATCAATCTTATTATACAAATATTTTGAAATTTCCCTTTTTTTTGAATAGCAGTCCCTTGCTGCCCTCCAAAATGGCCTTAAAAAATTCTTACTTGAAACATGTTCCCTTGTCCCCCACCATCTCTGTCATGAAAACTTGGTGGAACATAGGTTCAAACTAGGAGGAAGAATTAAATAAGAAGACATGACAAACAATTTACAAGAACACATGGGACCAATTATCCTCTAAGGAAAACCCAATTGGGTGAAAAGCTCTAGGAAGGTTTTGCAGCTAGCATCCTATCACTAACTTCAATGGCAACTCATAGAGATTACTTACCAAATGGTACATTGAAGCTATTCTAGCAATTTACAAGCGCAACAGATGTTTTGCTTCTACACCCCATGAAAAATGCTACATACGTCTCTTTGTTCTCATTGAACTAGCACGGGAGTCCTCCAAAAGAGCCAACCCCTTATTTGTATTATAATTATATCCACTTTCATACATACCTATGCATGCATGGGAACGATTGTGACCACCATTGGCAAGTAGGGGTTGGTTGCTCACAAAATAGGAATAGTTGCCTGGGGGAAATGGAACAAACGCATGCATTGAATGAAATAGTTTCTAGCACAAAATCCTTTGCCCCTTTGCATTCTATTGTCCTATCAACATTCTGACTGCTGTTTGCCCTTTCAACTTCTGCAACATGCCTACGATTTGACCCCCAACAGGCAGTCGACTTGAACATGTGAGCGATGATTTTTGGACCATCATCAAAACATCAATAGAACCATTGTTCAAATAAAACACTAGTTGTTCATATTTTTGGTGCTCAATTTGTTCCTTTGACTATTTAGCCACTTGTAGCCTTGCCGAAAGCAATATGAATTGCTCAACTATATCAACTCTATTTGAAGAAATACACCTAACAACCTGTACAAGGTTAGGAATAATTAAAATTTCGTAAATGACTCCGTTCTACTTGAAGTTCTTAAAAACCTTTTTGGATATGTAGGTGACACAACAAAATGAAATATTCTAAGTGAACCTTCGTGGTTCCTTCAGCGGCTTGAGATTGGTATAATTTTCCCTTTTTGGTCTGTTCCAACTTTTTTTTGGAAAGTTCCAAGATTCTTGAGAATGCCAACTTTATCAAAATGGAGTTTTGAGTGGCAGTGAGCTCAGGTAATCAAGATGAGTCCAATGGTACTTTCTAAATGCAGTTTCAATACTTTGAGAGATCTCCATGTTTCTTGGAGTGGTTTCCTATTTTTGGAAAGCACCAATTTTCGTAAGGCTTGGTTTCTTGAGAATTTAAGGTTATTTTGATGTGGTCAAAATCAATATTTGGATCATTTTAGTATTTTCTAACTTGATGGCTGTGTGGAAGTATAATTATTTTTAATTATGAAGTGACTCATATAGTTCAAAAGTAAATTAAAACAATAGTCACTTTATAAAGATATGAAATATGATATTTCTCTAGAAAGCTATTAAAAAAATAAAAAATATAACTTTAGATGTATCCCAAGGGGTTATAAAAGGAGGTTGAAAGAAGTCATTTCCTTAATCTTTTTTTTTAAGTGCGTGCTATCTTAATGGGGATAGCTCCCTTTATTACATAAAGAAAAGAAAAATTTACATGGAGAGATATAACATTGCTCCCAGACTTATTCTCAGAGCCAGAACCTGATAGCACAGAGACTGAAACAGAGCTTAAAATATCTTTCAGGTCAGCATAGTTAATGTCAAAAACACCCTCACGAAAGCCTCCCAAGCCGTTTGAAAACTGGTGCATGTCCTCATTTCCTTATTAGGCCCCGAACTAAGACCACACAAATAGACCCCTGGAGGGCGACATCAGTGTTCTAATTCCATCTCCAATATGGCATTTGCCACAATAGACCAATACACAGCCCTCCAATATCTATCGGAGGACACCAGCTTGGAATTCTGCCATTCATACCATTGTCAGTCACGCCCAAAGCATCTCGCAAGCATCCATCTCAGAGCAGCAATAGTGTGCTTATCCTCTGCGCAGAAGAGCCTCTTGCATTGTTCATTGGTTCCTTCCACGTCATTGAAAAATCTCTGCCCCACTGAAGCAAATCACACACGCAGGATTGTGTGCAGTGTTAAGAACCTTCACAACCTGTTAGATATAACAAGCACCGCATACAAGAACAAACAAGAGTCCCATTTGAGATATCTTTACTTATAAAGAGGCCAGTAAAGTACAGAATGAATCCCCTGTACAATTTTATTGTCTAAAGCAGTCTTTCACAATTTTATTGTCTAAATCTGAGAATCACCTTCAATGCCCACAATCCGAATGTTCTTCTCCTTACACAGATTCAAACCCAACACCAATGCTTCAAATTCGGCTTCGTTGTTAGAAGCCACCCCCAATCTTTTAGGAGGCCCAAACAAATTCACCCTTCCAGTCTCCAATAATACAACCAGGACCTGCCAATCCTGGGTTGCCTTTAACAGCCCCATCAAAGTTTAATTTCCATCTATGCAATTTCTGGCACTTCCATATCACTAATTTGCGATCAATCTTATCAGCACGAGGGAATAATTAGCCTCCAGAGATCCATCCACTTCTTCTGAATCCTTTCATCCCATTTGGAAAATTTAGTATCCTTTCTAAATCGGACATGGTATTGGCAACCTCAACAACGTCTTTCCTGATTTTAATTAATAAGTTCTCTAAAGACATTTCAGTATCCTTAAAGATCCATCTGTTACGTTCCTTCCAGAGATTCCAAATGACAAGGGAAGGAGCAATGATCCAAATTGGGGCCCATAAAGATTTCTTATAGAGATTGGGCTAGCAAAGCAAAAATTGGAGCAAACACCTTTGTCGTGGACCTTCCCAAAGCTATGCACTACACAACCAATCCCAACATTGAGATGCAAGTTCGCAAGACAAAAAGATGTGATCTGCAGAATCTGATTCTTTCTTACAAAGAACACATCTGGAGGGACCAACAATGCCAACACAATTCAATCTATCTGTAGTCAAACATCTTTTGTGTGGTGCAACCCATAAAAAGGCCACCACCTTGGGGAGAACCACAGGGTCCCAGCTGGTAGGCTGCGAACATTCCTCTTGAATTCTGTACCCAAGCTTGACCCAGTACTCCCCTGTTTTGGCCCCACACCATATAATCTCATCCTCTAGTGCACAAGGGACACATTTTTGGTTGAGTAATTCCATACCAAGAGCAGACACAAGATCATCAGGAAGACCCAGCTCCGAAACCTCAATCCACACGTCCCCCGACCCCATGGTCCAGTCATCCGGACGCCAATAATTATATACCTTTGATCCAAAACTCTAAACCAGCCTATCTACGTGCTCATGGATATCCAAAATTTCAACAAGATTCTTGTAACCAGTCCATGAGTCGGTCCAAAAGTCTGCAGATTGGCCATTATTTATTCTTGATATTCTAAATATTTGATATTTTCTTGAAATTCTAGTTGTGGAGGTTGAGCAGGTTTGCTCAACAATAGTTCTAGGATGAAAATCCTAAGGTGAAGATTGTATTTGGGAATGAAAGATCTTCCCTAGCCAATATGGCGTGATTCATTTGAAGTCATGATTTGTACTGAAATTTGTGGAATTAGAGACTGGACATAAGTGATTTATCTTTGTTGTATCTAGGAGTACTTTTGGCAACAAATTTGTAGAAGTTTTGAAGGCAAATAACAAATTTGCAAGGGAAATTAATTCTTTTTATGTTGGCCATTTTATATTAACTTCTTATGCCTAGAGGATGCCATTTTCTTGGAGTTATTTATGCAGTAAATTGCTACTCGCCCTAGGGTATGTGAATGTCATGAAGTTGAAGAGTTATGTTGGATAATTTTTAAACTGTAGCAAATACCAGATGTCCCTGTTTTGGAGTAATTGCTGGCCATCAATCCTGAAGAGACTATTATCAGGTGTCGAGGAGATGTAGGAAACAATTAAGCAAGGATTGCTTATATTTCTTGAGGACATTAAAAATCCAAATTCAGCTAGTTGCAACTCTTGTCTTTCTTGCAAGAAGAGTGTTTCAGTCAAAAGAAGTTTATTGTAGCACATTTTAAAGAGTAAAAAGGTTATGTGCTATTGTTCAGTAAAATTAAGTGTTGTTAGTACTTGTTAGTTTGGTCGAAGGGTAGGTAGTTGGGAATGGTCGTGACAGTTGGCGCTCGCACCCCTTCGACCTTTATATGTCATGTACTTGCATCCGAAAGAGATTATTGTAATGTTGGCATTGTGGTAATTGCTGTCATGCATTTTGGTGTCATATGTTGTAAACACATGATGGAATTAATAAAGAAGAAATTGTGAGTTCTCTGATATTACTGTGCGTGTTACATTTCCTGTATATCTCTATATTCTCATATGCATTAAACTACACCCTATAGGGAAAACATTTTGTGCCGTTGCCAACATGAATCTAGGAGTGACGGAGGGATAATGGCGAAGGAAATATAATGTGCCAACTGATGAATGAAGGCAAGAGTAACGAGAATGAAGAAGGATTCCAAGAATTGTTGAAGGAGAAAGAGTGTTGACGGCTGACTTTGTAACTCTATTGCAGGCATCAATTGAAACGCACGTGCGAAGGGAAGCCGCATGTGAGGAAGTTCTAGAAAGTGCTATGTGGACTTCACTTGGCGTTAGTCCAGCGGTGGGCTGGTTGATGTGCCGCCTGCTCAGACTATTGGTACAAACATTCTTTGATCTGTAGAACCACCGAGAAGAGACTAATAGAGAAAACCGCCGCCAACAGATTTTGCAGCGGTACCAAGAAAATAGCCGAAGGGAAGAAGAGGAGCATGACGAAAGCAGAAGGCGTCAAAGTGTCCTCAACCCCTACAAAAGGAAAGATTAATGCCAAATACCTTAAACAAGAATAAAAACCGTACTTGGAAGGGACAAGGAGACGATCACAAAGTCATTCAGAGGAGCTTGTGTAAGAAGAACAAGCCGAATGAAAAAGCCTACGTAGTCTGGCCGAAGGTACCAAAGGGAACGTGTGGGCCGAAGGACGCCAAATGTACAGTGGTGATGAAGAGGGTATCCGTACCAAAGGAGCAATAGAAGGAGATGTGGTAGTTGACCTGATCAAAGAGACTCGAAACTGTTTGGGACATCTCACAATCACATTGCTAGGAAGTAGAAGCTTTCATGGGGTAGAACAAGAGGTTTGAAGGGGAGTAGGGGAGATTGAGAGAAGAGATGTAGTGGGTACCAGTGTGGCCAAAGGTGTTGGGAGAACACAAGAGCACGGTGACCACAACAATTTGCTTGGTTCCACTATACCAAGTTCAGGAGTTAGCAGTTTAGGAGTTCCTAGTGGTTTAGGAGTTCTTGGCGGAGCACGAGTTCCCAGTGGGCTAGGAGGGCCTACGGGACCGGTGGTAAAAAGGATTTATTAATGGAAAAGAAACAAAAATTACCAAAGTTCACAAGGGACGGGAAGGACCTTGTAAGGCATTGCAAAACATGCGAAACCATCTGGTCAACCAACTGAGTGACCGACCATAATGAGTGGGTAGTACAGTTCCCTGTGACCCTTCGTAGAGTAGCCATAGACTAGTTCTCTGATGTTGACAAGACGAAGGTGACTACTTGGGATGAGTTAAGAAAAGCATTCCAGAAGGAATTTAGATTGCTTCGGGACGACAATGAGATTGTCGCCGAGATCTAAAGTACCAAGCAGGGAAAGAACAAGAACGTAAGAACGTACGATTGATGATTGAAGGAGTTGCTGGGAAAAATGGAAAATCAACTAGTGGATGGCTTGAAGAAGTGTTGGTTCGTTGAAGGATTGAAATCCTCCCTACAAAAGAAGTTGAAGATTGTGCCTCCGACATCGTACGATGATATGTACAATAGGGCTATGGATTTGGAGAGTGAAAACAAAATGTTGAGAAAAAAGAAGAGCAAGTCGTCGGATGATGAAGACTCCTTTGACGGTAGTAGCAACAATGAAGAATCCAGCAAGGTGCAAGCACTCCAAAATGATATGCACCATTTGATGGAGTTTAAAGCTATGAAGGGGAGTAGCAACAAGAACAAAGGGGAAGTATGGTGTATGGGCTGTAAGGAGGGCCATCAAAGGGCACCTGTCCTAAGAAGGCCTTTTTTCGATATCTGCTAGGTGATGGGACACTCCACTAAGGAGTGCCCATACAATATGAAGACAAGGAGTACACAGGTACTCTTCATGCAAGAGCAACCATCGACATCTGCAGCAGTGGGTGCCTCTCAGCAACAGGCCAACACAACGACATCATCCGACAGATATAGAAACAAACGACAAGGAGGCAATAATAATAATAACAATAACAACTGAAGTCGAATATAGTATGATGCCAAGGGTCGGCTAATGATTCAGTGTTGGGCCTGCAATCAGTGGGGGCACATCGCCTATGATTGCCTGAAGCCTCTTAGCACCTATGTTGGTGGTGTGGTCCTAGCAACCACGAGGATGCCAATTGCCCCAAGCCTGGAGTCAACTTGTTGAACATCGAGAAGTTGAGCGAAGAAGGGATTTTGGTTGTCACCCATGCACAAGAGAAGAAGGCAACATACCCAGACCCCTGTATGGAGAAGGAGAGGGTATGGGAAGCGAAAGCCAACATTGAAAGAGAGATGATGGCTGAACGAAGAGGAACCGAGGAGACGGCAAGCAGTTCGTCTCGGACGGAAGTAGAGAAAAACATCATGAGGCAAATATTGCACATGGAGGTGCCAGTGAAGGTCAAGGACCTCGAAACCATGCCACAGTTGAGAACAACCATACTAAGCACTGTACACGTACCCACCTGTATGGTGAACCATGCAGAAGTTCCGGTCATCCCTTCAGCGGACCCAATATTACTTGTTGTGAATAGTGGGCGACACCCGCAATGGTGGAGATGGGCATCCTCACAACCATCCTCACTGACATCATTGTTGATGGAGGATCAGGGGTGAATGTGTTACTCGAGGAAACTTGGAAGAAGCTCGGTAAGCTGACATTGTGGTTGCCAACCTTCAACCTTCAATTTAGTGGGCGCTGACTAGCACGACATCAAGCCGATCGGGACTCTAATGGTGCAATAGGTAACCATTCGAACACAACCCTTTGTGCTGGACTTTGTAGTAATTCCTTTCAAAAAGAAAGGGTATGATGTTATTTTGGGGAGAGGGTGGCTTGTCTCTACAAAGGTAAACCATAATTGGAAATGCAACTCCCTGTCAATGGAAAATGGAGGAAGAAAATTTGTGATTGACTCGAGGACTTAGATGGTCAGTGAGGAACTAGCATCCTCCTCGGAGTCGAGATCAGAAGGAGAAATTGGAGAAGATAAAGGGAAACATAGGATGGAGCCAAATGAAGAGGGTGTCCTGGAGTTAAAAGGATGCTCCGAAGACAATGTTGACTCTATGAATGGGCTCTTCCATTGGCAGATGGAGGACTACAAGTTATTCCACTGAAACATGCTATAGATTGAGGAGCTAGAAGAGAAAGACTTGTTTCCACTAGAGTAGGGGGAATACAAGGAAGGAGAAGCCCGAGTAAATGAAACTCCTGCGCACTAGTTTGATAAGGAGAAACCTATACAATACGAAGAGCCCTCGTTGAAGGTGACAAACTTGGGGGACGAAGCAAACCCCAGGAATATACTAGTGGGAGATGATTGGAATCCGGTACTAAAGGCGGCATTATTCAAAATTTTCTTGGAGTACAAGGATGTCTTCACGTGGATGTACAAGGTGTTAAGGAATATAGATCAGAAGTAATATTTTAATTTTCTTCTCTTGAATGGTAATCCTACAATATGATGACTAAGTTATTTCTTCTACTGATTTGCACAAGAAATCTGCACTATATAATAATACATAATATGAGGCACTGACTTAAGAGAACACTACTGTTAATTTCTGTGTTTCTTAAAGTGCATGTCCATATGATATATATATCAGAATCTTGGGCATGTCTCATGTAGAGACATGTCCACGTATGGACAGCTCTCTACATGAAGACATGTCTGATCCACATTAAACAAAGTTTAGTTTGCACTTGTTAAGATTGCTGAGACAGTGATACACAAATGCGACCCATATGCTGTCACTTCACATGGGTTTACCCGATAATACTATCGGTAACGATAATGACTCAATACTTAGGCATAGTGATATCGTCTTACACATATGAAATGGGATTTTTACGTATCGATTTAAATCGATACCAAAGACAATAGTATCAGTTCAAATCGATACTGTCCACATGACTTAAGACATATTGATATGATTAATATTTATTAAATGTTATTAACATAAGCAATAATAATATTCTATATATATATAAACTCAAAGGTATATATATATATACTAATTAAACATTTAATAATTATTAATCAGGGATATTTTCAATATATAAATATATCAATTATATTTCTTGATCAATCTGACCGAAGCTACAACATTAACACTCCCTCTTAGCTACGGAGGATTGAAAGAGAGATCAATACATAAGACTCTCAAGTTATCATCTCGATATGATAACATAAAGGATAGCAACATCTATCTATCATTTAGATGGTATCTTATGATACCATCAAGAGTATGATCTATTAGAATATTAGAGAATATTCATCATACTCATATTTTCCTTGGTATGTGCACTGGCATCAAGTCTCATGATGCCTATCAAGGAAACTATCTGCACATGGTGTCTCCATTGATACTAAGTCCTATATTATCCACCATGCCATATCTCAGTAACTAATCACTTAGTTACCCTCAGAGATATGCACTATCATGACCTCCAAGGATATGCTACATCCATCACGATAGCAGGTCAAACTATTAGTAAGATTGTCATATTACAATAGTAACCAAAGGAAAGAAAATGAAAGATCGTCATCTTTCAAGATGTCTCTGCAAGATCATGTAATAACTCACATGATAAAAATAAAAATATAGCATATATATCTTTTAAATCTAACAACTATTACTGAGACTCAATCCCAAAAATATAATTATGTTTTTACCATACTAAGTTTTTCTCTGAAGTGATCCACCCTTAATCTGGAGAGGCTTGGTCAAGATGTCTGCCGTTTGCTCATCTGTGCTAATGTAACTTAGTTGTATAACATTTCTTTCCACCATATCCCTTATGTAGTGGTAAGGAATCTCAACGTGTTTAGATCTGTTGTGAAAGACTGGATTCATGGAGAGCTTAATACAAATTTGATTGTCACAGTGTATAATAGTGGGGTCCATAGGTTGTCCAAACAACCCTACCAACAATTTTGTCAACCAAACTGCTTCTCGTGCTTCCATTGATGTTGCAATGTACTCTGCTTCTATAGAGCTCTATGTAACTAAAGATTGCTTTCTGCTGAACCAGAATATCATGGCAGATCCTAAGCTGAAACATCCTGTGGTACTTTTTCGATCGACAACACTACCAGCCCAATCAGAATCAGAGAGTCCATGTAGACTTATCTCCACTTTATCATATTTGAGACCTACTCCAATGGTTCCATGCAGATATTTCATGATGTGTTTTGCTGCTACAAGATGTATCTTCCTGGGTTCACACATGAATTGACTGAGAGCATTTGTTGCATAACAAATGTCTGGCTTGGTATTCACCAAATACATCAAAGATCCAATTATCTGTCAATAGAGAGTAGGATTGGCTAATTCTGACTTAGAGGTTTCATTTTTCAGTTTATGCAGATTTGTCTCCATAGGTGTAGACATAGGTTTGCTGTCCATCATTCCAAATTTGTTTAGAATATCAATAGTTTATTTACCTTGACTTAGAATGATGTATTGTCTTCTTGCCATACTTCTAGTCCTAGAAAGTAATGTAGGAGGCCTAAGTCCTTCATATCAAATTCAGAGGCCAGATCTTGCTTGCATTTTATTATGATATTATCTTCACCTGTGATTAGTAAGTCATCAACATAAAGTATGAGAATTAACATATCACCATTAGTTACCTTGAAGTAGAGGTTAGGATTTGCCTCATATTTGGAGAATCCTAACTTGAGGAGATAACTATCTATTCTTTCATACCAAGCTCTAGGAGCTTGTTTGAGCCCATAGAGGGCTTTCTTTAATCTGCAAACATGAGAATTACTATCATGAATGATGAACCCTTCAGGTTGTTCCCACTTCCAAGTATACTTCTTCTATGACACCATTCAGAAATGTAGTCTTCACATGCTTTCTTTAATTTGCAAACATGAGAATTACTATCATGAATGATGAACCCTTCAGGCTGTTCGAAGTATACTTCTTCTATGGTACCATTCAGAAATGCAGTCTTCACATCCATTTGGTGTACTTTCCATCCTTTTGAAGTAGCAATGACAAGTAGGTTCCTTATTGAAGTATAGCGAGCAATTGGAGCAAAGGTTTCATCATAATCAATTTCGGCCTTTTGAGAGAAGCCTCTTGCAACAAATCTAGCCTTGTGCTTTTCAATACTTCCATCTGCAACATGTTTGATTTTGAATAACCATCTGGATGACACAACTGATTTTCCTTTAGGTCTAGGCACAACATCTCAGACATCATTCTTTAGTATTGATTGGTACTCTTTAATCATGGCATCCTTCCAAACTTGATGTTTTAGGGCTTCTTTTGCATTAGGAGGTTCATACTTAATAAGCTCACTCATAAGAGCCACATAGTTTGAATAGCCTCTTGGTCTCTTGCTTTCTTTGAATGTACCCTTGGGTGCAACATAGTTCTCTGCTTCCTCAATCACTTTCCTTGCCTAGAGTGGCCTCTTTCTATTAGTAGTAGGATTAAGAAGTTCAGGAGCAGAATTCTCAGGTTCATTATTGTCTACAGGTATCTCCCTCTGAATCTCTGTGTCAGGATGCTCTATTAAATCTTGAGAAGATTCATCATTAGTCTCATTAATATTTTTTAGATATTTAAAATGCAGTGTCCACTTCAAAGGTCACATCTCTACTTAGCTCAATTTTATTCTGACCTGGAATGTATATTCTATAGGCTTTAGATGTTTCACTATAACCAACAAATATCCCTTTCTTTCCTGATGGCTTTAGTTTGGATCTTTTCTTTTTGGGAATATGAATGTAGACTGGGCAACTGAATAGTCTCAAATGACTTAGATCATGCTTGATTCTTGTAAAAGCTTCTTCAGGAGTTATCTTATCAAGAGTGGGATGAGGACATTTATTTTGAATGTAAACAACAGTGTTGGAGGCTTCAGCCCAAATTGAAGTATGAAGATTTTGGTCATGCATCATAGCTTTGACAGCTTCTACAATGGTCCTATTTTTCCTTTTTGCTACCCCATTTTGTTGAGGATTATATGACACAGTGAACTCCCTCTTATTCCGAGTAGTCTTACAAAATTCCTTAAAGTTATTGGAGATATATTCTCCCCCTTTATCAGACCCTAGGGTTTTAATTTTATTCCCAGTCATGTTTTCAACTAAGGCTTTAAATTCTGACTTTTGATAGTACCTCATTTGATTCTTTAAGTTTAACGAAGTAAATCCAAGTTTTCCTAGAGTAATCATCAACAAAATAACATAAAACAAAAATCCCCCCATTGAGGGCATTGTCATTGGTCCACATAAGTTGGTGTGAATTAGTTCTAGTACATTTTTGGATTTGTGTTCACTACAATGAAAAGTCCCTTTAGAGTTCTTACCTAATGCACAACCCTTACAGATTCCATCATCTTCTGATCTTAATTTAGGTAACTCTGTAACTAGTTTTTCTATAGAAGGCAGGCCACGATAGTGAAGGTGTCCTAACCTTCTATGCCATATTTCATTTGAGGTAGACACATGATGAGTTAGGGCTTGAGTTTGAACATTACATAGTTTATATGAACATCCATCACAAATTCCTATAGTATATGCATTTTTGATATTGGAGTTCTTGGGCCAAATATGAATTTTCCCATCTAGAAATGTGATTCTATAACCTTTGTCTTCAAGAGCTGAGATAGATACCAGATTTTTTTTGATGCCAAGCACATGTAGTACTCCAATCAATTGTAGAGAAACTCCAAATTGTAGTTGAATTGTGCAGGTCCCAATTCCTTTCACAGGGTAGGTGGAGTTATCTCCAATTGTGACTTCTTCATTGGAATCTTCTTCAAGGCTATCTAATTGTTCTCTAAATTTCAGTACAAAAGAGTCTAACTCTAGATCTCTTAAAGCCATCATTAGCCTAAGTTTCCATGAGACGAAGTTGTTTGCTCCATCAAGTCTATCTTCTAATCTGATTCCACTCACCATGGTTGTTTTAGTCTCTACTTACAGATATTCTTGAGTTTTATAAATAAAATGTAATTATATTTGTTCTCGATATTACTTCACCAATGCTCTGATACCATGTTAAGGAATATAGATAATTTTCTTCTCTTGAATAGTAATCCTATGATATGATGACTAACTTATTACGTCTACTGATTTGTACAGGTAATCTGCACTATATAATAATACATAATATGAGGCACTTGCACTTACGAGAACACTGCTGTTAATTTTTGTGTTTCTTAAAGTGCAGGCCCATATGATATATATATATATCAGAATTTGGGGCATGTCTCTACATGAGACATGTCCGATCCACATTAAACAAAGTTTAGTTTGCACTTGTTAAGATCACTGAGACAGCGATACACAAACGCGACCCATATGCTGTCGCTTCACATGGGTTTACTCGATAATACTATCGGTAACGATAATCACTTAATACTTAGGCATAGTGATAACGTCTTACATGTATGCAATGTGTGATATCCCCCAAATTGATACCAGAATTAACAATAATAATATTTTAATAAATAAATAAAAATATGTTAATTAAATAAATTGATCATCAATATTATTGTCAGTGAATATATCAATTATACATATACATTATTAATGATAATTAATTTAATTCACAAAGAAGTAATTACATTAACTACTAAGTAAAAAATAAGTCATGAATAAATTAATAACATTTAGAGGAATAAATATACCATACCCAATAATATGAGTGCTGATGGGGAAAGACCCCTATGGTTTGAACGATAGAAAAACACTATTAGATATTGCAAGCAAAATGACTAGCCCTCATTCGATAAGTAACTGCTGATGGGAGTGTTGAATTTTAGTAGCAGTGAGTGAGACTTTATCCATATTATGCGTATATGTATTTATGTTGCTCTCATGTGGTGGCACCTACATTCAAGACTTAAACCATTATTTGGCAATTAGATACGCTTGTAATCACCATCGACTACCGATTGCCTTGAATGTTTACCGTGACTCGCAACCGTTACGCAACTCCTAGCATTCGTGGTGTGATGGCCTTGTGCTTTCCTCTTGGCACACGTTCCTTGCTTGGGCCCTCTCCTTTGTGGGTAACGGTCACAGTGGTGACGCTTCACCCTGCTGGCTGTAACACGAAGCAAGGTGAAGCATCACCTTACTTGACGTTTTTGGCTCCCGCTAATGCTAGTTCTTTGACACAGTTTTCATCAGTCTGTGGATACACAGAAAGATATGCAATGCGAAGACATAGAGAGTGTGTAACTTCTCAGACGTCAGGTCTGTATATGCATTGGTATTGTGATTACTGTGCGAACATTTTTTCTGCATATGCTCTCGACACTTGAAGCTTCAATAGTTTCATTAAGTTTGTGTTCTCGCATATGAGTGGCCTCTGCGATATGCTTGTGGATTGGGTG
Source organism: Chamaecyparis obtusa (assembly GCA_027943335.1). Taxonomy (NCBI): domain Eukaryota; kingdom Viridiplantae; phylum Streptophyta; class Pinopsida; order Cupressales; family Cupressaceae; genus Chamaecyparis; species Chamaecyparis obtusa. Next base: position 365,033 of record BSBK01004397.1, on the reverse strand, counting down.
TGTCTTCTCACGTGATTGTCATTAGGCCCAAGTGCGTATACAGCATTCCACGCATCTGCATGTATATCAGTGTATTGGTCTTACTCATATAAGCTCCACTTATTATCTGTAACTTCTTGTGTGGAATTTATCTCTGTGATATATTGGGTTATTGTTCTTCATCCATTCAGATGTACTCATGCTTTGTATTTCACCATTTATACATAAATAAAGGAGTACTATTTTGTGGGCTGGGTTGTTTCCCTCTGCCAAGAGGGTTTTTCCTAGGGTAATCGGAGGTGTGTTATCAGGATTTTGTTTTGTGCATCTTTCTGGTTTAGATTTCAACATGGTATCAGAGCGGGTCTAGGCATTTCGATCCAGAATCAAAAAGATAAGAGATCCTCTTTTATATGTCTTCTTTCTGCTGTGCCATCATGGTCAACGGTTTAAAGGTTGAGGACAGACTTGACGGTTCTTCCAACTTCTCTTCTTGGAAGTTTAGGATCTTGATCGCTCTAGAGGAAAATGATCTTCTTGCTTACATAAATTTTGATCCAGAAGAACCTATTGATGATGCTGAGAAAGCACTGTGGAAAAAGAACAGAATTATGGCAAAGAAAATTCTCATCGATTCTGTGAAGGATCATCTAGTCCCCATAATTTCCAATTTGTCCTTAGCAAATGTGATGTTTCAAACCTTGAAAGATCTTTATGAGATTAATAATACCAGCAGAGCCTTGGCCTTGAGACGGCAGATCCTTCACATCAAGATGGCTCGAGGAGAATCAGCCATATCGTACTTCATGAAAATCTCAGAACTCAGGGACCAGCTTAGTACTATTGGTGACTCCATTCTTGACAAAGACTTAGTTATGCTTGCTATGAATGGTCTCCCTCACTCTTGGGAATCGTTCATTTAAGAGTTGACTGCATTCAAGAAGAATGCAGACTTGAGGCTAGAGGTAATGGTCGCAAAAGTCATCATGAAGATGATCAAGTACTGGCAGCCCACACCTCTAAAGGAAAAGGAAAGAAATCATACTTCAAGCGATCTAGGAATAATAACTCTCATCCTGATTCTTCCCACAAAAGAAAGAAGGTTGATATCTCTAAAGTTCAATGCTTCAGATGCGACAAATTCGGCCACTATGCTAGGGATTGCACCTTAAGGCCGAAACCTCAAGTCTCTGCTGCACGTGTTGAAGACTCTTCTCCCAAGAGAGAATCATGTGATGAACCTGAGGGTTTTAGTTTTATCTCTACCTTATCCAGCAACATTCCTACAAATAATGACACCTGGCTGATTGATAGTGGAGCTTCACGTCACATCACCGGTTACCGTGATCACCTTTTCAACCTCAGTGAAAAGGATTCACACCTTCAAGTGATTATTGGAGATGATGCTAGTTATTTAGTAAAAGGGGCTAGCTCTACTTCTTTCCAGCCTGATTCAAGCATTCCTCTGCACCTAAGTGATGTTCTATTTGTTCCTGGCATCAAGAGAAACCTGATTTCTATTTAAGCTCTTGAAGACAAAGGATATCATGTATCCTTCATTGATGCTAAGGTCCTGGCTTGGAAGAACTCCAATTTCCTTTTAGCTCGTGAGATAGGAGTTCGTCATGGCAGCCTCTACAGACTTTCAGCCCGGCCTCTTCAAGCTCTTTCTCTTTGTTCCTCAAATCCAAACATTCTTTGGCACAAGAGATTTGGACACTTAAATTTCAGAACCTTGGCATCTATGGAGAAGGCTGTCATTGGTCTTCCTAAGTTGAAGAAGGATTATGAAGGTATATGCAAAGGATGCGCTCTAGGTAAGAATACTAAAAGTACATTTCATAGCAGTGAATCGAGAGCTAAAGGTATTTTAGATTTAATTCATTCAGATTTATGTGGCCCCATGTCTGTTGCTTCCCTAAGCGGTTTTTGGTATTGCATTACTTTCATTGATGATTTTTCTCAAAAGTGTTGGATTTACTTTCTTAAGTCAAAAGAATCAAATGAAGTGCTGTCTCGTTTCAAAAGTTTCAAGGCCCTGGTTGAAAATTCCACTGAGAAAAGGATCAAGACCTTGAGATTTGATAATGGTGGGGAGTTTGTATCCGGAGTCTTTCATAGTTTTTGTGTTGATGCTGGGATCAAGAGGGAGCTTTGTGTTCCCTATAACCCTCAACAAAATGGTGTGGCTGAAAGGAAGAACAAGACCATTGTTGAGGCAACGAAAGCAATGATTCATGATCAGAGTATTCCCATGTTCTTGTGGGCTGAAGCTTGCAGCACAACTGTTTTTATTCAAAATCGCAGCCCTCATCAGATTCTTGGTAACATGTCTCCTGAATAGGCCTTCTCAGGATCAAAGCCAGATATTAGTTTGTTTAGGATCTTTGGCTGCCCAGTAGTGATCCACATTCCAAAAGACAAAAGGTCAAAGTTGGAACCTTTAGGCAAGAAAGGATTTTTTGTTGGCTATAGTGACTCTTCTAAAGCTTTCATAATTTATGTACCAGGTCAGAGGCAGATTGAGATCAGTAGAGATGTCATCTTTGATGAAGACATGGCTTGCAATCTTCCCAAGGAATCTGAAGTTGTAGTTAATGAGGAAGATCTTGAACTCCCTCAAGATTCCACCACGGCTGATCCGAACTCTACTTCAGAGGTTGAGAGGGAGTGTGAAGATCTTGTTGACCCTGCTCCTCTCACTACACCAGTTGATCCCACAGGTCCCCACTCTTCTTCCACCAATAAAAAGAGACCCCTATGGGCTAGAAATATTGTGGAAGAAGCTACACCTTTTGCAGCTCCTCGAGGGACTTTCAAAGAAAGAAAACGTCCCCACAAGTTTGCTGGTTATGTTGAGTTGATAAATCACATTATTTCTTCTGAACTTCCTAATGTTGAGGAGGCCTCCAAACATCAAGTGTGGAGAGATGCTATGGTGGAGGAATACAAGTCCATAATTCAGAATGATGTATGGGACATAGTCCCTAGGCCTCAAGACAAATCAGCTATCTCATCTAAATGGTTGTTCAAGATTAAACATGCAGCTGATGGAAGCATAGACAAATACAAGGCACGATTTGTGGCTAGAGGCTTTTCCCAAAAGGAAGGTATTGACTATGATGAGACATTTGCACTAGTGGCTTGATACACCTCCATCAGAACCATCATTGCCATAGCTGCAATTAAAGGCTGGAAACTCCACCAAATGGATGTGAAAACAACATTCCTGAATGGAGTCATTGAAGAGGAAGTCTACCTGGAACAGCCATAAGGGTTCATCATCCATGACAGAGCATCTCATGTGTGTAAGTTGAAAAGAGCCTTGTATGGACTCAAACAATCATCACGTGCTTGGTATGAGAGAATAGATAAATATCTTTTGGGTTTAGGCTTTCAAAAGAATGTTGTTGATCCTAACTTATACTTGAAGCTTCAGGATGATAAAATTCTGATTTTGGTCTTATATGTAGATGATTTGTTTCTCACAAGCAATGGTGATCTCATCACCATGTGTAAGAAGGAGCTAACATCAGAATTTGAAATGAAAGATCTTGGCATGCTGCACTACTTCCTTGGCCTTGAAGTATGACAGAACTCAGATGGCATCATCCTAAGTCAAGGGAAATACGCTATTGACATTCTAAAAAGGTTTGGGATGTTGGACATGGCTACTCCTATGGAAGTGAATCTGAAAAGGATGCATGATGACTCAATTAATTCAGATTTGGTCGATCCTTCCATGTACAGTCAACTCATTGGTTCATTGATGTACTTGGTCAACACAAGACCTGACATATGTTTTGCTATTGATACGTTAAGTCAATTTATGTTTGAACCAAGGTACATTCATCATATGGCAACCAAGCATGTATTGAGATATGTTCGTGGCACTATTGGATATGGACTCAAGTACTCTTGTACTAAGTGAAGTTGCAGGGATTCTCTGATTTGGATTGGGTAGGTTGTGTGTCTGATAGGAAGAGCACTTCAGGTAGCTGTTTCAATCTTGGTTCCGTTGTGATTTCCTGGAGCAGTAGGAAATAGTCTTGTGTAGCTCAAAGCACAGCTGAGGCAGAATATGTGGCAGCATGTATGGCTGCCAAAGAAGTCGTATGGCTTCGTAAATTGCTTGGAGGATTGTTTGGACAGCCTCTTGAGCCTTCTGTTATCATGTGTGATAACCAAAGCTGCATAAAGCTTTCAGTCAATCCAGTATTTCATGACAGGTCCAAACATGTGGAATTCAAGTTTCATTACTTGAGATACATGGTACAAAGGAATGCAGTTGAACTGAAATACATTCTTACTGAAGAACAAACTGCAAACATCCTCACCAAGCCACTTCCAAGGGTGAAGTTCTGTTACTTTCGAGAATAGCTTGGTTTAGTGGAAAATGAAGCTCTTGCTGAGAGGGCACCTTAGGCGGATTGCTCCATTTCTTGTATGCATTTTTCTTTGGGAGAAGTTTGAGGTGAAAGCCCTTGACCCACCCTCTGCGTGTAGGCAAAGTGGTTGATGCATTCTTCTTTGGGAGAAGTTTGATGTGAAAGCCCTTGATCCACCCTCTGCGAGTAGATATGGTGGAGTCATCCTCTGCGTGTAGGCAAGGTGATAATACATTCTTCTCAGGGAGAAGTTTGAGGTGAAAGTCCTTGACCCACCCTTTGGAAGCAGCCATGGTGGGAGTCACTTATGTGAGCTCTAAAATTTTGTTTTAGAGCTTTGAATGATCATGTTGAACATTTTGTTGTGATTTTATGATATAGTAAATGTTTTGTCATTATCTCTCTTTCACCCTCTGGGATGAGCTATGGTGAAGTTCTTTGGTTAATGATAACTAATTTTCAATGTTCATTGAGGTTATCTACTGATGTTGTTTCTTTGCAACTGAGTGCATTTGTTCAAGTGAACTTCTTCGAAAGTCTCTCTTGCTAAGAGGGAGTGTTCAATTTTAGTAGCAGCGAGTGAGACTTTATTCATATTATGCGTATATGTATTTATGTTGCTCTCATGTGGTGGCACCTACATTCAAGACTTAAACCGTTATTTGGCAGTTAGATACGGTTGTAATCACCATCGACTATCGATTGCCTTGAATGTTTATCGTGACTCACAACCGTTACGCAACTCCTGGCATTCACGGTGTGATGGCCTCGTGCTTTCCTCCTGGCATAAGTTCCTTGCTCGGGCCCTCTCCTTCGTGGGTAACGGTCACAGTGGTGACGCTTCACCCTGCTGGCTGTAACACCAAGCAAGGTGAAGCGTCACCTTACTTGACGTTTTTGTCTCCCACTAATGCTAGTTCTTTGACACGGTTTTCATCAGTCCATGGATACACAAAAAGATCTGCAACGTGAAAACATAGAGAGTGTGTAACTTCTCAGACGTCAGGTCTGTATATGCATTGGTATTGTGATTACTGTGCGGACATTTTTTCTGCATATGCTCTCGACACTTGAAGCTTCAACAGTTTCATTAAGTGTGTGTTCTCGCATATGTGAGTGGCCTCTGCGATATGCTTGTGGATTGGGTGTGTCTTCTCATGTGATTTTCATCAGGCCCAAGTGCGTATACAGCATTCCATGCATCTGCATGTATATCAGTGTATTGGTCTTACTCATATAAGCTCCACTTATTATCTGTAACTTCTTGCGTGGAATATATCTCTGTGATATATTGGGTTATTGTTCTTCATCCATTCGGATGTTCTCATGCTTTGTATTTCACCATTTATACATAAATAAAGGAGTACTATTTTGTGGGCTGGGTTGTTTCCCTCTGCCAAGAGGGTTTTTCCTAGGGTAATCGGAGGTGTGTTATCAGGATTTTGTTGTGCATCTTTCTGGTTTAGATTTCAACAGGGAGGACATGTACCTTAAATTTTCCTCCACATAGGCTTATTTTGGGCAATGCAAGGAGTAAATCACAGTCCAGCAAACACACCATTGTAGAGACATGTCAATACAACGTACCCATTCAGTCCTAATGAATTAGATATAAAAGCAATCACTGCAGGGCATAAAGGACACGGCACGAAGGGGATGGACTGTTATAAAACGGTGCCAGTAATATATCATTGGGCACAAAGAGTAGACATGGTGAGCAACGCGGGAGAAGGAAGAATTCAGCGGGGGAAAAAATGGAAGATCATTTACGATGCATAGGACGATAACAAACATTCACGATAGGTGGAGGATAGTTAGCGGAGTCAGAAATGACTCAGCATTCAAATAAGGACAATCGAAATAGATAAGGCTTTTCCCTTCCTTTTACGTAGTGAATGATACCAGTTGGTTAATAGAAATATTAATTATATACGATGCTTCGAGGGAAGTTTGGGTCACGGCAAAGATAGATAAGGAGAAATATATATACTTAATGTTGAATGAGAGAATTAGTATGCGATTCATAAAAGAAAGAGAAAGGACATTGACCTCACAACACCAACAATGAACAACTACTCAGTCATCAACAATATACGTTGTATCTAGCGGGTAAGGCAGTAGATACATATACACAATAATTAATATACAAGGAAGGAGTATTCAGCACAGACAGGAGGAATGAAAACACCCGACCATAACAATCATCGCTGGAGAGGAAAAAGGATCATAACGAATCCTACCGTTAGTGAGGTGACTACAAATTAATGTTTTTTGTCATTGGAACAGTGGCAACCAAGACTGTGAGTAATTAAATTCTCTCTTATAAATAAATAGAATACTCTGTTAATAACAGTCCCTTTGACCATATGTTTGTAAGGGATGGAGATAATTAGTGAAAGCACAAATGTAATATATAATTGATTTCTATTACTACTTCAAACATGAGAATGGAAGGGCAGAGGCTGCCAAAGAGGGGCAGTCTAAATCCAATAGGGTAGCTCCCAAGATAGGGTAGGGACCAACTTACTCTTTAACCTTGAGAGCTTGAACTCGAGACAGGTTAAAGGCTGAGTCTGTAAACTTTGAGGGAGCCTATCAATGGTCTCTAAGTGCTTTGGTTTGCCTCCAATGTCTTCTCCCTTCTCGAGAATTGAAGCAATAATAAGATCAATCCTATAATATGGATTGGAAACAGTCAATTTTGTATTTCATAACTTATTCCTTATTTTTTATTACGAATGTTATTGCTAAATTAGCAAGGGACATTACACAATGGGATTTTTACGTATCGATTTAAATCGATACCAAAGGCAATACTATCGGTTTAAATCGATACTGTCCATATGACTTAAGACAGATCGATATGATTAATATTTATTAAATGTTATTAACATAAGCAATAATAATACTATATATATATATATAAACTCAAAGGTATATATATATATATATAATAATAATTAAACATTTAATAATTATTAATCAGGGATATTTTCAATATATAAATATATCAGTTATATTTCTTGATCAATCTGACCGAAGCTACAACATTAACACAAGGACCCGAAGTTAGTGCCTCTGGAGTTGTGTGTACATCACGTCCCATTGGTATCTGGAGCCCAACCGGTACGGAAGAGACCGTATTAGATGAATAAAAATTATATTGTGAAGGTCAATGAAGAAATAGAGCAAATGCTGGAGGCGGGCATCATTTTTTGGGTCTAGACCAGCGAATGGGTATCCCCCATCGTCATCTCATTAAAGGAGGCTAACTAGATCTGCATCTGTGTGGACTTCAGGTGCTTGAATGCCATCACCATCAAAGACCCCTTTCCCATACCATTTACAGATAGCATTCTAGTGGAAGTCGCGGGACATGAAATGTATTCATTCATGGATGGGTTTTTGGGGTATAACCAAATCTCCATTGCCAAAGAAGATAAACTGAAGACCACATTTGTGGTTGAGGACGATGTTTATGTGTACAGCCGGATGCCCTTCGCACTTTGTAATGCGCCAGCGACCTTCCAGAGCATAATTCTACACATCTTTGATAAGATGTCGGTAGGGAACTTCAAGGCATTTCTCGACGACTTGTCCATTTACAGTGGACAAGACACACACTTGGTAGCCCTATGAGAGTGCACGGAAAGGTGTTGAAGGGCCTAATTTGCGTTGAATTTGAAGAAGTGTAGATTCATGGTGCCTCAAGGGAAGTTGTTGGGCCACATTGTCTGCAAGGTTGGATTGAAGACGGACCTAGACAAAGTGAGGATGATTGTAGAGATGGGGCCCCCCACAGATGCCATGGGAGTAAAGTCCTTCCTTGGCCACATTGGGTACTATAGGAGGTTCATCAAGAACTTCACACAAGTCTTGTACCCCTTGGACAAACTAACATGGAAGGGCGATTTGTACACTTGGGGATCGACACAGGGCGAAGCCTTTGAGGAGTTGAAGACAAGGTTGGTGGGTGCGCCGATCCTGGCATACCCTAATTGGGATAAGGAGTTCCATGTCCATGTGGACGCTTCAAACTTTGCTATAGGTGCTACTTTGGCTCAGGTGGGCGACCATGGGCTAGACCATCCAATCTACTTTGCCAGTAGATTATTGTCCAAGGCAGAAAAGAACTACAATACGACTGAGAGGGAGGCTCTCGGAATGGTCTATGCCGTACAAAAATTCAGACATTACCTGTTGGTGACTCCATTCACATTCTATGTGGATCATCAGGCGCTCATGTACCTGGTAAAAAAACCTATCATTCAGGGAAGGTTCAACAGGTGGTTAATTCTGTTGAAGGAGTTCACATTCACAATCATCGTGCGGCCAGGGAAGAGCCATGTGATTGCTGACCAGTTGTCAAGGATAAAATTTAGAGAGCTGCCATAAGGAATAAATGATGACTTTTCGGATGCCCACTTATTTCACATTGCGGTGCTGCTGGCATGGTACACAAGCATCAGAGAATATCTCTCGACGTCACAGTTCCCCAGAGACATGCCACCAAGAGAGAGGAGGAAACTCGTCCTCAGGAGCAAGACATTTTCATTGATAAACAAATTATTGTATAAATGGGACTTGATCAGGTGCTAAGGAGATGCGTCATGGAGGAGTTTCCTAACGTTTTGAGTGGTGCATGGAGGTCCGACAGGAGGACATATGGGACCGGACACAATAGCACACAAAGTGTTGCTTGCAGGCTTATGGTGGCCTACGCTGTACGACGCTGGGGAGTGGGTCATAGGGTGTGATACATGTTAGAGGGTTGGGAAGCCATTGAAGAGGGACTTCATGCCCCTCAACCCCTCGCATGCCTAGGAATTGTTTGAACGGTGGGGGTTGGATTTCATCGGATCACTGAAGGCCAATCGTGCGCAGAGATGCCGCTACATTGTTGTGGCCACAAAATATTTAACTAAGTGGGTAGAAGCAAGGGCTTTGCCCAACAACTCCGCACTGAGCACAACGAAGTTCGTCTGTGAACAAATCATTACCCAGTACGACATTCCCATTCAGTTGACAAGTGACCAGGGAGGGCATTTTGTGAACCATGTCATCAAGCTGTTAACAACGGAGTTTAAAAATTTTCACTCATTGTCCAACCCCTACTATCTGAGAGCAAATAGGCATGCCAAAGCTAGCAACAAAATCTTGGTGTCTATGATTTACAAGTCATGCGGGGTGGAACAAGAAGATTGGGAGGAGAAGTTGCCTTCGGTGCTATGGGCCTATGACAAGACTTACAAGGTGACGACTGGTCATATGCCGTTTTAGTTGATGTATGGCCAAGAAGCTATTGTAAGGACCGAGTTTATGGTACCAAGCCTTCGGATAGCCATCGAAAATAGATTGGGAGATATGGAAAGTTTGAGGGAGCAACTGGACACCTTGAACAAATTGGATGAATGGAGGATGACGACACAATGGGCGATGAAGGCAGCCCAACACCGCCAAAATCTATGGCACGATGAGCACCTTAGACGTATGCGGTTCACTCCTGGACAATTAGTTTTGAAGTACAATGGGAGAAATGAGATAAAGCTAGGAAAGTTTAAGGTAAAATGGATGGGTTTGTATAAGGTTCGTGAAGTGGTAGAAAACAAAGCAATAAAGTTGTGGATGTTGGATGGGCGGGAAGTTTCGAATGCGGTGATTGGGTCAAAATTGAAGTTGTAACATGAACGATGACGGAGGAATGACCCAGTTCAGCTAGAAAGACCCAATGAGATAAGATAAAATAAGATAAATTATTAATGTCCAACAAGAGACCACCAAAAGGGTTTAAGGGATTGGAAGCGTACAAAAGGCAACCGCCAACAGCAGGAGCACCAAACGGTGTCCAGGGAAAGAACCAAACAACAAAGGAAGCAAAAAGCGAAAGAGCCGGAAAGAGCAACAAACTGCCCTAACCGGGCAAGAAGTCCAACACCGAAGGGTACAGATCGGGGCGAGAGAGGTAAAGTGTAAAAAAAAAATAGAGAGAACTCACCGTACACCGTACATCAGCCATTGTACGACAGATTGCCATTCAGAGTGACTACTGTACGTGTGGTGGCCGTACGACCCCCGCGACAAGTTAAAAAAGTGGCGATAGCTTTATAAAGACCGTACGGCCTCAAAAAAGCCTGGAGCCAAAACAAGAGACTGTACGGCTCCCTTTAACACCGTACAACCCCACAAAAGAAAAACTGTATAGCCTAATTACAAAAATTATTGGAGTTGATGAGTAAACAACCCACAGCTCCCAAGAACACTTGCATGCAAACACCTATCACAGAAAGAGAGAGAAGTAAGAAGCTATGGAGGCCTGAATGCATTGATCCACGAGACAGGAGAAATCATTCTTGATGTGCAAAAACAAGAGTTGCAATTCAATAATGAATAATCTGTTATGAATACAAAGGAGATCAATCCTTATAAAAAGAGATCTGAAACCCTAAAAGGGTAAAACCTAGGTTGCACAATAATAATTAATAAAGCAATTAATTATTATATGCCTAAAGTTTAGCTTAAGTAGAAAGAGATAATAAGTGACTTAGTAATTGAATCAATATGATTTAATTAATAAGCAAACACTTTACTACTCTAACACCCCCCCTTAAGATGAACTTTGGGAGAAGCTAAAAACATAGAAAAAACTATTGAAAGCAAATGGGTTCCGACAACAAAAGGCCTGATCAGGTACCCAAGTACAAAAGAGTCTCTATAAAGCGGAGAAATAGAGAAAACCACACGGGAAAAACTCTACTCCAAAAAGAGACAGACTAGTCTGAAGGACAAGGACTGAAGAAGCCTCCAAAACTATGAATGTTCCAAAAAATAGGAACAATGATGAATATGTACATCACTGAAGCAAGAAACTACAAACTTTGTCAAGAAGTAACTGATGATCTGAAGATCCTCTACTGAAATATGATCAGGCATGAGTGTCCTCAAATGACACTACTCAAATCAGGAGGCAAACAAAGGCAAACAACTGAAGTCGAAGATACAGAATACTGTAATCTACATGAGTGCCCTCAAATGACACTACTCAAATCAGGAGGCAAACAAAGGCAAACACCTGAACTCGAAAATACAGATGGCATAAAAACACCAAAAGTCTAAAGAGTTGATCAATCAAAGGTAGAAGAGTATGTCCAAAAATAGGAAAGAGAAGAGTGTCCATATGGTAAATGATCCATCTCACCGGAATGCATAGGTACCCAGCCACTGCATCCGCCTAGTACATAGAATCAAATACTGAATACATGGCTCACACTATTGAACCAAGGAAGCAGTAGAACCAATAGTAGAAAGCCCCCCATAATGCTGACAAGGGAGTAATGACAGGTACATTGAAAAGATCGTCCAATATGAACTGCATGACGAAGAAGAATCTGAAACATTGAAGGTGCGGAGAGAGTACAGACACATATAGAGATACCTGAGGTTAATGTCGTTGGAGGAACACTAACATGACAAAAGTAGATGGCAAACAAAGGCAAACATCAAACCCTCCCTGGCACTTTATAATGGAGTGCGATTACATAGAGCACGAACATATGCAAAATCCCATACATGTAATAGAATGACACTTTATCTTAGTGCGTGTTCATAAAAGAATGTTACAATAGTGAAGTATACACTGTTCAAAGAAGAGCGAAGGTTGTTGAAACAAAAGAACAGCCTAAGACGAGCCATCCCTCAAAGGGAAGAGATCCTAGGACTTGTAACATCCAAGATATCCACCAGATTGCAAAAATGCTAAAATGTACCTGGAGTAGAATCCGAAAAAATGACTCACAGCACTGGAAAGTTCTTTGAACAAGTTTTCCAATGATATATGGTTTGCCCAAAACAGAGTTCGGATGCGCCAGATAGAGCTCCTGGAGTGCAAAACTGAACATCTAGCTTTGACAGTAAAAAACACCATTAAAAAAGCAAAATTAGAAATTCAAACCTCCAGATTTGGATAGAGCTCAGAACTAGCTTTCCGATGATATCTCATTTGATTGATTTTGACACCACATGCTCAAGTTATGAGGAAAAAACCATCGAGTGCTCCGGAGGGCCCAAAATGGTGTCCAAAATCTTGCTGACGTTAGCAACCAATGAGCCTAAATTTGACGGCCAAATGACTGTCAAGGCTCAAATCTGCCTGGGGGCTAAGAAAATAGCCCCTGGTCACGTGGGTGACAAGGGGGTTGTGGCTGGGGCTAAAATCCTGGTTGTTGGTCCTTTGGCCCTCCATGTGACCGCAGGCTGGCGCTAATTAGGGGCTGAATGTTGGCAGTTACCGCTGGCAGTCGCCATTGGCAGACCTGCTGGTGGGCCGTTAGTGGTGCCGTCTGTAGTTATTTTTTTTTGCCTCAGATTGCGTGCCTAGGCCGTACGGCCTGGCATGCAATTTTTTTTTGCGTTTGAGGTCAACTTGTCCAAAATTGACAAGTTTTATATGGATCTTAGGGTTCTTGGACGTTGCGAACGCAACCTTGAGGTTCGTTTGGGCCAGAAATGCTCCAACAAATAGTGACTGCCTTGGGATTCGTGCTGGGGCCGGTTGCAATTTTTTTTGCCATAGATTCCAACTTTGTCCAAATTGGACAAATTTTATATGGATCTAGGGGTTCTTGGATGCTCTGAACGCAACTATGAGGTCTGTTTGAAGCCACGATGACCAGAAAGAGAGGTCCCCCCAAATCCAACAGAAAACCCTCTAAAACTGCAAATTTGACGAACACGACCGAATCTCTGAGGAAGAGGACAGGGGCAAACAGATTTGAAGCTCTGATACCATATTGGAGTTGATGAGTAAACAACCCATAGCTCCCAAGAACACCTACATGCAAACACCTGTCACAGAAGGATAGAAGAAGCAAGAAGCTATGGAGGCTTGTAATGTCTCCAAATTAGCAGGAGTCTGTGCTTGTGTTTGTGACACACTATTTTTAGTAAGTCAATTGAGGCTGGTTTCTATTTCGGGTATGGCAGTTGGGCTCTAGATTGATCTTCAAACTTCTTCAGTGTTGTTCGTAATTGGTCTCCATCTTCATACTTATGCAATTGAGTTGGCTTAATTTATTGTTATGACACTCTAGTGTTTTAATTTGAAAGTGTAAGCTTGACGATTCAAGGCACTTAAGTGAAAAGTGTGTCCTTGAAGTTGAGGAATGGTGTGTAGAAGAAGATTGTTGTTTATTATAAAATGCCTTGGACTTGTATTAAGAGGATTATGTTATGATTATTAAAATTGCTTTGGATGGAGATTTTCGAAATGACTGAGGAAGTAAGGGTTTTCAGATAACTTTGGAGAAGCGTCAACTCCTAAGAAATTCACTGTGAGATGGGTTTGAATACCATCGAATTGTGAAAGAATGCCAATGTTATGGGTATTGATCGATTGCAGATTTAATACTTGGGCCGTACGGATATTGCCAGTGCCGTATGTTATCGAATGATAGCAGTTTGCAGATTTGGACGTGTGTTGTTGAAGTCAATCGTTTATTCACAGGGGTTTCACGCATTGAACAGAGAATTGATACCAAGCAATATCTACAGAGGCAGCCGCACCTATTAATGAGCATGTGAATGTGTTGGAGTCTTCCGTTAGCAGTTTGTGCGTAACCAAGGAGTTCACACCTTACGCAAGCAATTTGGGTATCAAGACGACTTCATTTACAGCAGCCGCGATTTTGGAAGGAGCCTCACGTGTGTGACCAAGCTGGGAGTTTCGTTTGCAATTGACATATAGAAACAGGTACTGGTTAATACAAATTCGATTTGTATAGAAATAATAATAATATGCAAGTATTAATGTTATATTGATGTGAAATTGAATCAATACTTTTTCAATAAATTGTAATAAGTTATAAATTCATCTTTGGTGGAATTTTGAATTTCATGAAACATTAGAATTCAAATTGTCAAAATTGTTGTGAAAATCATTATAGTAAGATAGAGAGCTACAAAGGCTCTTTACAGTGGTATCAAAGCATGTATCTTGGCATCTTGTGGGGTTTGGATTCCTTTTTTATTCAAAAGTTTTTATAATTGATTAGCACTTCTATTTTCTTTAGCTATGGATAAATACAGGAGGCCCAGTTCTGGAAGTCGTCATAGCACTAAGGGAAATAGAGCGGAATTAAATGCTTTAGTAGAAAGCATGGAGAGACTTAGACTGCATCAGCAGAGATTGGCAGAGAGTTTGTCGGATCCAGTTACAGTAGACAAGGCAGCGAGATATATATTCTCTGCCTTTAGAAGGCCGACATTGAGTTTGCAAGCAAGAAGGCTGGAGTTTTCTCTGACAGTTGTCCATGATGCTAATGTTCCTATATCGAGTTCAGCACCTGCTATTTCCATCCGCAGTGCTGATGATGGATTTATTGCCCAGGAGCCAGTGGATATTTCAGTGCCATTGGTTGACAGCGGCGCTGAGCATCGCCAGGTTGAGGCTCCCAGAGCAGTCACTATGGATTGTACAGAGGTAGCTGATGTTGCAGTTATCACTGAGTGTTCAGATTCTTCCGTGGAGGGAGTTATTATTGGGGATTTTTATGTCAACTGTAGTAGTGTTGCTCCAGTTTAGGAGATAGTTGCTTCCTCAGTTGGGATCGAGGCATGTACGGAGTCTCCCAGTGGTAAGGTTGGAGATCTGGGCATTACAGCGGGGTCAGTTGATGCCAGTTCGTGCTCTAGCATTATTGGTGCATAGCTTGACGTTGAGTCATGTGTGTAGAGACACGTGTCCGCAGGAGATGTGGGAGTTGATAGTATAGACACATCTGATGACACTTTTGAGGATGCTGTGAGTTGCATTGGAGATGACACCCCCTGTGAGATGTTGGGTGATGACTGCGAGGAGCATATGAGTTCTAACAGCTCAAAGATTTATGATAGTAGTCGCAGTGTGGGATCAGTACAGGAGAGTGGTTTATTCCTATGTTGAGGATGTGAGCATGGAGCTTTCTAGTGATGACACTCTGGATGGGAGTGTTGCAGTTGATTTGGGCGACACAGTTTCATGCCACAGTTTAGTTGATTCATATGATGACATTGAGTTGTGTATGTGTTGTGAGGTTTCACATCATCGCCCCAAAATATTTGGGGACCCCCATTTTTCGAACTAGACTTGGCCTTTTTCCAGATTCCAATGCCCGATGCCTTGACGATATTGTTGGACATGGATGCTAGATGGATGATTTTGAAAATTATTGATGTATTAGGCTTGTGTTTTTGAATTTGATTGTCAATTTGACCATCTTCTTGGAGAATTTTTGCAAGCTCGGACAACGAATTGGGGATTGAAATAAATGAATTTGGGCCAAAATGTTTGATTTGCCAAATAAAACGAAATTGATTTTATCTCCTTCATGAAATCGAAATAGAGGGCATTGAATTTCAAATTTGGGCAATTAACTTGATCAATGTTTTTGGTTTCGAAATCTAGCCTTTGGGATAGTAAATTGGGTTTTAATTTGTAAAAATCTGGGCATTTATTTGGGGAAATTGACAATAAATATCAAAAATCTGAGATCAAATTCGATTTTAAAGGTTTGGGCATGGGAAAATTTTAAAATCTGCGCACATATATTTAAAAATCTGCTTTGAGATAAAAAAATCTAGCCTCTAGAAAATAAAATCTTAGCTAATAAAAATAAATTTAGGGCATTAAAAGTATAGATTTAGGTGTTAACATTGAGTTTTTACATAAATTGTGCTTTGAAATCATAAATTTGGGGCCTTAATACATGGCGCAAGGTATAGATCTAGGCTGTAGCAATAAATAAAATCTTAGCTAATAAAAATAAATTTAGGGCATTAAAAGTATAGATTTAGGTGTTAACATTGAGTTTTTACATAAATTGTGCTTTGAAATCATAAATTTGGGGCCTTAATACATGGCGCAAGGTATAGATCTAGGCTGTAGCAATTAAATTTCGGCAAGTTTCAATGCAAAATTAATGATTTTATGGCATGTCGTCCCTCCTTTCTTTGTAATTAATTTTTGTTTATTGTTTTGTTGCTCCCTATAAAGGTCGGCCCCCTATTGGAGACTCTTGGCGCTTGGTATTTAGGAGCGCTCCCACTCCACACTCCTCATCCATCAAGCAGTGAAACACAACAAGAAGGCAGCGAAATATAGAGGGCTAAGGAGCGAACTTGTATAGCAGGGGGGCAGCGAAAATCATTGGTGTTTGGAAGCGAAATAAAGAGGGGTAGCGGCGCCTAAGATTTTAGAAGTGCGACAGTGAGTCTACAGGGGCAGATTTGTTTGTGCAGCAGCAATCTGATTTGGGGCAGCGATCTGATATTAGAGGAGGGGCTTGCAAGTCACAAGGCAGCGACATGGTATAAAAGGTGCAGGCCTGAATTTGCAGCAGAGCAGAGAGGCACTGAGTTTGATTGGGGCAGGCCCTAACTTGATGAGTGGGGTGCGAAATTGGGAGTAGATCTGATGAATGGTGCCCAGATCTGATATTTGAGGGCAAATCTGACATTGAAGGAGCAGAAATTTGGAGGAAGAGCTTGTGGGAAGCCACAAAATTTCAAAAAGACCATAGTTTGACAAAGGAAGGCTACTGATTTGCCCAGCCTTGCCATTTTGAGGACGAATTTGCAAAATTTGGTGAGTTGCTTAACTTATTCTCTTTAATTGTTATCTTTTCTTTGGTGATTGTTTGTTTGGGTGTTGGAGATAAGTTTCAGGATTGAGAGAAGGCTGGCTCATTAAGCGGATTTCTCGATTGTCTTGATTGGATTCTTTCCCAAAGGGAATTAATACCAAAATAGGAGACAAGGAAGATATGATGCCCAAGACCACTTTCTTCTTGAAATTGAAGCGAGTTCGAGACACCAACATCAGTACCATTGACATGATACAATTGAGAGATAGGTTGAGAGAGGCCAGTCCTCTATGGCAAAGAAGATTAGTTTAACTTATTTTCTTAATTGTTATTTTTTCGTTGGTGTGCGTTGTTTGGCGTTGGAGATAAGTTTCAGGATTGAGAGGAGGCTAGCTCATTAAGCGGATTTCTCGATTGTCTTGATTGGATTCTTTTCCTTTCCCAAAGGGAATTAATACCAAAATAGGAGACAAGGAAGATATGATGCCCAAGACCACCTTCTTCTCGAAATTGAAGCGAGTCCGAGACACCAACATCGGTACCATTGACATGATACAATTGAGAGATAGGTTGAAGAAGACTATGAAGGCCATGAAGGTTAAAGAAGGCAAGAATAATGAAGGTGGAAAGAGAGCAGATAGGTTGATGGGGTCAAGTTCGATTTCAAGGTGGTGACCAAGAGCAAGGCTCTCAAATTGCAAAAAGGTTCACATCCAGGCAAGCCACCGAGGCCAAGGCAAGATTACCCCAAGTGCATAGAGACCTCACCCTTTCAAGGTCAGGACATCAGGTACAAGCAAGTTCAAGTGGTGACGAGAAAGTTTCTAAGGACGAGCTCAAGCATCCAAGGCTTCACCTCATCTCAAGGATTAAATAAATTTATAAGATAAGGTTGATGAGGTGGTGATTTCATGTGCATGCAATCAAATCATGCCAAGTGTCCTATGTTCTCATTGGTTGACAGATTATTGTAATTTTCTCGTTGGCCCACAAAGTTGGTGCTCTCATGTAATTGGTTGAAAGATGGTAACCCTAATTAGGGTTTGTAAGGTTTAATCTTAGCCCTTGATTTTGCCCCTTAATCTTGGCCACTCGTCGTAATTTTGAGCCTCTATATAAGGCCATTTGTTCTCATTTGTAAAGGGAGTTATGTTGGAGAATTGTTGCCAAAATACTATCAAAATTGTTCTCTATTCATTGTTGTGGTTTGCATGGTGGATATACATGATCATTTTGGTGTATTGCATGTTTCTTCTCATTTCTCAAATTAAAGTAGGATTTCATTTCATGTTGTTAGAGTAAAAGTAGATGGCTAGTTGTATGGTGATATTGGTAAATGTTTGATAGGGATCTATATACTAGGCCACTAGCATCCTAGTGGCTTGTTAGGAAGCCTTGTGTGGTAATCTAGTCCAATTGCTCCCAAATTCTACTTGCATTTCATCTTTCCGCTTGTACTTCAAGTTGGGTTGGAAGATAGGTGTTAGTGTGAAAATCCTAAGAGTATCCCTTTGAATCATTGCACCTATGGAGGTAGCACCGCAGACAAGCTTTCATTTGGTTGGATCCCTGTCCATTTGCTAATTTCTTCATTCATAAGAGTAGTAGTAGAGCAGTAAGTAGTTAGTGGTAGTAGTTGAAAGTGAGAATAATCAAGGGAAAAAGGAACAAGTCAAGCAAGCGAAGTACTACCAAGTTATCTTTGAATGAACAATGTAAGCCTGCCTACGTGATTAACCAACAAATCACATCAATATAATTGAGTTAGTATCCACAAGTGTAAGGAACCTTGGAGTATTCTCCTATTCTTCATGAGTATATACTTTTCAAGAGAGGGTTGAGTGTTTGGTATGCTTTATCAAGTATTCAATTGCTATATGTTATGTAGTGGTACAAAATTGACATCAACAGTATGTAGCCAGAGTTAGTAGAGGAGATGCAGATAGATGATGTGTACACTAGCATTGCAGATATCTCCGATGCTGAGAGCGAGGATGATGAATGCTGTAGTATTTCCGGCTTTCTATATCTGACTTTGGGTGTAGATTCAACGTTGTCATATGGTGATAGTGGGTTCCAGGATTATGTGTTACAGGGACTCACAGATGAGGACAGGGAAGCTTATGAGTGGCAGGAGTTTGTTACAGCTAGGGCTTCCACTTTTAGAGTCGGGGTTACTTCTTCAGTAACTCATGAGGATGTGTCTCAGGATCTGGACTATCAGATAGTTGCAGAGGACGAGGGAGCTGGAGATTGTTTTGAGTCAGTTTCAGCAACAGCTTCCCCGGATTTAGATGAGGACGTGTCTGATGCCTGTACTCAATTTGTAGAGGTGTACTCAGATGTAAGTACACAGAGAGAGGGTGATCTTGAGGGGAGTTTGTTGGATACAGCTCCTCTCATAGTGTAGACAGTGCGTTTGAGGTTGTTCATAGGAGGCCTGTTGTGCAAAGTCATCATGTGACTAGCCAGTTGCAAGTTGATGAGGGGGATATTTCTTCTACTCTCGAGCATTTTGATGCCGCTCGTCAGTTGTTGGCAGTTTATGGTTGGGGTGCTCCTATGACAGATGAGCCCAGTGGTGGTTACCTTTCATTGACGGAGATTCATTCTGTGTGAGGCTATCAAGATTTTGAGACAGAATTACTTACAGATGGTAGCCGATCGAGATCACCTGGTTGAGTGGGGGAGTATAGCTTATGAGGCACTGATGGACAGAGAGGAGGTGAGTGAGCTTACCCAGGAGCTCACAGCGACTACTGAGGTTTTAGAGGACACTCAGCGGTCTCTTCAGGAGTCACAAATTCAATTGGAGGAGGTGATTGTGGAGTTGGAGCATTTACTGTCCACACCAACCCTAGACCCAGTTCAATTGCACATTGAGGTGGTTGGTGGTGAGTTTGCTCCTACAGTTGGTATTGAGGAACATGATGTTGTGGCAGACACATCTGTTCAAGATATGGGAGCACTTGGTATGGTTGAGGTAGGAGTACCAATGGAGACAAGTTCTCAGGTTGATTTGCTTCCCTTAGCTGGGAGTGAATCTATTTCATCATCCTACATAGCTAATAGCATGAGATGGTTGTGCCACATTTTCAGAGGGATCAGCTGTGGATTGTAGGGGAGCTAGTTGATGCTTCCACATATAATTTCTACTGCACCGAGTCATTCATGGAGTATTTACTTGAGAGTGGAGATGTGCGAGAGGATTCCTATAGAGTGTCCGAGGGTACTCTCATCCGAGGCTCTTGTGCTATTTGGAGGTTGGTAGGGAGGATTGTGGAGACTCTACCTACTATGCTTCCCCACAGAGATTTCGAGGTTGGGTTTGTTGAGAGGGTTGCTCAGGTTCTGACCTGGCCTGCAGTTATGCGGAGTCAGAGATTGGAGCCATCTCATGATTTTTATCGGCAGTATACGGTGGGGTGTGCTCGTAATTTTTCTTTTGACCCTCAGGTGGAAGATTTGATCTCACACAGGGGTAAATCGGCTCCAGTATCCTACCATCCATTATGGGATGGATTAGCATCATCGTTTGCAAATGGATTTGGCAGTTGCAAGTTAGATTATTTGTAGTATCCACACACTTAGGATTGTTTATCAGAGGACAAAGTTGATAACAATGATTCAGGCACATTTGGTCACTGTTGTTTTCCTAGTGCAGTTGGGTGTGAGTGCCGGATAGACAGGGACTCAAGTTTCGACAGAGTTGTTATTTTAGTTGGGTTGAGTTCCATTTGGTTGTTTTCAGCATCGACATCTACAGTTGGTTTACAGATGTTTTCAGCAGTGTCTGTTCTGTTATGTTGGTTCTTTCTTCATAGGAGTATGGTGAGGATCGGGACATTGCTTATGACCATCCTTGGGATCCGGGTGGTTGGCGTTGTTGCTTGTTTTCCTGGATTGCTTGAGGACAAGCAATCTTGGGGAGGGAGGATTGTAATGTCCCCAAATTAGCAAGAGTCTGTGCTTGTGTTTGTGACACACTATTTTTAGTAAGTCAATTGAGGCCGGTTTTTATTTCGGGTATGGCAGTTGGGCTCTGGATTGATCTTCAATCTTCTTCAGTGTTGTTCTTAATTGGTCTCCATCTTCATACTTATGCAATTGAGTTGGCTTAATTTATTATTATGACACTTTAGTGTTTTAATTTGAAAGTGTAAGCTTGACGATTCAAGGCACTTAAGTGAAAAGTGTCCTTGAAGCTGAGGAATGGTGTGTAGAAGAAGATTGTTGTTTATTATAAAATGCCTTGGACTTGCGTTAAGAGGATTATGTTATGATTATTAAAATTGCTTTGGATGGAGATTTTCGAAATGACCGAGGAAGTAAGGGTTTTCAGATAACTTTGGAGAAGCGTCAACCCCTCCTAAGAAATTCACTGTGAGATGGGTTTGAATACCATCGAATTGTGAAAGAATGCCAATGTTATGGTTATTGATCGACTGCAGATTTAATACCTGGGCCGTACGGATATTGCCAGTGCCGTACGTTATCAAATGATAGTAGTTTGCAGATTTGGACATGTGTTGTTGGAGTCAATCGTTTATTCACGGGGGCTTCACGCATTGAATAGAGAATTGATACCAAGCGGTATCTACAGAGGCAGCCGCACTTATTAATGAGCACGTGAATGTGCCAGCAGGAGTCTTCCGTTAGCAGTCTGTGCGTAACCAGGGAGTTCACGACTTACACAAGGAGTTTGGGTATCAAGACGACTTCATCTACAACAGCCGCGATTTTGGAAGGAGGCTCACGTGTGTGACCAAGCTGGGAGTTTCGTTTGTAGCCGACATATAGAAACAGGTGTTGGTTAATACAAATTCGATTTGTATAGAAATAATAATATGCAAGTATTAATGTTATATTGATGTGAAATTGAATCAATACTTTTTCAATAAATTGTAATAAGTTATAAGTTATTAAATATTTTAATATATTTAAATATTTCCTAAGTTAGCGATTAAATAATTTATAATAAGGCTATTTATATAGCCATTTCGGAGTAATAAGGGGAATATAGCTTCATTTGGTCAGGTGTGCCCTTGTGTTATAGCTCGTTGGAAAGGTCTCGAATTATTATAAACTATTTTCACTATCCGGAGACTTTTTGGTGCCTTGAGTTATGACATTTTAATAAAGTAATGTTTTTCCTATAGCCTGGATACTTTTATTTGGAAAATGTTATTTTATTATAAAGTGCAAAGTGTAATTCTCATTTAGGGTTCAATTTGCACTTGGGAGGAGTTATAAGGAGATGAAGACCTAATTGTTCATTACCTTTTGACATTTTTGAAACTCTTCAATTGTGAAATTGCTCTGGAGAGCGATTTGTGGCTTGGGACGAAATCCTCAAGTCTGGACTGTTGGGACACAAACCTCAGCAAGTCTTTGGTGATTGGATCGGTATTTCATTGCATTCGGATTGACAAAGGAAGTGATTGATTTGGTATTGGCATTGCAATTGGGGGAAGAGAATTCCTTTCAGCTTGGCGGCCAGCTTATTGCCTGCAGGCGTTTCATTCCAACAGCTCACGTGGGGTTTAGAGAAAGCCCTTTACTCATTACTTGGCGGTTTAGCATTCATTGACGCTTTGGTGGATTATTTACAGCATCTTCTTCAGATTTGGGGCACATATCAAGCATTCCCATGTAGCTGGCATTTATTCGTATGATGGACAATATTGTATGTTTGTTTTGATCTTTTCTTGAAGCTAATATATCAGATTCTTGAATGATTCGGGTATGTACTATTTCATAATTCAGCAATAATAAGAATTGCAACAGGATTTACATTTCTTAAATGTTATTTATTTTCCATTTGTCATGCAATTGTTTTATTTTCGAAAAATTCCAAAAACTAGAAAAACACAAGTAAAAAGCAAAGAAATCAGAACTCAGCCAAGACCATTTAGAGATACCAAACGTTAGTCAAAGATTCAAATTCTGAAACATACAGTAAATTCCAAGGTCACCGGGATTGGGGATCTTTCAATTGCTTAGCTGTAGGAAATTGGACTCCATGGTTTGAAATATATGTATAAGCTTTTATTGCAGCACAGACATAGTAAAGATGAATTCTACATTCAGTAGTCTCTATTAATTTATTAAATCTTATCTGTTCTTTACAGTGCTAAAACTTGGGTAGATCTATCTGTTTATGACCTTTAGAGCAATTCCTCATATTTTGTTGACACGGGGGTGCAAATATTGTACCTCTGGAGCATGTTGGGATACATATTTTGGTCTACAAAACATCCATTTTCTTTCTCAATTCTGTCTTCCATGTTCTCTCTCTTTTAAGCAGTTTGCATATGTCACCATTAACTGATAACTGTGTGTCTGCTTGCATTCAGTAGAATTTGTTTGCAGAATATTATCAGCAATTGTTATTTTGTGAAAATGTAATGGTTGTCTTTTTATGTTTTTATCACTTTGCCAGTGAAATATTGCAAAGTAATCTACTTTTATGATTGGTCTATACAGGAAATTCTAGAGTTGCTTGCTGCGTGGAAATGTTACTTGGACTTAGCATTGTGCATATATATTCATGCTCCTTCAAGCAATGGTCAGATCTTTTTTGCTGGTGAAAATCCACCTTTGAGTTATCGTGATACTCGTGTTAGACGCATACCATTCACCACACGCAGACCAACACTGAAAGAAGCAAA
This sequence comes from Chamaecyparis obtusa, assembly GCA_027943335.1. Classification (NCBI taxonomy): domain Eukaryota; kingdom Viridiplantae; phylum Streptophyta; class Pinopsida; order Cupressales; family Cupressaceae; genus Chamaecyparis; species Chamaecyparis obtusa. The sequence goes on along the minus strand of BSBK01004397.1, from coordinate 341,381 downwards.
CAGGATTTACAGTCAATTGACATGTGTACACTTTACTGAAAGAGCAGAGATCCAAGTTCCCAAACAACTAGAAGAACCAGCTACAAGCTCAGATAGAGAGAAAGGGAATAATAAAGTGGTAACTGAAATCAAAATGAAAAACAAGAAGAAAATAGAAAAGGAAATAATTCCTGGAGTTTCTTCTGAGTTGGAACATCTGGAAGGTTTATCCATTTCTGATGTTACTGATATCAGCAACACAACAATGGTAAACCAGTCAATCCCACTCCACGAAGCAGCAAAGTCTGGCAATACCTCACATGTTCTTGAGCTTCTGGAGCAAGGCAATGACCCTTGCATTAAAGATGAGAGAGGTAGGACACCATATTTATTGGCAGCAGACAAGGATACAAGAAATGTATTTCGGCGTTTCATGGCTGCATATCCTGATAAGTGGGATTGGCATATGGCCAATGTGCCAAGTCCACTGACAGAAGAAACTGAAGCTGCCCAAGCAGCAAAGCAGGTAATGTGAATTTTGCTGATGAATTCAAATGAATTTTAAGATGCTGGAGTTTTGTTCAATGTAAAATGCATTAGCTGCAAAAAGTTGTCTGATGGGAACAGTGAAACATGATTCTTATGTTCATAGATGATTGGTTTCTTCTTGGAGCTTTTTTTATAGCCTATCACGTCAGTGCAACTTCAATTTTTATTTTTCCCACAAGCTCAGTGGTCTTTAATCTTGTATTGAAATTTCTGCAAGACTCCAATGATCATATTATGGCTTTATTTTGCTGATCTCTTTGTGATGGAAAAGAAAAGATTCTATTTTCTTTTTCATTAAGAATAAACTTACAAAGAGTAAAAGTAAACAAATCCTAGGTAAGATCACTTGGATCAGATGGGACTTTTAACAAAACAGCCATATGGATGGAAAGGAGCATAGAGGATCTAGCGATTATAATCTTGATACAGACTTTAGCTACTGTAATGTCCCCTGCTAGGTTTAGGCCTGGTATAACCATAATTAACCCATTTTAATATTCTAATGGCCTAAACTGAATGGACTAAGTTTCATTGAATCAAATCTATGTTGTTCCATAGTTCAAAGTAAGAAAAATGGTTCATTTATCATGCTAAAATATATTAGGTAATCTCGTTGTTTTACTATTTATAATTCTTAATGTCAATGCTGATCTTGTTACTACTTCAGTTTGAGAAGGGAGAAGATATGAATGCAACCATAGTGCTTAAAGACCAAACACAATAGGCTCCCTCAAAGTTTACAGATCCAAGCCCTTATCCTATCTTGGGACCATACCCTCAAGGTTTATGGGACGCTGATCCCTACCCTATCTTGGAAATCATCCTGTTGGCTGGATTTAGACAGCCCCTCTTTGGAAACACTTCAGTCCCTTCCTCTTCAGGTACTAAGTAGTAATGGATCTGAACATGGACATATATATGATTATGACTCCATTATTACTAATGAGTATATATATTACAGATGTAAATATTAGATCATTCAGAGATATGTCATAGAACATTTAGATATATACATTATATATAGATGATTTTGATTTCATCCTTATTAGCATATAATATATATAATATAAATAGACTATATAAATATTTTATGCATTATGTATATGTATATTCACATATGAAATATAACACACACACGTGTATATAGATAGATAGATAAATTACAATTTAAATAATTCTGATTTTATTTGTTATTAACGAATATATATATATATATATATATATAATTCTGATTTCACTATTATAACTGATATTAATATTACAAACTCATTATTGTAAATGATATTAATACTAATATATATATATATATATATATATATATATATATATGTATATATATATATATATTAAATAAATATATAGATTTCTGATTTCATTCTTATCAATATGTATATGTATATCATATATATAATATATTTTAGAATCATATAAAGATTCTTTATGCTTAATAAAATATAATATTCTGCCATGCATTAGCAGCAATCATAAATGACTAATTTCCTTAATAGTTTCTTCCTTGCGAAGAGTATCCCACGTATCTATTTCTCTTCTTCTTTCTTATGAAGAGTATCAAGAATATATTCTTTTCCTATTTGATCGATAGCTGATATATGTATATATTTCTTAGTCCCTTATCTCCACTGATTAGAACCACAATGTATATTTATATTGATAATTTGTGATTCCATGCCCCTTTTGAGAGATGGTGAATGAGCTCTATATATCTTGCATTGGGATCATAAGTCACACTTGCAACAGGCACATCTTATGTCTCTTTGAAACCATCTTTCATAACAATTGTTAATCACTGTCATTTGTATCATTACTTTTCTTTATTTAATTAATCATTTAAACATCGAGTCGGTTATTACAAATCTAATCTTCCTTGTAGATGTTATTGCTGAGGTACTCTTTTCATTGCTGTTTATCTCTTTGTAATTTCTTTTATTTGAATGTGTGCATTACTTTAATTTTTAAGAATTGATTGTTGTTGATTTCTGCTTATACCTATTGGCTATTTTACGTAAATATTGTTAGTTCTTCAACTTGGACTTTATTGCAGGTATGTATCAATTGTCTCTCTTATTGATGCCTTTTCTCTCTTCCTTCTGGTTGATTATATTTGTAATGATTGGGCATTGATAAGTTGATCGATTCTTAGCCAGTGCTTTGATTATTTTACTTTAGTTTAGAATGACATAGATCTATTGGTAACATGTCGGCCCTTATGATTAATCTGGCATAATAGCCCTTTCAAAGGTAATCTTGTTTTGTCGATATGAGTTTTCATATTATTCATCTTCGATTTCAGACAGTCATTTCTTTTCAATATCTTTTCAACTTAGGTTTGTGTACTTGTAATTATTTCATATTATATTTTACTTATTATCTATTATCTATCTATTTGTTTATATATATATATATATATATATATATATTAATTTTATTATTATTATTTATTAAATATCATCTCAAAAAGGAATATTACAGCTACCTAAAAGTAAAACTAGATGTATTAACCAACGATACATATGTATAAGACAGAAACATATAAGATGTGTCATTAGAAGTTATTAGTGGAGGTTACCTTCAGAGGTTTTGTCTGTTGAGAGGTCAGATATGTTGACCAGCACGGAGGGGGTTCCTGGCTCTTCCTTTAGCATTTCAGGTCCATACTGCTACAATTCCCTGTGTTTGGCCACCTTGGAATGCATTCCTGGGGTCAGTTAGGACCATGAACTCAGATAGATCAAAATTCTTCGAGTTGAAGTCTCTCTTGGAGACAGTACAGTGCTGAATTTGTTGTGCACTCACTGTACATCCTCTTCATTCCCTTTCATTGCTTAGAATCCTTTTTGCGGCTTCACTTTTATTGAGAACATTTCGGTAGCAATGATAGATTATTGCAACGTCTTCTTCCGTTTTTTGTTTAGCCAGTCAACTATTGCTTTTTCATTCTCCTTCACACCTTAACATTTCTGAGCAATAGGTTGACACACTGCTGCTGGTTGTTAAACTGTATGGCTTTGGTTTTGATGACTTTGGTGATGCCTCAAGTTTTATTGATTCTATATTCGTTAACCATTTTATAAAACCTTATTCAATCATGCTATGTTGAAACTCTCCAAGTTTCTGCATGCCTATAGTCCTCTCATTAACCACAATTGGAAAATAGATTACACCATCATTTATCAATCTGTTGTGAATTGCCTTTCTTTAATATTCTCTATATTCTTGCCAGTTGTTTACGTTTGATCTGATTTTCTAGATAGAATACTCTCTTCTCTTACATTTATAGGCAGAGAAAGATGCCAAGAGGAAAGCTAAAGCAAAGGAGATGAAGAAATTGCGTAAAGAAAAAGAGAAGGAACAGGTAAATTGCCCTTCTGGTCAAATCTATTTTCATTTCTATTAGGCTTTTATGCCATTTAGGACTGAATGGAAATGTTCATATTGTGCTGCCTTTTGAACTTCTGAAGCAGAGAGGACTCATTATTGTCTCCAACATTAATGAACATGTTCTTTGTAATGTAGACTTGACACTTACTACTGAATAAAACAAGCTAGAAAAGAGTTGAACTTTATAATTCCTCCTATTTACACTCTACTTTTAGTGAAATATCACTGCTATAATATATTATTTTTGTCTTTTCTCAGTTTAGGGTTACATTTCTGCTGCAGGCAAAATCACTCAATGAACAAGCAGCTTCTGCAATTGTGCATTATGGACAGGATGGCGTCTCCTACCTTCTTCAGAAAGGAAAGACACTGCCCAACATGAATTCACAGGCATTTCAAGAGGTTTTTGTCATATTTCATCAATCTTCATTATAGCATTTTGAGGTTTAAAATTTGTTTCTGACATGAAGGTTGACAGGTTCTAAGCATATTTATTTATTTGCTACAGGAATTATTGAAGGCACAAGCAATAGAGAGAGAAAAACGAGCTACAGCTGCTATGAAGAGATTTTCAGTGCTTGGCAGCAACTCTGGAAATACCGCTTCTGCACAACCAAACAGTGTAGGAACTAGGGATGCGAGTTGTGATCTTCGGTGCTCATGCTGTACAATCTCACTGGCTGGAAAAGTACCTTTCCATAGATACAACTATAAATATTGTAGCACGTCATGTATGCATGTCCATAGAGAAATGCTGGAGGATGGATAGATGGTTGTTTTCTTGCATTCTTTCTTAGTGGTTTGGCCAAGAGAATATGCTATGTATGATGCTAAGGGGAAATTGAAATAGCTTTTAATATTTGAAGAATAAAGAAGCATTTGTCACTTAAGTTTTTCAGATTATCATATATATGTGTGATATTTGTAAACTATCTTGTTCACTGATAGGATCTAACAATCTGCACAACAGGAGGTTCTACTTTATTTTGAAACTCATGGAATAATGTATTATTTATTTACATTAACATTCCCCTTACATATAGCTTAGGTGGATGGAAAGGATGGTTCTCAACAAATAAGCCATTTTAGATACCCACATACAAAATGTTCTCTGCCCAAAGAGAAATGCCCTCCTAAAGAAGCAAGAGTGAAGAGTTTCCTGCCAAGAAGAGACAGATAAGCCTCAGAGGGTCATCCTCTTTCTTGCTATAGATGATGAAGGTGGTCAAAACGGATAATCTTGTAACGTGGATTGGATGAGGCCTCTTACAATGGACAATGCATCTCCCTTTTGGAAGAAAAAACCCCATATATATCTGCTGAATTCTTATTCCAAAGTTGGAATCAGGGGAGACAAGACGAAGATCACTAGAAAATGTTTAAATTTTGCCATTCCTATCCTGAAATATGGCTGGATGTAATCAATAGACTTTAGGTTTACTGTTTAACTATAGAATTTGTCATCATAAAAACATGTAGATGTGAAGAAGATTGAACATGAAGGTTTTAATGTATTTTCAATACGTCCAAAGACTGTGTTGAATCAATTGGAGAGCTATTATCAAAGAGGATAACAATGTCATCAATAATTTTATCAAGATCTAGTGATGTGATTGTACAAAAAAATGTGAGATATAATTCGGCAAGTATTAATCTCAACATTTATTAACTTGTGGAAGAGAATTGTCACAAGCATTTGAAAAGCCACGATCTATATAGAAACAACGAAAGGATGAATATTGATAGCAATGGTTGCAACTTCTAGTGAAGAAATATTAACGAAGTAGTCATCAGAAGTAGATATAGATTCTAATAGATCTCAACACAACTATTTGTTGTACCCATACAAAATTCAACTTTTGAATTGTCTTTTGTTTGGTTTGTCATGAACCTAATCATTATTTGTGTCAATCTAATTCAATTTGTGGTCTGCCCGGTGAGTTTGCAAGGTTGTCATGCCAGTCTTTGTACTTTGATTAACGACAGACCTGAAATAAATGTTGAAATAGTAAGGCCAACAGTAGAGCAAAGAAAGGATAGAATAGGGAAAGATGACACAAGTGATGACAACTTTGCCTGACTCATTAAGTAGCATCTCTTTTTGCCTGAATAGGAGTACAAGTCACGAAGGTTTCTAATGCACACTTTCTCTATGGCTTAACCACTTAGCAATTCCACCCAAATCAGATAAGTGGCGTCAATGTTGTTAATATTTGACCATACATGGCATAGAGAAAATACGGCAGAGAGCTGGAATTTCAGCCACCTGTTAATAGGAAAAATTATTGCACTTTCCCAACGGTCTATCCACTTCTCATCTCTACCCATCAGTCTAAAAATTGGTGATGCTGGAGGTTTTCTCTAACTAAATTTCTGCCTGGCTCGAGGTGTAATAGCTATGTCTTATGCACTTTTGGTGTAGCCAAACTATTAAGCGTTTCTGCTTGACATAAGAAAGATTTGTTTGTTATATGGGTCTGTGCCAAGGGTGCCTTAAATACATGTAATTTTCGCTTCATATAACAATTTGGCTTAATTTGTATAGTCAAACTCCACCAAATTTCTCACCAAGGTAAACAAAAGTGGCAAATGTTGATCAGGCATGTGCTTGGCTTGATTGTACCATTATGATGCTAGCTATAAAAAACTTGGTATAAGATTCTTGAAACTTTGCTGAGGTTAAAATATAGCGGCAGCCTCAATGGGCCTTTGGTCTACTGGTGAAGTTGAATGGTTCTAAATGAGCCAACTAGAGATCAAGTCTTGCTGAATGCATGACTCTGACAACATAAGGGATGAGGCCAGGATCGTTCCCTGGATGGATTTTGGCGGAATGGATACCCCTAAGTACTTGGCTCTTAGTTGAAGAGGTTCTCTGAACCTTCAACAAAAAAATAAAATAAAAAAATAGCGGCAGCATAGATGGTTTGTTTTCCATAAAAATATATCTAGGCAGTCAACATCGCACATGTGCAGTTTTGAGAGGGGTAAACCATTTAATTCTTCTACTGGCAACTCAAATGTATGATTGAAGTGTGTTCGCAGGACAAGCAGAGAAAGATAGAGCAGAGCCACAGTTGACAACATAACCTACTGCAAACCACCTTTGCAAAGATCCAAAGTGGAAGTTCGACCAATTGTAGTAAGAGTAGACATAAATATTGAAAGATGTCAAAGAATGAATTAGAAAGATATTTTTGGTTTTAGAGAAATGCAAATAATAATTTTCTAGTTTTATTGTTCAATATATTACACACATACATGAGTATAATCTCCTACATTCTAGGAACCACTCCCCAATTATGAGTTATTAGATGATTTGTTCTAACAACTCACATTCCTACAATCACTCATAGAACTAACAATATTATATTATTGTATACATATGATATTCTAACACTAACAAACCATGTGAGGACTAATGCTAATTCCCAACAACTCCCCTTAGTGTGAACCTGAGTACATCACTTGAGCTGAAAATAGATTCATATGCCTACACATAGTTTTAGGTTTGCATCTTTCTAATTGGATCTTGTTGCACATGATCACCCACATGTGAGAACTTATCCCGTTTTGGTCTCTAGTCAACTCATCAGTGACCAACCACACTTGCAAGAGTTTTGACAATTAGAGGATATCTACAGCCAACTACTCTCCTATACAATTGTTTACAACATCAAATGTATCTATTCTCCTTTCAAACTTGTTAATTTTATAGTGTTTTCAATTGGAGCCATTGTTGTTGACCGTTGCCACTAGATCTCTAACAACATAGGAAACCGCTACTGCCATTTGAAGACGGATGTCATGTACACACAATAATGCATCTAGCTACATTTAAGAATTTTTTTTTTTAATTTTATTTTTAAAAATTTTGACACTTCAACATTTTGACAAAAAAAATCTCAATAAGTAGTGATATATTTTGAAAAACGACAATAACTAGACAATAAAAAATAACTTTATAATTTTTTATTTGACCCTCTAGTTTCAATTTTCACATACAACCCCATCCTTGGAAAGATCAACTGATTTTATTTCTATTGAAAGTACGCCCATCATTTGGGGACAAGCTTAATATTTTGAGAATAAATTAAACGAAGCCTTTTACATGCTTAACATTCATGACCCATTGCACATTTGACCATCCATAACTTTAGATCTTTTACAGATGGTAATAATGTTTGTTCAACATTTGTAGTCTCTTCACCATAGTCAACATGATTTGAGGGCAGCCCTTAAACAACATGATTTGATTGTGATGCATATGTTTATTGTATAAACCTTTTGAGATCTTGTTTCTCTTGATCATCTCAAAGGAGGAAAGGTACACAATGAATCTAAGCATTATCTTCATCTTGTGCTATATTTTTGCCTAGCTTGCCCTCTATTTGTTGTGACTATGCCACCACTGTATATGTAGAATACCACTTGAAACACTTCACGCTTGTTAGGGATTTCAACATTATGCCACTTGAGTTACCTCGACAATTACTACCACCCTTATACTTTCTTGAAAAAATTAAGCCATAGGATCTACTAAGCCACACTTTTGGAGCCAAGAACAAACTTGTTGTGACATAAGAACACTAAGGGAAAATATTTGCTCCATAACATAACTCCATGGTTGGGGTTTGTTAGTCACACATCATACATCCCATGTCAACATCACTCGACCCAATATCTTTGATGAGCTCATAGTGATTGCTATCATGCAATATGGATATAATATTCTTTGCTAAAGGAAATGTTGATGATCCATCAACAAGTGACCATCTATCCATTATTTTTGCTTTTGAATTTTCTTAACATAAACAAGAGGAATTTCTCCCCACTTTGTAACATTCTCGTCCATCTTGAGTTTGAATCCTTATCAAACATGGTGCAAGACTACAGTGGTGGGGGCCTGAACCTGCCTCATGCATCTCCTATGCATGTTGAGATTCCATTTGAGGACCCTCAAGTACCTATGGTCCATGTTGTTGTCCCTACTTTGAATGACCGTTGGGTCCTTGAGGTCCATGTTGTGTTTTCGAGTGTTGCTAACAAAGTCTATGAAGAGCCTTTGTTCTTTGTGGATCCCTTAGGGATCTTGAATCTTTAAGACCTAAAAAAATTTCCTTGTGGGTGAGACTCAAGGTGTGCATGGATGGGATGTTGCTCCAGAGTTTCTTAAATTTGATGAAGGAATGCCAGTAAAGCTTCTTGATTCCATGGCGGACTAGATTATATTTGTTGTGGACAATTCCCTAGTTGGAAAATTCTTTTGTTCATACTCCACAATTGATATTGTGACAATGGGTAGCAACCAAATGAAAATAAAAGGAAGTGTGACAAGAAGTGCAATGGTTGGGAGTCTCCTTCTCTTCATATTTACTTCTTTAAAGGATCTTCTCCTAGTCCTTACTATGGACTATGGACTATGGATTGATGACTAGCATAACCTATCCCTCTAGAGTTAGAAGCCGATGTTTGACCCCATTGTAGATCTCAACAAGGTTGCCTTAGTTTGGATAAGTTTGCAAGGAATACCATTTGAGTTCTAGTATGACGAAGTATTGAATGGATTAACAAGTCTCTTGGATACTTTATCTTTGTTGACAACATCAAAATGGCTAAATCCAAGCTAGTCTTTGTTAGATTCTATGTTAATATTGATATCCATAATACTCTTAGTAACATAATCATTCTCTAGTCTAAATTTGGGAAAATGGACACACCCTATTTTGTATGAAAATGTTGCTATTGTTTTTACCAAAATTGCTTTAAATTAGGTCATTTGATCACTGAGTTCAAGACCCCTAGAAATAGAGCCAAAAGCTAAAAGAGCCTATGGCTCCTTAATGATTGGTTAGACAAATACCCATTCAAAGAAGACCTCTTAAAATCATTAGCTCTCTCTTGAAATAGGGTTGCCCTAGTGTTGTGGTGGTCATCTTCTTGGTTTTGCAGTCGGTCTAGGCCCTTGATAGCTCTTTATTGGGTGATGAACTTGTCGTTAGACAAATGGCCCCTCACAAGTCCCTCCTTTCTTAGAATAAATTGTGTTCACTACCCCCCATTGTTTAGAACAAGAAGGAAGAACGGAAAAGTAACAATCTCATCCAGGTTAAACTTGATCATTTCTTGGTCTTTTATTATTTAGACATCTATAACAACTCCCATCTTGTGGCTTTCTCAAGAAGTACCTCAAATCAGAACCTCTTTCTACTATCCTAGATGGATATTTGTGTTGGTCCTTTCTCATTTAGATATGTGATCATGTGGTCTACTAACCCTAACATTAGAGACTGCATCTTTAGGTGGTGGAATGTCTCCATCCAAAGAACGAATATGTATAGGATTGCTCAGAAGTTCATTCTAGTTTAAAAAAAAGTCAAGGGTTGGAATACATTAAGATTTGGTAGTATTTCTGAACAAAAGAGCAGAGCTAGCTTCTAAGCTTAATAATATCCAATTAAAAATGGCCCAAGGAGACACCATTAAATAAATTTTTTAAATTGAAAACTCTTTACATTTGGATTGGAGAGACATTTAAAATAAATAAATATTTTAGAAGCAGAAGTCTATAATTCGATGGTTGAAAGAGGAAGCAAGAATTCAAGTTTTGTTTTCATGGATTTTCCATGAGACAAAAAAATGAGCACTATTACTCAACTTATTGATGTAAATCATTTTGAGGTTTCCACTAATAATCAGTTAAGCTAGTTGCCTCTGGGTGCTTCTAGTCTACTTTGTTTGAACAAGCCTCTATTTGCAATTTTATATTGGAAGAATAACTATTTAAACAATATTCCCTCAACCTTCTAAAAGAGGATAATGCTCAACTATAGTCCCCTATTACTAAATAGGAAGTCAAAATTGCTATCTTTTGTATAGAAGCCTAGAAGGCTCTAGGACCTAATGGAACCCCCCTTCCTTTTTCCATGAATTTTGGGATATTGTTTGTTTAGATATATCACAACGATGACATAGGCTTTTATTTGTAGTTGTAAAGTACCGAAAAGCTTAATAATACTTTTATTGTCCTAGTGACAAAAATCTCATAAACTAGTTGAATGTCTGATTTTAGACCCATCAACAATTGCAACATGATTTATAAGATCTTTTCCAAAATTGTTGTTAATAATATCAAACAATTTCTTACAAATATGATTTGTGGAAATCGAAGGGCTTCGTCCCTGGGCCACAAATCATCGATGCTACAATCTCTACTAATGAAATTATGCACTCTATACGAAGGAGCCTCCTATTGAGTATGGTTCTTAAATTGGTTATTTTGAAAGCCTATGAGAAATTTTCTCAAGATTTTTTATTTAAAGTGCTAAGAAAATTTGGGGTTTAAGAGAGTTTTATTAGCCTAATTAGAGAATGAGTTTCTATTGTCAAGTACTCTGTCCTTGGGAATGCGATTCCCATGGAATTTTGTTTTGAAAGTTGGATTAGACAAGGAGAAGTTCTATCCCTATAACTCTTTAATTTTAGTATCAAGGTACTTGGAATAAATATCTTAACTTTGAATGATGCTGGAGCTCTAAAGGGAATTAGAGCTACTTCTACCCTTGAACTTCCCCCATTCAACAATTTGTGGATGCCACCATTCTCTTTGGAGCTTCTTGTGGAAGCTAGGAGATTGAAAACTTGTCTATAGAATTATGTTGATGCCTCATGTTGTTGAATAGGCTGAATAACTGGGGGGGCAGGTGAATCAGTTATAATCAAATTATTTTCTTCACTTATGTTAATCTAGTAAATACTCAAACCAATCATAAACTTATAACAAATATGAAGATGAAAGCACAAAACCATCAACACAATGAACACCAAAATTTACATGGAAAATCAAGATGGGAAAAACCACGAAGAAGCTAATTTTCATGAAATGAACACTAATTTAAATGATTTTTACAAAGGGCTCACTACTAGTTTGCTCATTGTTGGTTGGCTCACTGCTGATTTGGCTATCTAGAAATAAGAAAGGCTAAAAGCCGATACAAATAGGCTCACTACCAATACATAGAGGTTCATTGCCAGAATATAAGAAATGAAAATTGAATCCACCACTAAAGTCACTATCACTAAAACTCTAAAACACAAAAATGATATAACAATCTACTATCGGTTGCACCAACTCACATATACATCAACACACAAATCTTCCCTTGTTAAATTCACATTCACTTCGCATATCCTCAAATACAACAACAAATGAACTCATCGCATTCTTATACCTTCTCATGCCAACAAGGTTGCCCAAATCCAAATTGAAATAGGTCACATTGAAGCATTCTCGAAGTGGTAAGGAATGAAACATTGACCATCTCGCTCAATACAACACACTTTTCACATAACAACACACTGCACAATTGCCAAGACCTTCGGTACCAACATATATGATCTATACGTTATAAATTCATAGATTGAAGCACAACGAACACTTTTGTTGGAGATTTTCCAGCAAGCCAGTGTTGACTGTATGTTTGTCATTGATGACAACATATGGTAAGCAACATGCATGGAAGATTCATGTAGCGAGCTTTTAATATATGTAGCATGGACATGTTATCAACATGATATCATGGATGTAGAGGTTAATATTGAGTATAGACAGTTATGTAGCAACTTGTGTCAACAGTGTTCCTAACAAAGTTATAGGCAATGTTCTGTGAGTGATTGTTCGTACAGTTATCATGGAGCCTTGCACATTTGGATATGTGATGGAGACAAAGTCCCAATAGTGATGTTACATTCATGGACGTAGAGTCTTGTGTGCAGTAGAAGTGAAGTTATGCAGTCGCCATTCACCAGTTGCAGTTTCTTGTGTTTATCCAAAAGAGCCGACAGAGATTATATTGGAATAGGAGTTACGCCTATCAGTTCGGTATGTGTGCTTGGATTAGTGATGAGAAAAGAGTTAAAAATGTTTGGTTAAGAGCGCATGATGTAATTCAGCTTGAGGAGAACATATCGGTTAATTTAGTAGAGTTGACAATGTGTAGCGTGCGTCTACACTTATTGATTTCGACAGGTCCCAGTTTGTGTTGCGTGCTTAGTAGAGTTGACTAAGATATTATTGAAGAGTGTTATTGTTTCTATAATATGATTTCAAGGTGGTTCTAACAGGCTGACTTGATTATATCATTTAGAGGAAAGATACTTATAGCCGGTCATTTGTGATCGCTAGAAGTGTGGCATAGAGATGAAAGATAAGAGCTGAGTAGAGAGTGCGAAATATTGTGCCATCAAGAAGAAGTCTATGTGATAGAGAAGATAGAGTGTGTTATTCATTGGAATTGATCAAGACAGTAGGTCTACCTTGCAGTTCACCAAGATCCAGATATAGTGTGTATCTGTTATTTAGAAGGTTGTAGCCTTCACCCCTTTGAGCAGTGAGCTCTCGGACAGTGCATCCTCACCCCTAATAGGGTCAATCATAAAATACTCCTAACAGGGTCCAACCTTTGACCAGGTCATTGTACTTATTGCATTGTAAAGATCAACTCCTAACTGGTTGTAAGATCTTCTAACAAGGATCATTATACACTAGTGTAGTTTATTAGTGTGTTAATTCCCATAGGGGTTTTTACCTATTTGGGTTTCCCGTAACTAAAATATTGGTGTTGTGTTCAAGTGTTCTTTACTTGTGTTTATGCTTAAAGTTTAAGTATACTTAATTGGATAAATAATTGAAACTTGTAGATAACTGATTCACCCCCCCTCTCAGTTATCTCTTGGGACTATTCCTAACAATTAGTATCAGAGCCAAGTGCCTTAGAGAGAAAGTTTAACAGCTTGAGGTTGATGAGATGGTATTCTTTAGAAAAGACAGTCCTAAGTTTGATGGAGAGAACTATCTTGATTGGAAGAACAAAATGGTGACACATTTGTAGTGCATTGCTTTTGAAGTGGCTATCAAAGAAGTTAAGATCCCCTCTCTTGAAGATCTTGCAAATGATGATGCTACTGGCAAACAAAAGGAGTTGTTCCATCAGAAGGCAATATAGCCAAAGAAGCCCTTATCAATGCCTTATTTGACAGTGAGTTTTCAGAGATAAAGAAAGCAGACACAACATACAAAATATGGAAGCACCTAGAAGACATGTTTGAAGGAGATACACAAGCCAAGAATGCATTCAGAAAGACATGGAAGAAAAGATACAATGCATTAGAGATTCTACCTGAAGAAGACATCAGAGCTTACAACCAAAGGATTAATGAAGCAGTTGCTGGAATTAGAAACAATGGTGGAGAGATCTCGGAGGAAGACATTATGGATAAGTTGATGACTACTCTTACAACATAATATGAAAACAAGATCAACATCCTTGATGAGACCATGCATCTTACAACAAATTTCAAGAGAGAGACCTTGATCAGCAAAATTTTAGCTTTTGAGATCTCAGGATTGAAGATAGAACCTAAAAGTGAGACAGCCTTCAAAGCATCACCTTGTCTCTTATTATGAAGTTGGACTTCATAGTCTTCAGGTATATAGGCTTCTTTCACCAAGGCAACCATCTTCTTCCATGTAGCCACTGGATTCTTGTCCATCTTTACTCTTTCTTCTTGAGTAAAATTCCACCAAGTCAAGGCAGATCCCTTCAACTTGGACTTTGCTATTTTAACCTTTTGATGCTCTGGTATCTCCTCATAGTCAAAGAAACTAGTGAGTGCATCAATACAATCCATTACTTCATTTGGATCCATCTTCCCACTGTAGACAGGTAGGTCAAGCTTAGTATCCATGGTTCTTCTCTCCATGGACTTCAAGGTCTTCAACAATAGCCTCTGGTCTACAAGCACATCTACCTCTTCCTCCTACAAAGGGGCTTCTTCATCACTTCCACTTCTTCCCATCTAGAGTTTCCACTATGTCCTTGCTTGAGTTGTTCCCTAAGCTTTTCCATCTCTCGCCTCATCTACTTTCTCTCAGCATCATGCTCTTTCACTACCCTTAGTAGTTCTGCATTAGTCATTCTGTTAGGAAGTTCACTGTCTTCCCCACCATCTGACATGGCTGCAACTTTAGTCTTCCTCCAAAGATCTACTAGTTGCTCTGATACTACTTGGAGCAGAGTCCCAATCTGTACCTAAAACAAACACTTAGAGGTCCCTAATACTCCTTCTCCAACATACAAAATAGGAGTCTATCAAAGAGTTCCCAAAACCCACAAGACAAGATTGATTCTTCAAGCCAATCTTCTACCTATAATATTAATTCACACAACCCAACCCCATCAATCTAGGGATGAAACCAGGGCTACTCAAGTTTGAATATCAATTCCCAATGAAATGGAACACCAAATCTACACCAAGCAAACTTAGAACACCATTTAGACACCAAATCCCAATATAAGGCTACAAGGAGACAACCTGAATTCTTGAAGGCAACTTACTTGGAACTCCACCAATCTAAGTCTTAACCACCCTCAAAGGTTTCAATCAACCTATCAACAGTACTCACCAAGTTTGGACCCTTGACCAATCTCCAAACTCTTTCTGTCCTCAGATCTCTCCTAGGCCTAATAGGACTAATAGGTCAAATTTACAAAGGAAGTGTTCAAAATACTTGTCACATTCCAATCTAAATTATTGGAACATTTGTAGGATAGCATAAAACCACTAAATCCAAAGATTGAGATCACCATTCCATCCCTGGGCCGAGTTGTGTCTTCAAACCCACAATTCTGGACAGTCACATAGAGATGCTTGTCCAGAGGGTTTAATAACTCTTCCCATTTCTATTGATCTCCCGATCCAAGACCTCAAGAATCCTATAGTACATCCTCCCTCCTTTCTTTCCACCAGGTTTTAGAAATTTCCCATGGTTGACTGTCTTGGAACGAAGAATTTTCTCTCGAAACCCTAGGTAGGGCCTTCCTGCAACCAGTGAACACTCAAAGTTGTATAACTTTTGATTTGTGTCGAATTAAGGCTTCAAAAAAATTGCATAATTCTTATAAAATAATGAACCAACTTCCAAGGTCCTTCAATGGTGCATGTGTGACCGTACAGGTCCGTACAACACAAAACACAGTCAAATTCTCAGGAAATCAAACAAATTTTTATTGAATTCAGATCACAAAACTTCTCCAAATCTTTCAACATGACTTGGATCAAAGTTTCTCATATGTTTATACATTCCTCAACCAGTTCTAACCAATCTGAGATGGTTGTGACCGTTGAGATTCAAAATTGACAACTTTTCAAAAAGTTGCTTAATGCAACATTGACAACTTTTGCCAAAGTTGTCAATTGTCAATCAATCTTATTAAACTCTACCCTAGATTTCCACCTAGGACCTTAGATAGATTAAAATAAACTTATTTCAATCTTTTCTTAGGCCAACTAGACTATCCTAAACATCTAGTCTATTCTAGCCCTTTATAACCAAATTGTCCATAAATGGTCAAGATAGACACTTAGGCTTATAACCACACCTAATGTCATCTTGCCTTACAAAATAGGACTCTTGGATTCAAGATCCAATCAACATCTTAACCCTTCACACTAACCCTTCAAGTTTGTTTCCTTTGGTTTGCTAGCAATAGATGAGTTAGTTCCTGTAGCAATGGATGAATTTAAGGGTGCTCCTGCACCACAGAGCCTTTAAATGATGTCAAAAGCACTTGAAGTGCATAATATTGTAAATTGCCTATATTGGCAATATGTGCCTAAAAAGGGCTTAAATGGAGTTAGTAGGGGTTAGTATGGGTTTAAGAAGCATTTGAGTTAGAATGAAAATCCTAAATAGCTTTAGGGAAGGTTAATATTGTAAAGGCAAGGAGTTGTCGAGTTGACAACTAAAGTTTGTCAACTAGACAACAAGATTTAACTAATAACCATTTAAAAATAGTCAAGTAATTGACTGTACCCATCTTGAAAGAAGTTGGCCGGTTTTGGAAGTAGTTAGGGGGTTAGATGTGTTGATGTTTTTAGAGGAGAGAGTGAAGGTGTTAGGGGTAAGGTTGTGTGGATCAAAGACAATGTAAAAGAATCTTGGAAATCAATAGAAGTTTAATTCTCTGCATTTTATAGTTCTCTGTCCTGTGAGTGCAGTTAGGATAATAGTGAATTGATTAAGATGTATTCAATGTGATCTTGGCTTGGTGTTAATGTAGAAACATTTTCATAGCATTAGTTTTATTTTTTTATGCCAATACTTTAGTATTTTTTCATTTGTAAATACCAATGAAGCAACTGGTGTATAGACAGACCTGGCATTATAGGTACAACCAATGATTAAAAGGTTGGAATCCCTTAACATGTAAGGGCACTCCCACCCCTGTGTTAACTGTGGTTTAGTGGGAGATGCCAATGATGCATTGTATATATTAATGTGATATTGACTGCAGGGAAAGACATCAGTTGATGGAGAAAGGGAATAGTTTCCTGAGGGTGAATGCTTGACTGTCATAGAAATTGCAGTCTCAGTATGGGGGCATTATCTCATAAACCAACCGTTGGATTGTTATTATTTTTGGATATGTTTTGCAAAGTGACGTTTACCAATTCCTCACTAGCGCGATTGAAGAAATATTCTATTTTCTGAAAGATATGGATCTGTTAGTATGGGTATGCCAAAGGAGACAACAAGAAGGTAATTTATTTTGATTTTTGTTAAGAGTGATTAATGAGTGATGAAATGTTGGGATAAGGGATGGTGGACAAAGCCTAAAAGGTTATTAAGGTGTCTTTATAGTAAGAGACAAAGTAAAAAGGCTTGGGGAGGATTTAGATAATTGTCATAACAATGGAGTCATAGAAAGTGGAAGAATGTTAGAGCATAGGATGTATTTTATTGGGTTGTGGGTCTAGGTGAGTGGATCGAAGTCAGAGACCTTGAAGGTGTTGCAAGGGGAATTGTGTGAGAGGTGATACAAGTGGGATAGGGAAAGTTGAATACACTAGAAGACATTAGAGTGGGTAGTTGGAGTTTGGGTGAAGGATCAAAGGGCTAGTATGCCTTGAAGAGAAGATCAATCTTAGGATGTGTGGGATGGTGTGTTACCAAGTGGTGAGAAGTCAGAGTTGGAGTATGATTGGGATTGAAGGACAGGGTTCAATGTGAGTAACCTCATTCAAAAGTATGTTGTGTTGGGTTACCTTAAGTCAGACCCTTCTATAAAGCTTTGAGTTGAGTCTAATTCCATGAGAGGGTTCCACTATTTGTTGAATCCCTTGGGTTGAGTTAGGTTGCTTGGAGGAATATAGGAGGGCCCTCTCTCTTTCTCTCTCTCTCTCAATAATGGGATAGATCTTTGAGATCATCCTCGTTTTGTTTGGATCCATTTGTGTGGTCAAGGATCCCTAAGGCGCACCTATAAGCCTTAGGATGCCTTAGTCCACTAGAATCATAAGGTTTTGAGCAATAAATGAATTAGGTGTTTTTGATGTTTTGAGAATTTTAAACACAATTCCAATAAATTTGAGTCTTTCTAGGCATGTTTGAATAGGTTTTAAGGTTAGTGTCCTAACCTATGGTATTAGGTGAGCAAAAATGCAAAAATTGTAAATTTTTTTACAAAAGATGTAAAAGTTGCTCGAGCAAATTTTCAAACATTTCTCAAAACGGTTCACATTGCAAGGCCAACGGTCATAATTGCATATTAAATAGTTTGACTTCTCATATGAACCTATTTCAACTCATTTTCATCTCTCGGAGAAACAAAAGAAGATTGTATTATGCTTTCATATGCAAAATTAATGAAGAGCCAAGAGTTTCCCTGAGTTAATTATGACTGGTATGGCTGTGTATGGTGGATTGAATAAAATTTGTTTACATTTTTTGAGTTCTTGAAATTTCTACTTTCTAAATCAATTGGATTTGGTTTGATTGATTCTATATAGAAAGAGTTTTGGTTCATTTTCCAAAACTAGTCTGGAAGACGCCTTAATAGGCCCTGTCCTACAAATAGAACCCATTTTGAAATGCAGGTTAGGAGTGTATTAATAGTGATCCAAATGACTCAGGGTGTGAATCGAAGGGTTGAAACCCTAGGCTGAATATCTCTATGTATTCAACCAAGTTGATGAGTGTTGGAGTGTGTAGTTTGAAGAATTAATCGGTGGGACCAAAATGAACGTGGATTTTTTTAGTTGGATTGTATACAAGGTATTCAAAGTCTTGAACCAATCCCATGAACCCATCCTTGACCACTGGCTTTGGAATCCAAGCCTAATTTGGCCACTTAGGTCTGAGAACTCAGTAAGGGTTAGGTGTTGCATGAGTGGAGTTGGGTCGTGGGACTTTGGGAATCTCTGTAAAATCAAAAAGGGTATTTGAATATTTTCACTAAATGCATCTTGAGGAGGTAATTACACACCAAAATGAGTATAAGAAACCTTCTATAAGTTGTAGTAAATTACTGAGTGCCAGCAAATTACAAAGTGTAAGTAAATTACTGAGTGCCAGTAAATTACCGACTGGTCTAGTGTCAAATGAGCAGTCCTGTATGTGGCGATTAAGTTGAAATTTGTTGAT
Source organism: Chamaecyparis obtusa (assembly GCA_027943335.1). Taxonomy (NCBI): domain Eukaryota; kingdom Viridiplantae; phylum Streptophyta; class Pinopsida; order Cupressales; family Cupressaceae; genus Chamaecyparis; species Chamaecyparis obtusa. The sequence goes on along the minus strand of BSBK01004397.1, from coordinate 321,970 downwards.
ACTCGGTTAGTCTCAAGTTTAGAAGAATTTTTTTATTGAGGAGGAGTAGGATAGATGTTTAACTACCACTACTTGATTGAAATACCTTGTATTCCAAGGTAAGAGGGATTCAGCTGCATCAAATCTAGACTTGGAGGTTTGGAGAGGAAATAGAACATTTCCTAAGCTAATTGTTGACCACTTTGCATCATAAATGAATACTTCTAAGTTAATTCCTATCCAAAATATCCAGATCCTCATCAGACATTACAGTTGGTTTCTTGGATTTTCCTCCCAATGGATTCCATTAATCCTTCTAATAGAGATAGTCCTCCATTTTCATTATCCATAACTGAATAATCTTCCCATTAAACTTCTGAAACTTTAACTTATTCTCATTTTTCATTAGTCGTAGTTAACCATAAAACTCCCACTCAACCATGAGACCTTCTTATAGAGGATAACTAAAAATAATCCTCTCGGATACCACTCATTAGGATTAGCAAGCATAACTCTAATACTTATATACAAATATATCCAATAATACAAAGGAATAAAACACAAAAAATAGAACAAGGAAAAAAAATTATTTAATGTAGTTCAACAAATCTTAGGCTACGTCCACTAAACAAAGAGTCCAATCTTACTATCTTGTAATTTCGGCGTGTTACAATCATTGATTCCCTAAAAATTAATATTGTTGCAAGAAGATACAAAATTCTCATTCTAAAAAAACCCTAACCTCAAGCCATTATAATAAAACCCGTTTTAGTTAGTTCAACTTAACTTTAAAATAAAAACTTGACAAGTCAACCTAGGAAAATTCATCACGAGTCAACTCAAAAATACTTGATGAGTTAACCCCCAAATTTTTTCTTTCCTAATCAGTCACCAAAAACTAACAAATTGAAGAAGACTTGGGGCTAGCTTCTAAAATTTATTATGGATAACATCAGATTGGATATTTATTTTACAAGGGTTTTTGGACATAATTAAGTTTTGTTAAACCATTTTATTTATCATTCTATGGTTTGTATTCTATTTTACTCATGGTTGTCCCTTAAAGCTAGGATCAAAGATCACTGTCCAAAGCCCTATAAAAATCATATCTTACATGAAGGTCTTTTGGTAATTATTTATGAACATTGGATAGCCCTCCCTAGCCCATCTAATCCAATGTCTATTAATGATGAGGATGACACTAGTGTTTAGTATGTTTCTAAGGATATGAATGATGAGGGAAATATTCATTCAGAGGAAGATGATTATGTCCCAAATTCTAAATTAAATCTACTCCTAAATACAAAGATAAATCTGGGGGAAGGGGTTAGGGTAGAGATTTAGATACTGATGATGAAGAGAATGTGCCCTCCACTAATGTAAAGAAAACACCCAGATCACATGCTAAGAGGCACATCTCAAAAAGGATTAAGGTCAAGAGTCCTAGTTTGACTGCTACACCTTTTGGAAAAATTGAAGAAAAGAAAATGATGGGTAAAGGGTCATGCATTGAGTCACCTATCGATGAGGGTGTTTTGCTTAACACCAAAAATTCAAAGGTAGAAAGGAGTAGGGAGGAGGATAGTGAAAAGGAGAAAAATATTGTAATAGAAGTTCATTTTGCACTCCCTAGTTGCTAGTGCTACCCGTTTGCCCGAGTATGTTTCTCTTATCAAGGAAGTTACTGTGTCCCCCTTAGAGTTAAATTTTGATTCTCACCACCTCAATCTTGATGGAGTGGATTATTGTGGTATTCTCTTCTTGGAAAGGGATAAAACCATTAACACTTTCTCTCTTTTGATATGGTTGTTTCAGGAAACTAAGGAGATGAGGATTACATAGAAAATTCAAGAATAAGAATTAGAGGGTAAAAGAACAATCAGGTGTCACCTTTTAGGCTAACTTATCAGCACAATTGAATTTTAGTATTTCTAAATAAAAATTAATTTTGGTCAAACATATGGTCTAGCTAGACTCATTCTAGCTAAGTTAGATAAGTTCTTTAACTTTTCCAATTGGAAATATCTATTAAATGCATGTTTTATACCACTTTGGGTCCAATTACCATCAAAATAAAATTATTTAAAAAAAGTGACGTTTCAATAACTCTTAATCATTTTAATGATATTTTTTTGAAAATAAAAAAATGCCCTTTTGTAGAGATCAGAGTCAAGAATATCATCATATAGGAAATTTGTTATTTTCAATTCTAAGATCCCTGGCAAGGGATTTTATGTTGACATCGGTGGTTAGGATTTATGAATAGTAGAGGACAATAATTGTGCTCTTGATTTCATGAAGATGATAGTTGATGTCATGGATAAGTTAGAAATGATCATAATTAGCTGGAGGAAAAATGAATAGTCTTAAGGATGTTTTGTAGAATGCCATGAACTAGAGTCATAAGAGTGTAAAGAACATGGATGAGGTAATGAACATGTTGGTTAATTCCTTTAAAAAGGAACACTAGGAAAAGAAAATTGTGGAAGTGGAATAGTCGGATAAATGTTAGGAAGTGTTTGGAATGAGTAGGAGGACTAGAGAAAACCACAAGAGAAATGCGAAAAGGTACCCTCTAGATATTAAGGACATGAAGAAGAGTGCTCAATATATAAATAGACTGGAGCTCAAGGTGTTCGAGGTTTTGAAGAATTTTTCTTAGTCTTTCCTATTTGTATTTTTTATTTTCTATTGGGTCTCTTTTTTGGGTCTTAGCTACTGCTTAACGGTCTTTCTTGTTGCTAGCTAATTTCATTTATGTTTCTATGATATTCTATTGCTCTTGGTTGGTGAAGACTCCTATATCTATGTTCTATTTTTGTTAAATATTTGGTGTCCCTTCAAAACCTATTTTTACTGTACTAAATAACTAAACAAGAGAAAAAAATATTTAATATGAAATAGAATAAATTTCTTTATAGGAAAATTTTTAGCGACTTATCCCTATACGAATGTTATGTATATTCCTATTTTGGAGATAACAACTAACCAAATGAACTGCATGAAGATGAAAATTGATAACTTTTAAACTTGAGCATTATAAAATATTACCAATGAAACATTTGGCTTTACTTATAGCCTTTTTTTCTTTCAATCTAAAAATCAAAATAGGAAACTCAAATATATTGTTCTCATAGATCTATCCCCTTATCCTAGTTGAACTGGTCTAACCAAAAGCTCAATTATATTTAGGTAACTAGTCTTTTGTAGTGTTGACTCTTCTCTAGAAAGAAATATTTATTTCATAATCTATCTTGAAACTCAATGGAAATTTTTTAGATTGACTACCTCTCGCCTACTAATGAGCTACCTTCACAACAACATAACAAGTAATCCATGTTAACTTACCTAGGTGGTTCATTCTTATTTGGTGAAACATTAGAGTTATTGAAAAAGACTGATTACATGGTTCATCTTTAATATTTCAATAATTTAGTTTTAATAGATCATAAACATAAAAAATTCAAATAAACTAAATCTTTGTGTGTGTGTGTGTCTATATATATATATATATATATATATATATATATATATATATAAAATTTTATCCTCAAACTTGTAAAAATAAATCTAAATTTACTTGATTGAGGAAACATGATAATTTATGCAATATTTCCAAGGACTAGCACAAATTTTATTCATACCACATCAATTGGTTCATCTTGCTCTTCAATAACATGTAATATTATATGGTGATCATCACTATCTAGTCTCCACATATGATGTCCAAATGAACATGGAATCACACAGACATATAGGAAGCTAGAAATTACTAGGTGGCTATACTGATATATCTTGTTGTAGGGTTGATAATTAATAAAATAAATCCGATGTTTAAAATTTTTGATTTTTTAAAAATACGTTTCTTACACTACAAAGGAACATGCATGTAACATTAAATTCCAAAGTAATCCATACATATATAGAATATTTTTAGAGTACAAGATATAACATTTTTAAGGACCATGTAGAAGGTCTAATTCAAATGTAAAAATAATTCTTTGTGCCTCCTACATAAATAATTTTAAAAAATATATTGAACATTGAATCAATTTGAACCCAGATGTCTTTAAAATAAATTAAAAAATATATTCAAATTTAGATAAATCAACATGATAGATCATCAATATATCACTAAGCCTACAATAAAAACATTCCATTACTTATTCCTTTCTTTGTTTACTCCATCTGTGTTTCTGTGCAATACACTAAAAAATGACTAAGAATCTTCCTTTTTAGGGTACAAGATATAACATTCTTAAGGACCATGTAGAAGGTCTAATTCAAACGTAAAAATAATTCTTTGTGCCTCCTACATAACAAATTTTAAAAAATATATTGAACATTGAATAAATTTGATCCCAAGATGTCTTTAAAATAAACTAAAAAATATATTCAAATTTAGATAAATCAACATGACAGATCATCAATATATCACTAAGCCTACAATAAAAAACATTCCATTACTTATTCCTTCCTTTGTTTACTCCATCTTTGCTTCTGTGCAATACAATAAAAAATGACTAAGAATCTTCTAACACCTTCTATGTTTCCATCTTCTGCAATGACTACGAAATATCTCTTACAAGAAATTTACATAGAAAATTCAAGTATAAAAATTAGAAGCAATTTCAAACTAGATATATATTAAATTATTTTGAAGGAGTTGTTTAAAAGTAACTACACATATGTAAATGTGTGCACTATAAAAGAATGTGATATAAACATACATACCTATTTTAATGGATGTTGACATATGGTTATAATCATTAGAAATATTCAAAAAGAAATGTCTTCAAATATTTCATCTTTGTTGTATGCCTATGCAAAGATGGATGCAAAATATTGAAGCATATCAATTATATAATCTATTTGTCAAATGTTACAAAAAAATAATAGATCTTTTAATCTCAAATTTGTAGAACATCACATATCCCATATAATAACCAAATACAAATTATGAATTTTTTCATATATGGGACAAATTACTCTCTCTAAAATTTAGTGAGACGTTGTCATCTTGTCTTGTGAATAACTATCTTGCTATTTTTTTGGTTCCTCATGCTTCTCTCCTTTATAAATCCAAAGACCAAAAAGGCGAAAAAAAAAGAGAAAAACCTACATCATCTCCCTTTTTATTTTCTCATTTAAATGATAATGAGGACTTTATCATACTCTCATTCCCATAATTTTGAAATTTCCAAGTAGGGAGTAAGTAATTACTCCACTAGACTAAGTATGATAAATAGAGGTAAACACACAAATTCTTCCATCAAGTCATAGATACATTAAACATTAGAATATTTTCAACTTGAAACTAAATTTAAATAATTTTATATTTTATCTTTTATTTGTAATAGATCTCTAGGCACATCCATCAACATATGAATAATTAGAAACAAATTTTCACATATATACTTTGTGCTAGTTATTGAAGAGAACGACCTTCAAAGGAGGACATTAATATCCTTGTAAAGATCATAAATATAGTCATTGCACATATGTTAACAAATAGTAAGTAAGGTTTTGATGACATAACTAAGTTCTACAATACCACGCAAACTAATTATGGACAAGAACACATTACTTTAAGAATTATTATTAATTTATTCAATACTAATTAATGTCTTCATTCACCTCTCATGGTCACTTTCTTAGTTGGACAAGAATCTAAAGTTCATCATTTATTTTGATAAAGATCTCATCAATTTTGTTACCATAACTTTGGTTGAGTAGGCTCAGAGTGAAAATCTCCCTTTTATCTATTTTCATTATAAGAAAATAAAGATAATACACAATAAAAAAAAACCACCTCCCTTTTATCTATATCATTATAATAAAAAATGATCATACACAATAAAACATTATCATTTCCTTTTTATATATTTAACCATTATAATAAAACAAGATGTTGCATAATAAAAGATAATCATCTCCCTCTTATCTATGCTGATTCTTAGAAAATAAGATACTAAACAATAAAAGATAATCATCCCCCTTTTAAAAATCAACATAATCATCTAAGTTTATTCTAAAAAAACAAGATACCACTTGCAATAAAGTGACCATCTCCCTTCTATGTAAGATGATTCTATAATTGAATAAACTCTAAAATTTGATAATCATACATACGCAATAAAAAAAAATGCATATATAAAATATCATAAATTCATAACTACCACAATTGTATTTCCTCCTAACTTGAATAATTTATAAACATTAAACGTCTAAATCTAATAAATTAAATCATGATAATAGTCTTTGCATATGTCCATTAAAGCATAATAGATTATTTATATTGAGAAAGTTCAAGTTGAGCAAAGTCCTATTGCAGCAAATGAAGAGATTAACAGCAATATCCCAGTCCCCAACCACAGAAATGGATATTGCAGCATACATAGCCGTCGTCACAATCACCATCATCCGCGCAGGGAACAACTTCGCAGGGATCATTACAGCAATATCCAATTCCCGGACCATAGACTCCGATGTCGCAGCATACAAAACCGTTGTCACAATCACCATCTACACGGCAACGAACAGGAAGAGCTACTACCATACCTGCCATGCCCACTAAACAAATTAGGGTTACTATAATTAACACCACGCTAAAAAATTTCATTGCCTTTGCCATTTTCTTTTATGTTGTGAACGAACTCCAATCCAATCCAATTTATAGAGTGGATTCGCTGCCTGTTTGGGTAAACATTCCTTCCGTGGAGATTATATTGAGAAATTTGTAATTATGAGCGATTATATCGAGAAATTTAAAACATCAGCCAAAAGACTGGCGGAGAAGGCGAGAGGGGAGTTTCTAACATTATTGTTCGGAGATTTAATCGAGAAATTCTTTATCCTCTTCGTTCTTGATCCATTACAATTGTGCATTGTTCTTTCAGTCATTTGTCACAACTCAATTATTGCTACGAGAATCTTAATTATACCGCATTCATTTGTAGAGTGGAATAAGAAAAACTTTTTTGAAAGATGTGGCATTTTCATAATTTGTGTATTTTATAATTTTCATATAGATTTTAATTTTATTGTGAGATAAGAAATCTTAGGTTAATTAAAAAATAATCAAGATAATTTTTAATTTTATACACAACTTATTTTTTTATTTTAATTTAAGAGGAGAGAAATATATAATAAATATTAAAATTGTATACAAATATTTATTCTAATATAATGTTTATTTTGAGAAAACTTTAGATTTTTTTAATAGTCAAAGTTGAATATATTTTATTTTTAGCAACACCAATATGGTCATATTACAAATTTAGATTCAAGCCTTCATAGGAGATTATATGGATATTTAGATCTCAAATGTGTTTAATACCTCCTAATCAATTATTTCTCTTTGTTCGTGTTTGGGATCTCTGCCTGAATTTGATGCCAAGGTCCACTTAGGTGTTTTAAAGTGCCTACTTAAAATCTGTCCTAATGTAATTGTGATTTAAATATATATTTTATATTAATATTACATTTTATTATTAGTATGTTGTATCTAGTAAACATTATTATTAAGAAATGTTATTATTATAAAATCATCTTTATATAGAGAAAGAGGGGTTTATTATGTTAAATATTTTTGTAAGAATTCTTCTATAGAATTTAATTGGATGGTTATGTCATAACATATAGTTATTATCATGAACAAAATCGGTTCATTGGCCCTCAAGGAATCTTTGTGGTTATGAGAGTGCGCTACCCTTGTTAGTAGGAGAGAACCCACACCTTACTCTTTGTGTTATGAGTGTGCACTACCCATGTTAGCAAGAGAGATTCTCTAGGAAATTATTTGGTTAGGGGAAGTTAGTAGAATTTAGATTTTTCATTTGGACAATGTTTTTTATTATGTAAAGTGCAACATATGTCCAAGTCTTAAAAAAATAGATACTAAGAACGAAACACACTCATTTGGACTATGTTAGTAAACTAGGTTGATTTATCATAATCAATCAAGATTCTCTTTTAATTTTGTTTAATACTTAACCATTGGCATTTTCAATGTCAAATGATGATTTCTTAGATAATTAATTAGATTTGATGTTATTAAATAAATTTGATGTTATTAACAAACTTTAATTGAATAGTGTAATTAAATGTTATTAATTAAATTTAATCAAATAATGTTGATTTAAATATTATTGATAGAATTTTGTTTATTAAAAATAATATGTTGAAAAATAATTAAAATAGATTAATTTATGTTAATTGTCTACAAAATTATGGTTATAATTACCATTGTTGTTGTTTACTTAATCTTGAAAATTATTTCTGTAGGATTATAGTGATCTTGTGTTTTGACCCTTTTTAGACATAAGGTCACTTGGATCGCTCTAACTTGATCTGTGTATATCAAAATTCATCTTTTCTTTTTTTTATAGAAAGGTAACACAAATACTCTTTTCCTACATATTTTTCATAATTTACTATTTTTTCTGAAGTCTTGAAGATATAGGTTGTTGAATGACCAAACAACCTATGTTTAGTTAAAGTAATATTTAAAAGTGATAATGACCTGAATATGCATTAAAATTATATTCATTAGAAAGCTTGTTACGAATAACATCATACTACATAGATAGGTTTTTCAAATGGATTCATTTGATCTGCCAAAAAATAAAGTAGAAGTAATTTTTTGTCAGCATTTTAATAGGTGTGAAGGAGACTCCATTGTAGGTATGAATAAGGAGTATAGATGTTATATCAATATTTTTTTAATCTAAGAGGCTTTGAGCTAACCATTTGTAATTAATTCATTCAAATGGAACCTCTCAAGGCTTAAATCATCATATTTTTTTTAAAATGTGTTATTTTAGCAAAAGTCAGCATGTCTAAAAAACTATGACCCACTATTGTGGGGTCACCCGTGTTTGAGTTGAGGAATATTCAACACATTGGTCAGAGCAATGCTCAATCTAACGACTCTATAAAATTCATGAGGGATATCCATCTGAAAGTCAGGGAAAGACTTCAACATACCTTAGAGAAGTATAAACAAGCATAAGATTTCAAGAAGAGGGATATTCAATTCAAAGTAGGAGACATGGTTATGGTTCACCTCAAGAAGGAAATACTACCTAAAGAAAAGTATACCAAGCTCATGATGAATAAGATTGGTACCTTCAAAATCATGAAGACATGTAGGAACAATGCATACCGGATTAAACTACCTTCTACTGTTGGCTTATCACCTATTCTAAATGTAGCTGACCTATATACATATAAAGGTCCTATTTCTGATGTTTGTGTTGAAGGTGATGAAGGTCATCAATACAGTAAGGAGATACAAGACTTACCAAATCTACCTTTGCAAGAAATTGAATACATCTTAGATAAGAGAATAGATAAACAAACTAGGAGATCCACATTTTATGAGTACTTAGTCAAATGGAGATACCGGTCCTTGGAGGATGCTACTTGGATGACCCCTGAGGATATCAAGAAGGCTAGATTCAAATTAGTAGACATCCCAACTCAAGAGACTTGTGTTTCTTTTGTCTTGGGGAGTATGGTGCAGTGCACCCTAGGCAACATCCTAGATGTTCCTTATGTTTTTAAGTTATGTGTGTTTCTTAATAATGGGATAGATCTTTGAGATCATCATCTTTTGGTTTGGATCCATTTGTGTGGTCAAGGATCCCTAAGGCGCACCTACAAGCCTTAGGATGCCTTAGTCGACTAGGATCATATGGTTTTAAACAATAAATGAATTAGGTGTTTTTGATGTTTTGAGAGTTTTAAACACGATTCCAATAAATTTGAATCTTTTTAGGTATGTTTGAATAGGTTTGAAGGTTAGAGTCCTAACCTATTTTTTAGGTGAGCAAAAACACAAAAAATGTAAATTTTGTACAAAAGATGTAAAAGTTGCTCGAGAAACTTTTCAAAAGTTTCTCAAAATGGTTCACATTGCAAGACCAATGGTCATATTTTCATATGAAACAGTTTGGCTTCTCATATATGAACCTATTTGAACTCTTTTTGGTCTCTCAGAGAAATAGAAGAAGACTTTATTATGCTTTCAGATGCAAAATTAATGAAGAGCCAAGAGTTTCCCTAAGTTAATTATGATTGGTAGGGCCATGTATGGTGGATTGACTAAAATTTATTTACATATGTTGAGTCCTTGACGTTTCTACTTTCTAAAACAATTGGATTTGGTTTGATTGATTTTATATAGAAAGAGTTATGGTTCATTTTCTAAAACTAGTTGGGAAGAAGCCTTAACAGACCATGTCCTACAAATAGAACCCTAACTTGCATTTGAACCGGTGGAATATCTCACCCATTTTGAAATGCAAGTTAGGAGTTTATTAATAGTGATCCAAAATACTCAGGGTGTGTATCGAAGGGTTGAAACCCTAGGCTGAATATCTCTATGTATTCAGCCAAGTTGATGTGTGTTGGAGTGTGCAGTTTGAAGAATTGATTGGTGGGACCAAACTGAAGGTGGATTTTTGTTAGTTGGATTGTACACAAGGTATTCAAAGTCTTGAACCAATCCCATGAACCCATCGTTGACCACTGGATTTGGAATCCAAGCCTAATTTGGCTAATTAGGTTTGAGAACTCAGTAAGGGTTAGGTGTTGCAAGAGTGGAGTTGGGTCTTGGGACTTTGGGAATCTCTGTAACATCAAAAAGGGTATCTGAATATTTTCACTAGATGCATGTGGAGTAGGGAATTGTACACCAAAATGAGTATAAGAAACCTTCTAGAATTTGTAGTAAATTATCGAGTGCAAGTAAATTACCGAGTGCCAGTGAATTACTGAGTGTCAGTAAATTACCAAGTGTTAGTAAATTAGCAAGTGCCATTAAATTACCGAGCGGTCCAGTGTCGAATGAGCAGTCATGTATGTGGCGATTAAGTTGAATTTTTTTGATACTCGGTTAGTCTCAAGTTTAGAAGAATTTTTGCATTGAGGAGTAGGATAGGTGTTTATCTACCACTACTTGATTGAAATACCTTGTATTCCAAGGTAAGAATGATTGGGCTACATCAAATCCAAACTTGGAGGTTTGGAGAGGAAATAGAGAATTTCCTAAGCTTATTTCTGACCACTCTGCATCATAAATGAATACTTCTAAGTTCCTTCCTACCCAAAATATCCAAATCATCATCAGAGATTACAGTTGGTTTATTGGATTTTCCTCCCAATGGATTCCATTAATCCTTCTAAGAGAGATAGTCCTCCATTTTCATTTTCCATAATTGAATGTCCTACCCATTAAGCTTTTTAAACTTTAAATTATTATCATTTTTCATTAGTTGCACTTAATAGGAAAACTCCCACTCAACCATGAGACCTTCCTATAGAGGATAACTAAAAATAATCCTCTAGGATACCACTTATTAGGATTAGCAAGCATAACTCTATGACGCAAGGGTAGGACAAGGAGAGGGTCCAAAGGCACACCCTAACCAGATCCACCTTGCAGAGATCACATGCGAAGGCAACAACATACAAAAGTGAGAGAGAGAATGTAGAAACTTTCATATATTATCTTCAAATTGATTCATACATGTTAGGTTGTAAGGCATTCCCAGTTTAGGCTAGATATTATAATCAAGTATAGAAGTCCTCCAACATGCGAGGATCTGCCAACAATTTCTAATCTTCTAGCTTCTATCTTCTAACTCCCAAAAACTTCCTTTTTAAAAAACTTTAATCAAATAACTACATTTATACAAGAGGCTACCGAACAAGTAGGCCTTTAGATCCACCATCAATGGAAAGAATGACCAAATCTAGGTCTACATGCTTCCCAATGATAGATATAAATAATAAATCTGTGACCAATCATAAATGCAAGAGTCGGCCTTAACATAAATCTAAAATAAACAACTCGGTAAGAAAGGATAACCGAGTGCTAGACAAGCTGTTAGGAATGGGAACACTGAGATGGGGGGGGTGAATTAGTATTCATTATATCTTTATAATTTCTTAACTCTTAACTTGATTGCTTAAGTACTGATATGAACATCAAAGTAAACAAGATAAACAATCATAACACATAACACCAATATAGTTACGGGGAAACCCAAATAGGTAAAAATCCCAGTGGGAATTGACACCCACTAAGAACTACACTAGTATTTTATGATCCTTGTTAGAAGATTTGCAACCTTGTTAGGAGTTGTTCTTTACAATTCTTTTAGTACAGTGACCTGGTCAAAGGTTTGACCTTGTTAGGAGTCATTTACAATAACCCTATTATGGGTGGGGACACACTATCCTAGATCTCACTACTCAAGTGGTGAAGGCTACAACCTTCTGATCTCAGATACACATTATATTTGTTGGATGAACTGGTGATGTGATACTGCTTGTCTAATCAATTCCTTTTGTGCTCTGATGCTTTAGCCACTTGTAAAGCTCTAAATTATTATATCTTCACTTTTCGTGTCTCTGCTCTGCTTATCTTATCTCTATATCCCTTTCCATCCTTTATTACAAAGGTGCATCTTATATTTATATGCACTAACAAAACAATTAACTTGGTCGGCCTATAACTGATTACATACAATGCTTCCAAGTGAATTGGTTCAAGCATGTTTACAAAAAAATATCTTTATATGTCTACAACCTAATTGCAATAGGTGCATAGCCTTTACAAAACATTATTATAACCACTAATCAAAATACTAACAGTCAGCTACATACTCTGTTATGTTCTGGCTTTCACTGTCTGTACCACTTCAAGTGACTGTATCTTCATCATAATGTCTCATCTAATCATGTGCTCTTAGAATTAGCATGAATACATGCTTACTAGCTTAATTTCAAGGGAACATACCATAAATCGGTCATACGCACATGCACTGATGCTCTGATCTTTTAGTACTCTGCTAACTGTCCAGTCTTCTATACTTAGCCATATTCTGACCTTATGATAATGTGTGCTGACTCCAAAACTCTATATGACTTTGTTGCCATAATGAAAAAACTATATTGAGTCATATAAAATAGTATAGTCAACTTTCCAACAATCTCCCCCTTTGTCATTAATGGCAACAAAGGAATATGGCAAAGTTACTAACTGTACCCTTATACAAAATTCTTTAATATATACTCTAATTTATATCTCCCTTATATTCTATACTATACTTCTTCTTTACATCATATATAATACTTTGTATTCTACATATTATGCTCCCCCTTTGAGATTAATGACAAAGGTGCTCAAAAAAGTATATCTACAAGTACTTACAAAGAAAGTACATCCAGATAAGTAATTTGCAAGTTCTGGATCTCTTGTTTCCAAAATGCTATTAGTGCATTGACAGTCTGTAGATGGGCACATAAGGAATATGTTAGCTTCTCCATCTTTTCCAAGTCTGTACTTGGACCTTGATCATATGTCACCATAGTGGCATCGATCTCCTTGATGTTCTGATTAAGTACATCTAGAGAGGGCTCAAGAGAATTCCTGAGCTGTGTTTGCCTTGTGCTTATCTTAGACATCTCTTTCTCAACCTTTTCTATTTTGTCTATTTTCCCCTGGTACACATTGTTGCACATGTTCACATCGATGGAGGGATCTTCCACTAATTTTCTTACACTATCAATCATTGCTTCTGCCTCCTAGATTTTCTTGTATAGATCTGCAATTAGTTTATCTTGGTTCATGCAATCTACAATGATCTTCCTTCCCTTAGTTGTGAACTCCTTCAAGGATGTGTGACCTACCTTCAATGAACTGATGTCAAGTGCAAAGTTTCCAACTAGTTCACTCAATCTCTTCTTCATATATTTCTCTTCTGCAACTTGGGATGCATATTCTTCCAAGCTAGAAAAGTTTGTCTTGAAGTTTGTAAGAATGGTGCTAACATCATCAACTGAATGAACCTTAGACACTTTCGTTTCAGCAGGTAACAAGCTGTTCAAAATGCTGATTGATTCAAAAAATAAAGGGTTCCTCATCACCTGCTTCTCTTTTTCTAATTCCATAGCAAGGACACTGATCTTAATCAGGTCTTCTTCTCCCCAAGAGTCCAAGCTTGTGGTGTCTAGTGTCAAACTTGACAACAATGATGCTGAAGGCATGGGAGTGATAGGTGTGTTGTCCATCACTTTTGTCTTTGTCCTTGTTGCCATTTCAACTGAGGGTTCATCTGTTGTTTCCTTTTATAACTCCTCTCCTTCTTCTTCTTTCTCCTCTTTTTCTTCTTTCTCCTCTTCTTCTTCTTGACCGATTAAATATCTTCTATAAATACATCCTTTTGGTGCTTTGGTGAAATATCACCACATAGACTTTTTGCCTCTTGTGTACTGACAAAGGATTCCTCAAATTTTCCTAAATCCTTATCAGTGGCCACCATTGATATTTCCACATTATCAATCATTATTGTGTTGTCTTCTGGATTTGCGGTCATGAGCGCAGACTTTATTTCAACTGCGGGCACTGTTACTAAGGGCACCGAAACCTGGGGACCTGTCATATGTACATTTGTGACCTCAACTACTTTCTCTTGCTCAATAGGTGCTTGGATTATGGGCACAGATGGTGGTTGCATGCATTGTTCTAGAAATGCCTTCTTAAAGGCTTGTTCTATCTCCTTTGTTATGAGCTCATAGTCCTTGTTCATTATGTGCAGAGTTCTCATTTTTGTCCTCAGGTGTGGCTTCACCAGATTCAACAATAAGGTATTTTCGTCAACTGAGCATACTGGAAGATTCAACAATAAGGTCTCTTAGAAGGAAATTTTATATTTTCAATTCTAAGATCCTTGGCAAGGGATTTTTTGCTGACATTGGTGGTCAGGATTTAGGAATAGTAGAGGACAATAATTGGGTTCTTGATTTCATAAAGATGATATTTGATGTCATGGATAAGTTAGAAATGATCATAATCAGCTAGAGGAAAAATGTATAGTCTTAAGGATGTTTTGTAGAATGCCATGAACTAGAGTTGTAAGAGTGTAAAGAACATGGATGAGGTAATGAACATGTTGGTTAATTCCTTTAAAAAGGAACACTAGGAAAAGAAAAATGTGGAAGTGGAATAGCTGGATAAAGGTTAGGAAGTGTTTGGAATGAGTAGGAGGACTAGAGAGAACCACAAGACAAATACAAAAAGATACCCTCTAGAGATTAAGGACATGAAGAAGAGTGCTCAATATATAAATGGATTGGAGCTCAAGGTGTTCAAGGTTCTCAATAATTTTTCTTAGTCTTTCCTATTTGTATTTTTTATTTTCTATTGGGTCTCTTTTCTGGGTCTTAGGTACTGCTTAATGGTCTTTCTTGTTGCTAGCTAATTTCATTTATATTTCTATGATATTCTATTACTCTTGGTTGGTGAAGACTTCTATATCTATGTTCTATTTTTGTTAAATATTTGGTGTCCCTTCAAAACCTATTTTTACTGTACTAAATAACTAAACAAGAGAAAAACATATTTAATATGAAATAGAATAAATTTCTTTATAGGAAATTTTCTAGCGACTTATCCCTATACGCATGTTATGTATATTCCTATTTTGGAGATAACAACTAACCAAATGAACTGCATGAAGATGAAAATTGATAACTTTTAAACTTGAGCATTATAAAATATTACCAATGAAACATTTGGCTTTACTTATAGCCTTTTTTTCTTTCAATCTAGAATTCAAAATAGGAAACCCAAATATATTGTTATCATAGTTCTATCCCCTTATCCTAGTTGAATTGGTCTAACCAAAAGCTCAATTATATTTAGGTAACTAGTCTTTTGTAGTGTCGACTCTTCTCTAGAAAGAAATATTTATTTCATAATCTATCTTGAAACTCAATGGAATTTATTTGGATTGACTACCTCTTGCCTACTAATGAGCTACCTTCGCAACAACATAACAATTAATCGATGTTAACTTACCTAGGTGGTTCCTTCTTATTTGGTGAAACATTAGACTTATTGAAAAAGATTGATTACATGGTTCATCTTTAATATTTCAATAATTTAGTTTTAATAGATCATAAACATAAAAAATTCAAATAAACTAAATCTCTTTGGAAATATATATATATATATATATATATATATATATATATATATATATATATATATATATATATATATATATATATATATATATATATATATATATATATATATATATATATATAAGTGCTCAACTATATAAATTTTATCCTCAAACTTGTAAAAATAAATCTAAATTTACTTGATTGAGGAAACATGATAATTTATGCAATATTTCCAAGGACTAGCACAAATTTTATTCATACCACATCAATTGGTTCATCTCGCTCTTCAATAACATGTAATATTATATGGTGATCATCACTATCTAGTCTCCAAATACGATGTCCAAATGAACATGGAATCACACAGACATATAGGAAGCTAGAAATTACTAATTGGCTATACTGATATATCTTGTTGTAGGGTTGATAATTAATAAAATAAATCTCATGTTTAAAATTTTTGATTTTTTTAAAAAAATATGCCCCTTACACTACAAAGGAACATGCATGTAACATTAAATTCCAAAGTAATCCATACATATATAGAATATTTTTAGGGTACAAGATATAACATTCTTAAGGACCATGTAGAAGGTCTAATTCAAATGTAAAAATAATTCTTTGTGCCTCCTACATAACAAATTTTAAAAAATATATTGAACATTGAATCAATTTGATCCCAAGATGTCATGACAAATCGTCAATATATCACTAAGCCTACAATAAAAAACATTCCATTACTTATTCCTTCCTTTGTTTACTCCATCTTTGCTTTTGTGCAATACAATAAAAATGACTAAGAATATTCTAACACCTTCTATGTTTCCATCTTTTGCAATGACTACGAAATATCTCCTAAAAGAAATTTACATAGAAAATTCAAGTATAAAAATTAGAAGCAATTTCAAACTAGATATATATTAAATTATTTTGAAGGAGTTGTTTAAAAGTAACTACACATATGTAAATGTGTGCACTATAAAAGAATGTGATATAAATATACATACCTATTTTAATGGATGTTGACATATGGTTATAATCATTAGAAATATTCAAAAAGAAATGTCTTCAAATATTTCATCTTTGTTGTATGCCTATGCAAAGATGGATGCAAAATATTGAAGCATATCAATTATATAATCTATTTGTCAAATGTTACAAAAAAAAATAGATCTTTTAATCTCAAATTTGTAGAACATCACATATCCCATATAATAACCAAATACAAATTATGAATTTTTTCATATATGGGACAAATTACTCTCTCTAAAATTTAGTGAGACAGTTGTCATCTTGTCTTGTGAATAACTATCTTGCTATTTTTTTGGTTCCTCATGCTTCTCTCCTTTATAAATCCAAAGACCAAAAAGGCGAAAAAAAAGAGAAAAACCTACATCATCTCCCTTTTTTATTTTCTCATTTAAATGATAATGAGGACTTTATCATACTCTCATTCCCATAATCTTGAAATTTCCAAGTAGGGAGTAAGTAATTACTCCACTAGCCTAAGCATGATAAATAGAGGTAAACGCACAAATTCTTCCATCAAGTCATAGATACATTAAACGTTAGAATATTTTCAACTTGAAACTAAATAAATAATTTTATATTTTATCTTTTATTTGTAATAGATCTCTAGGCACATCCATCAACATATGAATAATTAGAAACAAATTTTCACATATATACTTTGTGCTAGTTCTTGAAAAGAACGATGTAAAGATCATAGATATAGTCATTGCACATATGTTAACAAATAGTAAGTAAGGTTCTGATGACATAACTAAGTTCTACAATACCACACAAACTAATTATGGACAAGAACACATTACTTTAAGAATTGTTATTAATTTATTCAATACTAATTAATGTCTTCATTCACCTCTCATGGTCACTTCTTTAGTTGGACAAGAATCTAAAGTTCATCATTTATTTTGATAAAGATCTCATCAATTTTGTGACCATAACTTTGGTTGAGTAGGCTCATAGTGAAAATCTCCCTTTTATCTAGTTTCATTATAAGAAAATAAAGATAATACACAATAAAAGAAAACCACCTCCCTTTTATCTATATCATTATAAGAAAAAATGATCATACACAATAAAACATTATCATTTCCTTTTTATATATTTAACCATTATAATAAAACAAGATGTTGCATACTAAAAGATAATCATCTCCCTCTTATCTATGCTGATTCTTAGAAAATAAGATACTAAACAATAAAAGATAATCATCCCCCTTTTAAAAATCAACATAATCATCTAAGTTTATTCTTAAAAAACAAGATACCACTTGCAGTAAAGTGACCATCTCCCTTCTATGTAAGATGATTCTATAATTGAGTAAATTCTAAAATTAGACAATCATACATACAATAAAAGAAATGCAGATATAAGATATCATAAATTCATAACTACCAGAATTGTATTTCCTCCTAACTTGAATAATTTATAAACATTAAACGTCTAAATCTAATAAATTAAATTATGATAATAGTCTTTGCATATGTCCATTAAAGCATAATAGATTATTTATATTGAGAAGTTCAAGTTGAGCAAAGTCCTATTGCAGCAAATGAAGAGATTAACAGCAATATCCCAGTCCCCAACCACAGAAATGGATATTGCAGCATACATAGCCGTCGTCACAATCACCATCATCCGCGCAGGGAACAACTTCGCAGGGATCATTACAGCAATATCCAATTCCCGGACCATAGACTCCGATGTCGCAGCATACAAAACCGTTGTCACAATCACCATCTACACGGCAACGAACAGGAAGAGCTACTGCCATACCTGCCATGCCCACTAAACAAATTAGGGTTACTATAATTAACACCACGCTAAAAAATTTCATTGCCTTTGCCATTTTCTTTTATGTTGTGAACGAACTCCAATCCAATCCAATTTATAGAGTGGATTCGCTGCCTGTTTGGGTAAACATTCCTTCCGTGGAGATTATATTGAGAAATTTGTAATTATGAGCGATTATATCGAGAAATTTAAAACATCAGCCAAAAGACTGGCGGAGAAGGCGAGAGGGGAGTTTCTGACATTATTGTTCGGAGATTTAATCGAGAAATTCTTTATCCTCTTCGTTCTTGATCAATTACAATTGTGCATTGTTCTTTCAGTCAGTTGTCACAACTCAATTATTGCTACGAGAATCTTAAGAGAGTCCCAAACCCCAAGTTTTCGATATACCGAATTTATTTGTAGAATAGAATAAGGAAAACATTTTTGAAAGATGTGGCATTTTCATAATTTGTGTATTTTTAGCCGATAGGCTTTCGCCTGGTTTTTAAGACTATCCGGATGTCTTACGCCCGTAAACATTAAATGACGCCTGCAAAATATGGGAATTTTCTCTACATACAGCTGTCCTCTGTCAAATAAAATGATTTAAATAATGTGCTGACTCGCGTGAATGTCCAGTTTCCCTAACACCTGTCTTTCCCGTGGTTAGGTGTCATTATGCATGCTGGTTCATGTGCCTTGTCTACCGTATAATATTTTTCGTTCTCGTTGTGAGCAGAGCTGTATACTGCAAGGTTTTAGAGTTTCGGTGGGCGATAGAGATATTTCAATGATTCTGTCGATAGAGCTGTAATACCAGCAACCGTTCCCATGTTGTTAATCAGAGGGAGTGGGAATGCAGACACTGGAATCAGGTTGAATCTGATACAATGAACAGAATAAAACCACTTAATGCAGGCATATCTCGAAGGGCATCTTTTCCCCTGCGACGCTATTGACTCCCGCCGCATTTAGAACTGAACTAAGGATCATCTTTGTTTCTCCGAAGGCTTTTCAGTGGATCAGTCAAAATGAAAGACAGAGCCCTTCATGTATTGATGTTTCCATGGCTCGCGCAGGGCCACATCTCTCCTTTTCTGGAGTTATCCAAAAGACTTGCAGATCAAGGATTGAAGGTCTCCTTTCTCTCCACCCCGGGCAATATTTCAAAGATAAAGTCCTCGCTAGATAAAAAATGGGTGGGCAAGATCGACATGGAGGAGCTGCCTCCCCGCTGCCGCCAACAACACCGCCGATATTCCCATCGAAATGGCAGATCTCTTGAAGATAGCCCTTGACGGCCTCGAGAAACCATTTGAAGACCTTCTGCGGCGGATTCAACCGGACTATGATTTTCTTGGATGCAACTGCACAGAGTTTGAAGTTAATTTTTATAGATGTTTACAAACCTATTTCCCATGATCAATGTTTATGAATAACTCTCCACAGAGGTTACTATTGAGAAAAATTGTGTCTCTATCAGATAATTTGGTACATTGCAAAAATGCAACATATTTTAACATTTTTACTTTTACCTGAGAATTTCACCCAAAATGATTTCCTTCCCGAATTTTAAGCCTATAAAATGGTGTCCCAATAAGAATATGCCCACAGATATGATCAAGTCAAGAGTAGGAATTGCATATCCCACAACAAATCCAACATGTTCCTGGATGCATCAAAGGATAACTACTTTCATATGGACTCTCCAGCTACAAATTCGTTTGAAGAGAAAAGCCAAAAGGGAGAGTAAAACTACAAAGCTAGAGAACAAATCGTGAGGAATGCTTCTATAACTTAGTTGCAAGGACTCGGGTATGTTTTATGTAATCCTCTGTTTGAACACATCCAAAATAATTACGAGTGTAAAATTTTTGTTGTCAATTAGTGTTCACAGGAAATTGCCTGACATAGTGCACCCTCTCAATTCCAAGCATGTTAAATTGGGGTATCATTATTTTATTAGCAATGATCTGTATCTCTTAGGAGTTTCTCTTCTTATTGTGATTGTAGGAGCCTCAGGGAAGAAGGATTTATGGAAACTTTGGGAGCATCCTAGCTTTGATTTGTATAATCCAAGAGCCATATTATACTTAGTAGACTTTGCATGCTACAAGCCATCTAATGGTAACTAAAGACTATTTCATGTCCCATTCTCGAGAAACAGGGCTTTTTTATGAGAAAAGCCTAGAGTTTCAGAAGAAAATCCTAGAGAGATCTGGTAGAGGGGAGCACACATACTTTCCAGGAGCCATTTTGGCCTCTCCACCTAGGCTGACCAAGAAAGAAGCTCGCTCAGAATCAGAAATGGTGATGTTTGGATTCTTTTGGTGAACTTCATCTTGTTCAATCCAACTCCATCTTTGTTTTCCATGATTATCAATCACACTTAAAACCAATATAAAAACTCTGGGGTTGTTTGGAAGGCCCTGAAGACCAGTAAAAATCCCACTAAAAATCCATGGCTGAATTGCATAGAAAACTACCCCGTAGAGATTCTAGAGTTCGAGAAAAGTTGACCCACTCATAGTTTAGGAAATACTTTTGTGTTACGGTCACCAAGTAGGTAAGGTGGAAGTCGGAGAAATGGTTCTACATCGCACCTTAGTGTGCAATGGGTACTCTACGAGGGAATTTATATCTGCAATCATGAACAACCTAACAATCTATACCTTATGCCATTAGCATTTTGTTTAAAGCTTCTAAAATCTTTGCAATACATCCATTTTGTGAATATCTAACAATAATAATATTTTATTAGGTGATATCTAACAATAATAATATTCTATTAGGTGATATCTAACAATAATAATATTCTATTAGGTGACATCTCTATCTGGATATTTTGTCAAATAGTTGATGTGCCTTGTCTATACTTCCAGATCAATAAAATTCAACTTAAATGAAAGGGAAAAAAATAAAAAACTATTTCCGATAAATAATTTTTCAAAAATCAACGTGTTGAAAGGATGAGAACACATCTAATTGCTTTCTCACAATTAGAAGCAACATGGATCCTTACCGACAAACGAACTTCCCGTTCACAACCAAATAAAGAACAAAGCTTAAAATACCAAACAAGTAATAATTTTTCAATTTAAATTCCCCCTTATACCTAGTCAAACAAACATATAATCTCTTTCCCTACATGTCTTTGCATTGTACCTAGCAAGTAATGTTAATTTATTTTCTAATTTGGTTAGTGTTGTGTTCATGTAGTTGTTCTTTTTTATTCACCTTTTGCTATTGGGTAGACTGTGCAAAAATCCTTTTCAATTCTACTCAATCTTTTGTGAATGAATAATTTAATCCTTATTAATGGCAAACCATAATATAGAATTATAAACTATCATTTTTAAATGCCCTATATTGGCAATAATATGAGGGTCCCAGGCATTGTTTGAATCATTTGTTGTGAGGTTGAAAGGTTAATAAACATTGCTAGTAGCCTTCATATCTCTCTATTGACTTTGGCGATGTAGGGATCCAAGCTGTGGAGATACACAAGAAAAGAGGAGTCTCCACACATTTAAAAGATTTGATAAATAATGCTCTTGATGTTTTGTGCAAATGATCTCAAGTTCATATCATCCCTGGATAATCGAAATAATATCTCGAGTCTTAGAAGTGAAGTCATTCATTTACTTAAGGCTGAAATGAGAGGGCAACAATGCTTTATTGCCATCCTAAATTCTCGATCCTTCACTGCTTCTTCTGAGTCTCAATCAGTGTAGGTATTTCTATGCAATTAACTAGATAGCAATATTATTATAATATGGCTATGAACATTTAAAATTACTAGATATTATTTTTAATCTGCATCTATGTCTCTACTACTCTATCCCTTTCTCTTCCAAAATATCCCTATTTCTCTCTCCTCTATCCTTGTCTCCCTCTCTCCCTCTCCATATCTTTTTCTCTACTTCTCTACATCCCTCTTCCCCCTTCTCTATATCTCTCTATCTATATATCACCCTCTTCTTCTCTTTCCCTTTATTTATAAGGTGTACTCTAACTAATTAACATGGCAATAATGTACAAAATATAGCTCAAATAGATAATATGGTTGTCTACTGTACCCATACCACTCCTACGCACTACTGAATCACCAATCAAAACTCTTATTTATCATGTGTGCACACACTCACATACAAATACACACATGTTCACATACATGTATGTACACACACACACAAACACACATACATGTGTGTATGCACACATAGACCCACCCACACACCCATCCACACACCCACACATATGCATGTGCATGCACACACTCATATACACACCCATCCACACGTGCGCACACATGAATGATAATAAGAAACATTTTCAAAACATTCTTAAAACATCCTTAATCTAAATATATAGTTAAAAAATAAATAATACATCTTATATTTAGAAGAAGGCTAACACAATGCAATTAAAAAAAATCTTTTAGAGGTATGAAAAGTTAGGAAATAACAATAAATGGGCAAGACCTAAATGTAAACAAGGGAACACTATTAATTATTTAAAAAAAAAAATTATACTATGTTGTCTAAACACTAATGAAATTTCGTCAACATGAACATTGGCTTCAATTTCAATCTGCTCCCCCAACTTGGTAGCATTAAGATACGAGACATTGATTTCAACTGAAACACCCCATTGTCACTCGGCATGGGGGTGCCATTTTACATAGACGACATTGTGTTGGGTGCTTTTGCGGCCATGGAAAAAGGGGTTTTTTTGTGTCCTGTTCAGTTGGATGATGGGCTTCATGATTTGACATAGTTGAGTTGGATGATGTCATTCATGGAAGCAGAAAAGCCAAAATGAACTTCTAACCTGAGAATAGTAGACAGATCAAGCATAGCGGAGAGAAGGATAAGGCAAAGAAACATGACTGGGTAGGTGACAAGATAGAAAACAAAAAGGTACAATGAATGACCAGGATCATTTTGATGGTAGTCATTTTGTTTGCAACTGTTTCAACTGCTGGATGCAATTTTTTGCCCAAGCCCTTTCATAGGGAAATGCCTACGACGTAATTATTCATTAGTTTGGTAAATCAATAACATTTGTTTTTAATATTTGTTGTTGAATTATTTATAGTTAATATTTTAGGATATACAATTTTATACTTTTATTTATTATATATTTAATATCTTTAAATATCATCATAAAAATAAAAGAATCATACTAAATATCTTTATAATTTGGAAAAACTTAGAGATTTACTATAACAGATTTACGTGTACTTCTATATGGGTCATTAGAAGCTTTTGTGCATCTCCGATATATAACACTATCAGCGTAACCCTTGCACACTTCAAAGGTGCAAGTGCTAGTATAATTTTCATATAAATTTTACTTTTATTGTGAGATAAGAAATCTTAGGTTAAATAAAAAATAATCAAAATAATTTTTAATTTTACATAAAAGTTAATTTTTATTTTAATTTAAGAGGAGAGAAATATATAATAAATATTAAAATTGTATAAAAATATTTATTCTAATATAATATTTATTTTTAGAAAACTCGAGATTCTTTTCACAGTCAAAGTTGAATATATTTTATTTTTAGTAACATCAATATGGTCATATTACAAATTTAGATTCAAGCCTTTATAGGAGATCATATGGATATTTAGATATCAAATGTATAATACCTCCTAATCAATTATTTCTATTTGTTAGTGTTTGGGATCTATGCCTGATCTTGATGCCATGGTCCATTTAGTTGTTTTAAAGTGCCTTACTTAAAATTTGTCCTAATGTAATTGTGATTTAAGTATATATTTTATATTAATATTAGATTTTTATTATTAGTATGTTGTATCTAGTAAACATGATTATTACGAAATGTTATTATTAAAAAATCATCTTTATAAAGAGAGAGGGGTTTATTATGCTAAATATTTTTGTAAGACTTCTTCTATAGAATTTAATTGGATGGTTATGTCATAAAATATAGTTATTATCATGAACAAAATCAGTTCATTGGCCCTCAAGGAATCTTTGCCAGTAATATTGGACTCTTTGTTTTATTGTCACTCATGCATGCTTTAGAAGGAAACCTTTTTGAGATCACAGACTGTTGGGGGGTTATGTTTCATCTTACTTGTTTTGTCATCATTGGGATCTCTACTTTGGGGGGTTACATTTCATCTTACTTGTTTTGTCATCATTGGAATCTCTACTGGTTATGAGAGTGTGCTACCCTTGTTAGTAGGAGAGAAGCCACACCTTATTCTTTGTGTTATGAGTGTGCACTACCCTTGTTAGCAAGAGAGATTCTCTAGGAAATTATTTGGTTAGGGGAAGTTAGTAGAATTCAGATTTTTCATTTGGACAATGCTTTTTATTACTAAAATAGGTTTTACAAGTGCCTGAAACACAAATACTAAGAATGAAATAGGCTCATTTGGACTATGTTAGTAAATTAGGTTGATTTATAATAATCAAACAACATTCTCTTTTAATTTTGTTTAATACTTAATCATTGGCATTTTCAATGTCTAATGATGATTTCTTAGATAATTAATTAGATTTGATGTTATTAAGTAAATTTGATGTTATTAACTAAGTTTAATTGAATAGTGTAATTAAATGTTATTAATTAAATTTAATTAAATAATGTTGATTTAAATATTATTCATAGAATTTCTTTTATTAAAAATAATATGTTGAACAATAATTAAAATAGATTACTTTATGTTAATTGTCTACAAAATTATGTTTATAATTACCATTGTTGTTTACTTAATCTTGAAGATTATTTTTGTAGATTATTGTACAAATATAATATTATTTCTGTAGGATTATAGGATTATTGCATTATTTCTAGACTAATTGATCATCAAGTACAAATATATGAGTTGTTGTGTTACTTTATTTTTCCTTGTTTTTTTCTTCATATTTAGTGGTCCTCGTACTAAGTTTATAATTTTTTTGTTGGTAAAAGGCTGAGGTTGATAATTTTATTATATTAATTATAGAACCAATGATACATGATACCCCACTTAGTACAGGTGCTAGTGGGAAAGAGCAGGGCTGAGAAAACCTCCAGCCTTGCCTGGGACCTTCGTTCGGAATCTGATACATAAAAGTTTAGGAGGGCATACCCTCCAATACCAAACCCCTCTTATAAACACCTCTAAACACCTCTATGATGAGGAAATCTATAAACACCTCTGGTAATTTTGACGATGATGATGAAGAGAAAGCAATAGATGATTTCATTGCTATGATTGCTAAAAGAGAAAAGAAAGGAAAAGGAAAATATGAAGGTCAATTGCCATTCAAATGCTTTTCATGTAATAAGATTGGTCACTTTGCATCTACGTGCCCACTAGTACATTTTGCACCATTTTTTGACACACTATTGGTCAAAGTTTCTACCCAACGTGGTCGAATGGTCGACCAATTGGTTCGTCGCTATTATTTGCGTCGAAATATTGACCCATTGCTGCAACCGTCGAATGATCGACTCCAATATTGGTAAAAAATGAGGGCAATCTAGGCCAAAAATAACATTGGCAAGTTCTGGTGTATTGGTCGATCTTTCGACCAATATAAATTAATATTGGTCAAAAACTTTGGTCGCTCCGACCAAGATGCCAAACTAGCGATGGTCATATATCGACCACATTTGGTTAAAATATTTAGCGGCTCCAACCAGGATGCCAAACCGGTAACACCACATTTCGACACATAATGGTCAATTTTAGACCAGACTTTCAATGAATGTGGGTCAAAATTTTGATGAAACGCAAAGTGTTTTAAAAAAAATTGAAGATAAATATCTAGACTAATCACCAATAATCACCAATGACATCTGGATTGGTGATTAGTCTAGATATTTATCTTCAGGTGTCCACACTCGTTCTGCTGCTTGTTACCAGTGGGTTCCTGCTTGTTCTATTTTCCAGACTGCTTTGGGCTCTAGCAATCCATTTGCTTTGCTCAGTGTGAAACAGTGGGTTTTTTCATTTTGTTTGAACTATTTGAGAGACAGGCTCTGACTAGTGATCCGTGAATTGGTAGAGCTTCCTCTTAGACACCCACAACTCTTCAAATCTATTGGTGTGAAGCCCCTAAAGGGTATTCTACTCTATGGGCCTCTTGGTTCTAGGAAAACTTTAATTGCTAGGGCAGTGGCAAATGAAACCAGTGCCTTCTTTTTCTGTATCAATGGACCTGACATCATGTCAAAGTTGGCTAGAGAAAGTAAAAGCAATCTCTGGAAGGCTTTTGAAAAGGTTGAGAAGAATGCCCCATCCATTATATTTATTGATGAGATATTACAGAGTTTTGTCAGCGGGCTTGCAACTATGCTATTAGAGAAAATATTGAGAAGGTGAGTTTCAATTGTGGCGGCTTTTGCAAACTAGATTTGGTTATGAATTTCTTAATGGTTTTTTTTGAACTAGTTTGTTAGAATTTTACATTTTTTGTTTCAATTTTCCTCAACTTGTATCTTATTATTTCAATTTGTCATGTTCTCTTTCCTCTGCACTTTTATAGGATAATATTGAACGTGAAAGAAAAAGAAGTGAGAACCCCGAGGCAATGGATGAGGATGATAGTAATGAGTTAGCTGAAATAAAGGCTGCTCATTTTGAGGAGTCAATGAAATATGCTCGAAGAAGTGTCAGTGATGCTGATATTTAGAAGTATCAAGCCTTTGCAAAAACACTACAACAATCTCGAGGCTTTGGTTTTGAATTTCAATTTCCTAGTGCTTCTGCTAGTGCTTTGGATGTATTTGCTACAACAAATAATAAAGATGATGATGACTTACATAGTTAGGAAACTTAGCACACAATTGTCATCTTAATGAAGTGACAAATGTGTCTGTTCTACCAGGAACCTTCCGCTGACAAATAGCCAATGCTATTCAATTTGGCTCTGACTTTTGCTTGTATGAGTTTTATTTGTTCATATGTTTGAAACTTTATTTATTTTATCAGCCCTTTAGCCAAGGACTTACTAACTTGTAAGTCTTTAGAGAAATATTAACTGTGGCAAGGAAATTCAGCTATGGAAAATTTTTCTCAAGTGGTAGATAATGCTATGGAAACCTTGCTTTTTAAAAAAAATCCTGCCGGAAAATATTCTATACTAAATCAATTCTACAACAAAGAAAGTCTAGTTCAACTAATTCTGACTGGTGATCCATGAATTGGTAGAGCTTCCTCTTAGATGCCCACAAATTTTCAAATCTATTGGTGTGAAGCCCCCAAAGGGTATTCTGCTCTATGGGCCTCCTAGTTCTGGGAAAACTTTAATTGCTAGGGCAATGGCAAATGAAACTGGTGCCTTCTTTTTCTGTATCAATGGACTTGAGATCATGTCAAAGTTGGTTGGATAAAGTGAAAGAAATCTTCGGAAGGCTTTTGAGGAGTCTGAGAAGAATGCCCCGTCCATTATATTTATTGATATGATATTACAAAGATTTGTTAGTGGGCTCTAGCAATCCATCTGCTTTGCTCTGTGTGAAACTATGGGTTTTTTCATTTTGTTTGAACTATTTGAGAGATAGGCCCTAACTGGTGATGCATAATTGGTTTGCATGTTTGCAGCGTGGAAGCAGTGTTGGGGATGTTGGTGGTGTTGCCGGTAGAGTCCTTAACTAGTTGTTGACGGAGATGGATGGTATGACAACCAAGAAAATAGTTTTCATTATACCTAATGGCATTGGCCTGTTATACCCAAGGATTCAATGGAGCCGATATTATAGAGATTTGTCAGTGGGATTGCAAGTATGCTATTAGAGAAAATATTGAGAAGGTGAGTTTCAATTGCGGTGACTTTTGCAAACTAGATTTGGTTATGAATTTCTTAATGGTTTTTTTTGAATTGGTTTGTTAGAATTTTACATTTTTTGATTCAGTTTTCCTGAACTTGTATCTTATTATTTCAATTTGTCATGTTCTCTTTCCTCTGCACTTTTACAGGATATTGAACGTGAAAGAAAAAAGAAGTGAGAACCCCGAGGCAATGGATGAGGATGATAGTGATGAGGTAGCTGAAATAAAGGCTACTCATTTTGAGGAGTCAATGAAATATGCCTGAAAAGTGTCAGTGATGTATTTGTTGCTGTTGTTGCTTTTGTTGCTGCTTCAGATGTATTTGCTAAGACAATTTCCCCCACCAAGATGATGTGCATCCATTTTATGGAGATCTGCTAAATATTTTATATGATAAAGATCACTACAAGTTGGCCCTTGGTCAGATCAATATTGCTCACAATCTCATTGCCAAAGTGGCCAAAGACTATGTTAGGCTGATAAAATATGGGGATTCTCTTTACCACTGCAAGTCTTTGAAGGTTTCTTCACTTGGACGGATATGTACCATTGTTAAGAGAATTGGACCGAGTTTGGCTTACCTCAAATAGGTGAGGCAGCATATGGTTATGTTCTTTTTTCTATCTATCTGGTTTTCACTACCCGTCATTCCTTGGGATATCTTGCAAGGGTTCTATAAATTGATGGTCTATATTTTGGTGGGTGTCTTGTATGGACCTATGAACTTTTTTATCTTGTCTTTTTTTTCAATCCTACAATTAGATTTTGATATGTGGATTGCTTGTAAGGAAGTTTGATACCGCCATTTCAGTAGTTCTTCATATGATAGTTTTCTATGCAGTCCCCAGTCTAGGCTTTATTTGTACATTTTTTATCTCAATATTAAAAGAATTAATTTAGTTAAATAAAGCTTTATGTCCCAAACACAATGACAACTAGGATGTGAATTTAATCTTTCTGACAACTAAAGAGTAAAAAAAGATAACAGATGGTTCAATATAACCTACAACTTTGTCCATGTAAGAGTTGAACTCTAAAATTTATGGTATGAAGACCTGCAACTTGTAGCTAAGAATATGATACTGAATAATTATGACTTATTTTAAAAATTCAGGAAAACTTAACCTTTTCTGTAGTGATTACTTTAAAAAAAGCATACTTGATTGATGTCTCAATATTTGTAACCTCTTAGAAACTTTTCCTTTCCACTTCAATATCTTTCCTTGATAATTCTTGATCTCCTCAGAACCACTAGAAAAAAAACAATGACAACAGAACTTGCTACTTTAGAAAATCGCATCAATACTTAACTTAAACATTACAATCATGAAGGGTGTAACAAAATCTGATATGCTAATAGACAAACTCATTTTGCACAAAATGGCATTAAGCATGGATTTTGGTTTACATGTGGTACATCAATTCCTTCATTGAAGACATTATCTATTACATTTATAATTGTTTATTTAGGTTCCATAGCACTAGCATATACACAAAAAGAATCTGTATAAAAAAAAAACATGGACACTACATATATATAAAAATATCCTATTAAAAAAAAAAGAGGCCACTGAGGACAATTACACAGGTCTCCAGAAACAACATTACCCAACTCTTTCTCTCAAGCCAAAGACTCAATGTGTTCAATTGCCCAAACTAGTAGTTAATTCTATGTTGAGTATATCTGTCAGGCCCTCCTGCAGTTTGAACGAATTAAGAATAGAAGATAGGAACTGATTTAACACTTCACCTACTCAAAAACATAAACCAATGAAATAATCCACATTAGGCCAAGAGAGGTTGGCACATTTGAAATACAAGAATACTTACACAAAATGAAGCCGAATCATGCCAGACAATGACAATGAGAAGTTGACTATTGGCCCTTCTAGTTTTTTATTTGGGTGGCTGCAAGAAGTTGAGTCCCACTTTTGGCCAAAAAGTTTGTAGTGTTTTCTCTATTTTTCAAAATTTCTATCAATTGATGTCCAGATTTGAAGCACTTAAAGATTGAATCTTGAAAAACTTTAGTAATATAAAATTTAGTGCTTGGAATCTAGTTTTCAAATATGTAATTTATTTCAATACCCACATGGTATAAATTGAATTTTAGTACGCATGTCTAAAAACCACTTTTTCAAAATGCTTGTTTCAGGACCACACCTCACGCGTGTACGGACACCCTTTTTTGAAGTAAATGAATGTATTTTTGGGAATCCTTTTGGGAAAAGGTACCTAAAACACTGAAGATTGATGAGAATATTTTATCTTATTTTTTTACTGAATATTTTTTTATTTATTAATTTTTAATTGACTATAAAGTACATTTTTGAAACCTCTGGTGTACGGACACCATAATTTGATGATAACTTCACTTTTTTTCAATTTTGATTTTTAAATTGAAAAGAATTCTATGTAGTTTGATCACATATAACTCATTTTTCAAAAAACAAAAAATTAAAAAAGTTATTAAAGTTTTAGTTAACCTTGGTATTTCAAGTTTAGGTACCACATTGGCTTAATAAATATTGTATAAATATTAAAATTCATCATATCACTATAAAATTTATATTTTTATAATCTGCACAATAAGAGCTAAAATGGGTTTTCATTTTATCAAAAAATTCATTCGAGAAGTTGTCCTAAAAATTATGGCAAGGCAGAAATTTTACTTTGTAATGCCTTAGCCATTTTTTTGCAGGGTCAAGCATAGGCTTGGTGGGACCAAGCCTGTCCCGAACCAAAACCCAAGCCAGGAGGTAAGGTTCCTGCCCATAGATTTACAAATCGGGTGCCCATTTTTTTAAATTCAAATAATGGGCGCCTGTTTTGTAAATCTAAAAACGGGCGCCCATTTTTTGTAAATCTAAAAATGGGTGCCTGTTTCTTAAAGAGCCGTTGCAATAAAAAAAACTAGATTGTGGGCCTGATCTAATGATTGTGACTTTTCATTTTGTTTTCTATCAATTCACAACAGATAAAGAGAATATTTCTGCCAACATTCCTTCTATTTGTCTTATTTTGAATCTGAAATTCATAAAAGATTGTTTCAACTCAAATTTTGGTGCAAAAATGGGATCAAATCAATGTAGAAAGAGGTCAATGAAGAATCTGACACCTAAGGAGATTGCAGAAAATAGAGAGGAGGCAAAACAACAATGAGAAAGAAGAGAAAGACTTCAAAACCCAAATAATGTTTGAGCATCAAGTTCAATAATTGTTTCAAAAGAGGAGGACAATGAAGACACCATAATGGATGTAAAGGTTGAAGAAGCAAAATTAGGTGCATCTTCTAATCCAATATTGGATATAGGTATGTCTTTGCATCCAATTGTTGCAACTTATTCTGATAAAGATGTTCATGATTTGCTAGAAGCAGGTTACAATAGAAATGATTTAAATTTTATTCTTGAAAATAGATTAACAAGTTTAATTGCAAATGAAATTTTAGAAATTAGTAATGTTAATCATAATGATAAAGGAACTAAAAGTCAAACCCCAATTGAAACTGAAAATCAAACACCAATTCAAATTGAAATCAACAATGTAAATGTAGACATAGAAACACCGATTGAGAAAGAAACTCATTTGAATGACAATGAAATAAATGAACAATTTCAATTAAAAATTGATTTGTTAGACAATCTACGTGGTTTGGTTTCATCGAGACAGATTAGGACACATGTGAGTAGATTGTTTAGACAATTTTTTTATAATAAGAAATTTGGGTTTCAATGTCAATTAATGTTACAATTAATTAAAATGTCTAAAATGTGAAAAGTGATGAAGAGGTTAGGCATTTATGTGAAAACTAAGAAGGATGAGTCTCTAAAAAAAGTTGTATCAACTGTTGCTAGTGCCTTTGACACAATTGGAAAGAAAATTTGTTCTAAAGATAGTAATGCGGCACAACGAACAATAACAATAGCTTTAGTAAACAAAACTGCTACTGATAAAAGAATGATTTCAAACATAAGTGGATATCTTAATATTAATCGTAAAACTTTAACAAGAGATGTAAAGAGAAGAGTTAACTTTGAAAGTGATCCGACAAACCATTTATGGACCTTCAGTGGTAGACTCCTGAGGTCTGACATGAAACTTACTGGTGAAGTCAAAATTTTGATTGAAAAATTTTGGCACGATAATACAAGAGTATCCCCTAATGCTAGAGATGTTCTTAAATTAAGAGTCAGTTCAAAAGTTCATGATCCACAGCCAAAACATCTTTTAGATATGACTCAAACATAATTGTATAAAAAATTTGTGGATGATAAGGTGTTAACTATTAGTATTAGTCAAAGATCTTTTGAAAAATGTAAACCATGGTATGTAAGGATTAACAAAGAAAGAATCACCTGTTGTTACAAAACTCATGTTCAATTTTGTTATCATTATGATATTTTTCGATCTATATGTTCTACTATGCATACTAATCAAATGTTGCAGGAATGTCGTATAAATATACCACTTGAAACTGTAAAGGAGTTTATATCAAATTTGTTTTGTAACCCACCTAATGAAAAATTTTAAATCTTTTGAATGCATGTGTTTTTGGTGTATGTGATGTATGTGGCAATCTTACATTATTAGATGAATGTTTGCATGAAAATATTTTATTTGATTTTGGACAACAATTAGTTGATGTACAAACATTTAAAATTATTGAGTATCCATTGAAGGATGGAAAAGTTGGAAAATGGTGCAACCTAATAACTGAAAAACTTAGTGTTAATGCTTTTATGAATGAATTCAAGAGTAAGATCGTACGTAAATATGTGAAACACTCTCACAATTCTAGATGGTTTGATGGATAATTTTGCATATGCAAGAATACATTTCCAATTGGTAGTATACTGTCAGTTGTTGACTTTACAGAGAACTACACACTTGCACCACAAGATGAGATCCAACCACAATATTATAATTCAATGCAAGTAACAATTTTTGTTCATATTGTCTATAGACATGCACCTGATAGTACATAAGAGGATTAGAAAATATTGAGAGAGTACCATTTCTATATGAGTGATAATAAGTTACACTCATTGGAGTTTGTCCAGTATTGCTTTAATATCTTTTATGAAAATTTAAGGGAGAGAGAAATTCATATAACACAACATCTAATATGGTTAGATAATTGCATAGGACAATTCAAGAATGCTAGAATGTTTTATTGGTTGAGTAGGATGCACAAGAAAATAAATATCCAACATATCTGGAGTTTTTTTGAGGCTAGACATAGGAAGGGAGAACATGATGGTGCCGGTGCATGTGTTAAGAGAGCCCTTTGTAGAGAGCAACTCAAATTTGAGGAAAAATAAAAATTTAAAGATGCATGCGCAATTGTTGAATGGTGTAAAACAAGTTTGTCTATAGGATCAAGTTAGAACTCTACAATCAGACATTTTTTCTGGCTAGTTGAAGAGAAGAATATCCTTTCAAGATATGATTGTAATACAATCAATGGATCGACTAAATGGCATTCATTTAGGAGTTCTAATTCTAACACTTGAACTATATGGACTAGGGAGCTTGCATGTTTTTGTGAATTTTGTGTTGCAGGTGAATGGGAAGAATGAAAGAATACAAAATGGGTTGAAGAATGGCAACAAAAATCCTTAACACCTAGTGAGAGACAAGATGAAGATGTTATAATAAATGAAGACCTGGATCATGCCTTTGCATTAGAAGATTATGATCGTGTTTCAGATCTCATACAACTTGGTAATTTAATACAATTTATTGTAAAACTTTAAATTATATATTAGTTACATGTGTATGTCATATAATTTATGATTATATATATTTGAATTATAAACCTTTAATTTAAAAAAGTTTTATTTACAGTGCACATGTACTTAATTTTGTTTTGCAGGACATGTGTATGCTGTTGTTGCACCTGAGGATAATGAAGAGTAGACAGAGTATTGGTTAGCTCGATGTGTAGAACCCAAGAAAAATTTGATATGTCATCAAGTAGATGATGATAATTTTTTGTATCCAATTGGGTCTATTGTGGTAGTTGGTACATGGCTACACAAATACCTAACAAGAAGGAATAGTTTACTAGCTTTTGAAGACTACCAATCAAAAAAGAAGATTATACACTATTCCCATTTGGTAGTGGCAACAAATATCAAATTGGAAAGATACAAAGGGAGACCTGCTAATAAAATTTTATGGACACTTTCAATGGAAGAGCATGAGGCAATCATAGACGCATTGCAGAAAAGAGAGGATGTTGATGGTACATTAGGTTGAATCAAATTTATACATGTAAGTTTTTATTCAATTGTCTTATTAACTTTAAAATTAAAATTAACATTAAATAAACTTGAGTACATAAATTCTAACATTTCAACATGTTTATTTTTATGATGCAATCCATGTCGGGAAGAACATAGATGCATTGCAGAAAAGAGAGGATGTTGATGGTACATTATGTTGAATCAAATTTATACATGTAAGTTTTTGTTCAATTTTCATATTAACTTTAAAATTAAAATTAACTTTAAATGAACTTGAGTACACAAATTCTAACATTTCAACATGTTTATTTTTATGATGCAGGATGTCAAGAAGAACATAGATCTGCATTGCAAAAAAGAGAGGATGTTGATGGTACATTAGGTTGAATCAAATTTATACATCTAAGTTTTTGTTCAATTGTCATATTTGTATATGTTTTCTACACGTCTTCTTTGAAGTGTCATAATTTATAATTTAGAGATATAGATTTGAAATTAAAATTAAAATTAACTTTAAATGAACTTTTATAAATTCTAACATTTCAACATGTTTATTTTTATGATGCAAGATGTCTAGAAGAACATAGACATGAACTATTTATGTAGTACAATGCACTCTTATATTCCTACAATTTTGGGTTAATAATTTAAGATCACATGAACTCACTTTTATACATCGAATTTTGTTTTAAATATTTAAGTTAAATTCATAACTTTGTATTCACCTAATTTTGTTGTAAATATTAAACTATGCACATTGGTCAGATTATGTTCACTTAATAGATCTCATTGTTTAATAGTTATTAAGTTTGTAACATCCATATTGTTCTTGTCAATTTTACATGTATTAATAGATGTCATTGTTAGATCTAGATGATTTTTTTTATAGTTAATCAAATTGTTCATATTACTTGTAACACGTATCTAGATATTGTACTTAGATCAATTACACATGAATTAATATATCTCATTGTTAGATAGATGTTTTTTTAAGGATAAATTGATAAATTACATAACAATTCCTGATTAAGATAAATTGATAAATTACATAACAACTCATGACTAAGATAAATAACATAACAAGTCTTGAAATAATTTACATGTATCATAATGTCCATCATATCAACTCATGATATATACATACAATCACAAAACAAAGTCCTACTCTAAAAATAAGTCCAAGTACAATATATGATAACAAGTGGACTAGTATATAATGCAAGTCCTACTCTAACAACAAGTAAAAATAATATGAATAAGTCTAAACAAGCCCAAATAGTCATCATAAAAAAAGTCCAAATAGTCATAAAAAATCAAGTCCAAATAGTCATCATAAATAAAATGAACAAGTCCAAATAGTCCAAATAGTCATCATAATCTAACTCTACTCATCTAGCTAATCTACAGTCCTCTTCACTCCACGTGAAGAGGATTGCGATGCATCAACATGCTTTGTCTGGTCCTGAGTACCCTCATCCTACTTTGTCTGGTCCTGAGCACCCTGATCCTACTCCATCTGGTCTCAAGCACCCTCATCCTCAACTACATGAAAAGTGGATGAAGCCAAGTCCTGTAAAAAAAATTAAAGTACAAATTAAAAATTATTTAAATTAATCATCTAAGATCTAGATACACATAGGACATCGAAAAAGATCTAGATACACATAGGACATTGAAAAATTACTTAAATTAATCATCACCTCAAAGGATAGTGTCGATGGATGCATTTGGCTTAATCCTGTAGCCATGCCAAGACTCATGGTGGTGTCGACCTGAACAACATATATAAAACATGAATCAAACTTATAGTACATATATACATAAATTATAAAGTATATATAACTTGATTAAATACATAAATATAGAATATATATATATATATATATATATATATATATATATATATAGAGAGAGAGAGAGAGAGAGAGAGAGAGAGAGAGAGAGAGAGAGAGAGAGAGAGAGAGAGAGAGAGAGAGAGATTTTAAATTTATGTTTTGGTTTTCTAAATTTATATTAAATGATTTTCTAAGTTTTGGTTTTCTAAGATAATAAAAAACAATAGTACGTAGAGAGGAGAGAGGGAGAGAGAGAGAGAGGGAGAGAGAGGAGAGAGAAAGAGGAGAGAGAGAGAGAGAGAGAGAGAGAGAGAGTGAGAGAGAGAGAGTGAGAGAGGAAGAGAGAGAGAGAGAGGAAGATAGATAGAGAGAGAGAGAGAGGAAGAGGAGAGAGAGAGTGTGTGTCTATGTTTTTAAATTTATGTTTTGGTTGAACTAAATTTATGTTTTGGTTTTCTAATTTTATATTTTAATTTTCTAAGTTTAGGGTTTCGTAAATTAAATTTTTATCTAGGTTTACGTTTTTGTTTTATTATCTAGGGTTTTGGTTTTCTATGTAGGGTTTTGCAATGTAATAAATTGTATACCTAAATTTTACTAGTTTTCTACTTTAGTATGGTAATTTACAAAGTAAATTGAAATAAAAAAGAATTACAAGTTTGAAAGATAAAATATAATTAAATTGATGCAATAATTTTGAAAATAATATTAAACTATGTTTTTAAATTAAAAATAACCTGAAACTACAATTTTTAAAGACAAAAATCATAAAAAAATAATAAAAAAGAATAGTACATACCTGGAAGATGAAAAAAATGGCAGATGGGGTCGACAAGGGAAGCTAAATCGGGCGCCTAAGTTGTACCAAACGTGATTCCATTTTTGCTATGGATGAAAATGACATGAATTTCATTTAAAATAAAAAATATATAGATTTTCAAAATGGGCGCTCGATTTGTTCAAATTGGGCGCCCGTTTTGAACAAATCGGGTGCCCATTTTGGTTTGGGTGCTCGATGCTAAACGGGTGACCAATTTTTGAATGGGCGCTCAATTTTTGAAATTGCTTCGGGCTCCCAAACCTAAACGGGTGCCGAATTTGTAAAAATCAGGCACCCGTTTTGTATTCCTAATTTTCCATCGCTGCGGACTTCTGTGGAATTGGCCCCCAACTCTGAATTTTTACCCATTTGATAGTTGCCTAACAATGACACATTCAAAATGCACTTATGAGCAAAGATCTAGAATGAATGAAATTGATTAAATAATGAAGGTATGTTAGTTTGAGCTTCACTTGGTTTCAAGAATACTTTAATATTCTCTACTTAACAAGGCCAACCATGTGAAGGTGGAAGCTCATCTGGCCTCACCCCCCCTCCCCCTAACATCAATCTAAATTCCCCATTAACACATAACAATATTCATTAACATGACATATAATTCAATATTAATACACAAAATTAATAGATAATTAATTAAAACAATGTTCATATAGTTATTATGATAGTTTTACTGATATTTTTGTCACAATTTGATGTTCAAGATAGGGGAAAAGCACTTGCAACAACAGAGGCAATAACTGTAGATACAAGTGACAATATCCCAAAAATCCCTAATATAATAAATATGGTGAAGAAAAAACTAAAAAGAGTCAATGCAAAAATTATTACTATTTTGCATGATGCTACTACCGGCCTCACTGCGATGTCCATGACCAGGTAATTGAGCAAGCAAAAAATCCTATAACAAGAACAAATACATATTTTAGTTCACGACATAAAAGAGTATAAAATATAAACCTTTATTAAAATTTTGTTATAACTAAAGATTCATTATTGCTTACTTCAAAATGACATGCTCACACCATCAATTCATCTGTCCTCTTCAGCATCTCCTCGGTTGGATTTGCATCTTCCAAAATAGTAATAATTTCTGCATTACTCTTTTTCTTCACCGTATTTATTATATTAGGGATTTGGGATATCCTCATCTATATCTACAACTATTGCCTCTATTGTTGCAGATGCTTTTCCCCTATCTGATATTTATCTTCAGGTGTCCCCACTCATTCTGTTGCTTGTTGCCAGCGGGTTATAGTCAGTGATTGGGAGAGCCCTATCTTGGCACCAGTCATGTAGTACAAGAACTAGAATTGAGTTTTTCAGCATGACTGGAATTTTTTTTTATATCAACATGCGATAGAGTTTTTTTCCCAAACTCTATTGCATGTTGATATACAAAAATTTCCTAGCCCGTGCCAAAAAACTCAATTCTAGTGCTTGTACTGAGACCTTAAATTATTGAGCTTCTCTTTGTTTCAAGAATAGTTTAACATTCTCTACTTAATAGGGCCAACCACGTGAAGGTAGAAGCTCATTTGGCCCCTCCTAGGAGCCTCTTATGACCCTTTACAACATTTTAAGACCTCTAAGATGTATTCTTAGGGATCATAAATGGTCGTAAAGGGTCATAAGGGGTCCTGGGACACAATAGTTGAGAAACATAATTGTAGGCATCATGGTCACATTTTTTTGGAGACAACGTAATTGAATGGTATACTTAGACAATGGAGAGCAACTTCTGCACCTCCGATTGCAAGTTATTATCCATCCCGCAGTGTCAACTTGGAATTAGGGGTGCAGAAGTTGCACTCTGTTTGGGTATACAACTCAATTATGTTGTCTCCAAAAAAATGTGACCATGATGCCTACAATTATGTTTGGAAGCTATTGTGAAATCCTCATCACCCTTAGCTACCATCCTAAGCCCTTCTTCCCTTTCTAGTTCTTCAAGCCTCTACAAGATATCTGGATCAATAAAGTCTACAACATTGTGTCCATCCATGATCTCAGGAATATCATCTTCTTTCCACTCTTCATTTGCCAAAATATACCACTTCTTCAAGCTTGTAGAGTAGTCTCTAGTGGTTGAAAATCAATCTTATTACAAACTACAAAAATAGGCTTAGTAAGTCTAATTTAATTTGTCCATGGACTGAGACCTTAAATTATTGAGCTTCTCTTTATTTCAAGAATAGTTTAATTAACATTCTCTACTTAACAGGGCCAACCACGTGAAGGTGGAAGCTCATCTGGCCCCTCCTAGGAGCCTCTTATGACCCTTTACAACATTTTAAGACTTGTAAGATGTATTCTTAGAGTTCGTAAATGGTCATAAAGGGTCATAAGGGGTCTTGGGACACAACAACTGAGAAACATAATTGTAGGCATCATGGTCACATTTTTTTGGAGACAACGTAATTGAGTGGTATACCCAAATGATGAAGAGCAACTTCTGCTCCGCCGGTTCAAAGTTGACACTGTGGGATCCCAAGACCATAGATAAGGAATAAATTTAGAGAGTGGAGGAGGGCCATAACGACAAAAATAATATAGGACAAACCTCAAGTTAAATGAGGCAACTACAAACATTTTAATAGAATTTTATTATTAACGACAAAAATAATATAGGACAATAACATGAGGAGTGATATATTTCAAACTTTAGCGAGACTTCATACCACACAGTGTTCGTAGATTACGTTCAATGCATTATTTACGCTTGTATTGGTGGGAAAACTCTTGAAAATGTGCAAAAGAGATTGCATTCAACCATGTTGTTTACATGACACTTGTAGTTTACCTCCAACCTAAATCAGTGTTGCGTACAAATCTGCAGACAATGCGTGGTATGAAGCCTCGCTGAAGCTTGAAAATGATAGTCAATCCATAGTCAATGTCTATTTAAACTTTAGGATGATACTTATATGACAACTTAAGTAAATTGTTCTTACCTTGAGACTAGTACACCATGGGATTAGAGGATGGTTGTTATAATAGCAATTGTGTGTTTGTGGGATACTTTTATATTTTGTATTAAATGATGATACATATGTGTTTCTTCCTTTTACAACAGTTTATATTCCGATACTTATAGCCTCTAATTTTGATACGTTGTATTTAGCAGATGTTGGCAAGCCCATCTCATCTTCCCCCATCTCATCATCCTCGTCACCCTTAGTTGCCATCCAAAGCCCTTCTTCCCTCTCCAATTCTTCAAGCCTCTACAAGATATCTGGATCAATAAAGTCTGCAACATTGTGTCCATCCATGATCTTAGGAATATCATCTTCTTTCCACTCTTCTTGCCTCTCTTTTCCCATCTCATAGCTTGGGCATTGCAACATGAGTCCTATTTTCCACAACTATTGATGGATCCTTACGTGTAGTTGAAATTACCAAATGGCCTTCAAAGGTCAAGGAACAAATGGAATAACCAAGAAAACACTATACATTAAATCATGTGATTGATAGCATATTGGGGCTCACCAGAGCCACAAACATGAAGAATTATTGTAAAAAAAGATGTAAACCATATATATGCACACTTGAGGCAAAGAGAAGTTATGTCATATCCATATTAAAATATTGGTTACAATATGAAAATACTAAAGTAACTAATTCTTGAGTTTATTTCTGCATATGGTCGCAACAAAGATATGCAATTACAATAAAAAGAAGGCATCATAAAAATATAATTTCAGAATTTGCTTTAGCTTCATCACAGATAAGTGGAGATGGGTAGATAGATGCAGATGAGTTGTCATCAACCCAACTAAAGTATCCATAGCCATTATTTCCCTGTGATGCCCAATCTACATTAGTTCTTATAATATAATGAATAGTATTTACATTAGAAATATTAAATATATACACATCACCAACCTTTTTTCTATTTGGGCAGAACCAAAATTGTTGTCCGGGGTTGCTCGGTATCTGTGAAGTCTTCAACACACACTGCCCACCACCACATTGACAGTTTGGCACATTGACAAGAGCCATCGAGCCTATATCAATAATGCACCGCACCATTGTTACTACATTTATTATTTTTATATGGAATACACCAAGGAGTACCATCAGAAATATTAACCATTTTCAATAATGAAAAGTAAACCTAAATCAAATAGCTCATTTTTTTATCAACATGTGTAGTCTCTGTTTATATGAAAAATAAAAGAAATATCAAGCTGAAATAAACTAGTGAACAAAAGTATTCCACATAGAGTGAATGAAATATACCATCAAAAGAAGGTGACAAAATCTTGTCACGAAGCACATACATAGGAAATCAAAATGGGACAAAAGACAAGAAATAAGAAAAATCATTACAACTATAGAAAAATCATTTATACTATAATAAAAAAAAGAAACACTCTTTGTCAAAATTTTCAAAATCATTAGGAATATAGACAAATAATTAAGACTATACAAAATCAAATTTTAGAAATGGACGGTTCTGATGCTTTGCCATTACAACAATTGAGCATTCATCATTTAGTATTGTGTATTCCATTTAAGTATGTCAACAATGTTCAAGAAATAAGAGTTTGGCGATCTATACCTAGGTACATAATGGGTTTGGCGATTTGTACCTTCCATGCAATGAAAATGGCAAATATGTAATATGTCCAAAAAGGCCTAATAGGCATTAGCACCAAAATAAGAGCCTAGGATGGAATTTGATGTTACAAGTTTATAATAGTTTAGATTTGATTTTAATAATGCTTAATAAGTTAATTTAGGTCACATTTCAAAGTCTTAAGGCTTCATTGTCTTTAAAAGTTTCAAAACTCTAAATTTGTAATGTTGCAAATTCAAAAATTTGAAATGCATTGGTTATTAGAAAATGGAGGGAATTGGATTTTGTGATGTTTTAGTGCAAACTAATCCATCCAACCGATTGGGATTAGTTTCAAAGATGGGTCAAAATGTTTGTATGGTAGATAAGGGTGGTGAAAATGATAATAGTGTATGCAGTGCACCCATGTAGAAAACCTTTTAAAATTCCATAAAAATAGTGACCTTTTGAAAGCTTGAAGATTGAAGAATCATTAGAAAGGAGAAAGGGAAAAGACTCTTGAGTGACTGTTATGGGAAAAATGGA
The DNA here is from genome assembly GCA_027943335.1 of Chamaecyparis obtusa. Taxonomy (NCBI): domain Eukaryota; kingdom Viridiplantae; phylum Streptophyta; class Pinopsida; order Cupressales; family Cupressaceae; genus Chamaecyparis; species Chamaecyparis obtusa. The sequence goes on along the minus strand of BSBK01004397.1, from coordinate 279,377 downwards.
CTACTGTCTCAACTCTCAAGCACCTAGCTGCACTTGAATCAAAGTTTTGGGTTGTTTGACTGCATGAGTATTTCATTTGACGTGACAAAATATGGATCCATATTTCACCTATGCTAAAACTAAGAAGTTCACCTCTTACCCCTCACTTATAATTGTTCCTTTAAGGGAAGATTGTAGGGCCCAAATGATAGCCTTCAATTATATGTACTAAGTATTACAATGGAAATGTAGGTCTATAAGAGATTCTAAACATTGAGTAGGGGTTTAATGAGTGACAAAAGAAGATAGAGATCTTCAAGGAAAGTGTATCAGACATGAATCAAGCACAAAGAGAAGATAGAAAACACCGTAACCATCATAGTCTTCCAGGATCAACAACATCAATGATCCACACCGTAATAGGTTATAGAGACTAAAACCTTGCCATTGATCCATATGGGTATAACACAAAACAGATTTACATAAACCAATTAACTCAAAACACAAAACCTTTTTCAAATAATTTAATTTTAACTTTGGTTGTGTTAAAGGAACTATGTTGACTTTATTTTGTAGTTGTTTAACATGAGAGTTTGTAGATTAATATGAGTTCACATTTTTATGGGAACATATCATTCAATTGAGCATTAATGCCCATCTATATCTAGTGAGATGAACATAACTCATGTACCTCATGCTAGTGTGCTTGGATTAGACTAGACATTATCCAACCACCTATGAGGGTTGTCACTGTTATTAATTGGTGTAAAAGGAGGACCGCCTGTGTGTTATAGCACTTTATATAAATAATCACTATTTGGATAATGTCTAGTCTAATGAAAAATAGTGTATACAAGGTATCCAAGCACACTAGCATGAGGTACATGAGTTATGTGCATCTCACTAGTTATAGATGGGCAACTATGGCACACCAGTATTTGTGCATCTTTGTATTAGGTCTTTCAAAAACTAAGGCAGGACATGATAGCATCTTTGTAGTAGTTGATAGGTTTTCCAAGATGGCCCATTTTATTCCTTGTAGGACAACACATGATGCATCTCACATTGCAGGACTGTTCTTCAAAGAAGTTGTTAGGCTACATGGTTTACCTATGTCCATAGTTTCAGACAGAGATCCCAAACTCTTAGACCACTTTTGGAGGACCCTATGGAAGAAGTTGGGGACAAACCTTTCATTTTCCTCAACCTATCACCCACAATCAGATGGGTAGACATAAGTCATTAATAGGTCCTTAGGAAATCTTTTAAGATGCCTCACTCAACAACATGGAGGTTCATGGGACACAATTCTACCACAGATAGAATTCTCATATAATAATTCATTGAATAGGAGCACAGGTCTAACAAATTTTCAAATTGTCTATGGAAGCCACCCAAGGGGAGTCTTAGAGTTAAGAGATGTGAAGGACATGGATAGGAAGAGTTCTCTAGCAGAAGACTTTGCCCAAGTGATGAAAGATATTCAAGAACAAGTCAAGGACAAACTAAAATATACCACAGAGAAATACAAACACCAGGTAGACAGGAAGAAGAGAGATTTGCAGTTCAGAGTTGGGGATTTAGTGATGATTCAATTAAAGAAAGAAAGATTTCCACAAGGCCAACACACAAAACTTATGATGAAGAAGGCTGGCCCTTTCAAAATACTAAAGAAATGTGGCAACAATGCTTACAAAATAGACCTTCCACCTGACATAGGACTTTCACCTATCTTCAATGTGGCTGAAATTTATGCTTATAAGTCTTCTAGTGATGTGAATGGTGTAGGAACAAGTCATCTAGGCAATGCAGATACATCACAACTTCCAAGAATAGTCAATTTGAAGATAGAATGTATTTTGGACAAGAGGTTAACCAAAAAAACTAGGAGAGGCACTTACTATGCATACCTAATCAAATGGAAGGATTCTCCAGTAGAGGATGCCACTTGGATGACTAAGTCAGAGATTGAAAAGGTAGGGTACAAGTAGTATGGTATAGGGCACTAGCTCCAATAGAGACACTACACCTTGGATTTATCCTTGGTATTACAAAATGATCAACTTAGGATTATGCAGTAGTCTCTTATAGATTCTAGTCTCATCAAGTCCATTTGTAAAGGCTAAGGACTCGTAGGTGTTTTATAAACCTTGAGTTCCTTAAGTCCTAAAGGACATTGGAATAGGATGTTTGAGGTTTTAAGTCTTAAAATAATAGGCTAGACCAAGGAAAAGGATAACCCAGTCCTTACAATAGAATAGAGTCATAGTTTAAGACATTTTAGCAAGATTTGAAAAGTGCAACAAAAAGTTGCTATTTTGTGGCTAATTCAAAGATCTAACTAACTCTGACTGATTCAAGGGTAGTTTCTCAATGGAGGAAGTTTATATATATGTCTAAGAACCTTCCCAACAAAATAGGTTCCATTGTATAGCTCTGTTTTGAAAAATCAATAAAGTTCTCTAGTTTTCTCTTATAAAATCCCTGTTATTTGTAGTGTGTACGATCTGTATGGATTGGTGAATGGTGATAAATGAATTTTGTTGGAAGTCAATCTTGTTAACTTGAAAATGCATCAAGTCTAAGTTCATTGGGTGATTTCTAACCCAATTTGTGATAGGATCTCTAAAACTAGTCCAGAAACCCTTGCTCCAATAGGGTTTTGTGCAAATGGAGGTCTAGCTTGCGACTCTACCAGCCAAATTGCATGAAACCCAATAAAAATGAAAGATATTAGAATGATTTCAAAGATTCTAGAAGGAGGAAACCAGGGGATGAAGTTTGCTATTTTTACAAATGAGCCCTAGACCAAATATCTCTATGTATTTGGTCCTGAATTGTAGGAGTTTAAGTGTGCAGTAGTTTGCATGAAGAAAGAGATCAAGTGAATGGTGGATTTGGAGTAATTTGGCATCCCTCTAAGTGTTCACAAGGTTGGTTTGGATCTATGTACCCATTTCTTAGGACTTCCTTTGAAAACCAAGCCTAATTAGGCATGATTAGGACTGTGTACTTAGGAAGAAGTTTGAAGTGCTGGAGTAGATCTATAACTTGTCTTTTGGTGGATAGTTAGACATATCTAAATGATGAAAATACTTCACATTTTCTTGGTCTATCCTTTGTAAAGTTTTGGAGTTCCAAAGTAGTTTGGTAGGATCCTTAAAGGGCTCTATTTAGAGGAATTTGTCATTAGAACCTAAAATTGATCTTTTGTGAGTCAGATCTCAAGGAGTCCTAAGAGGTATCTGTAAGTTGATTAGTAGAAGGGAAACTATTTTTTTATCTCCTTTCTTTTCCTTAAGTATTTTAAATTTAGAAGTTTTGGGTGAGGGTACATAGTACCTTGGATTTGAGTCTTCCACTATTGCACTCTTCCTAGGTTTGTCTATGGGCAACTATGGCACACTAGTATCCACAATTATTATATTCACAGGTCAAAAGGAAGATGAGAATAATTAAAGTAAAAGTGATTAGAATAACTTGGGCGAGAAGGCCGAGAATCCTTCCTAATAAGCTCTATATTCATTCTTATAAATTTACTTCTTCCCAAGCTGTACTCACATTCATTGCAACTTGATCAGTTTAACTTGGTTCAAATTGGTCAATAATTGAGCGCTAATCTTCAGTTTCTTAGTTGTTAAGAGCCATCAAATTTTGAGAAGTTCATTCTAGTGTTTGAGAGTTCTTTAAGTTATAATTATGTATTCCACAATAATATTTGAGAGTGCTTCAGTTTCTAAATTACTTAAAAATTCAATTATGACATCTGTTGTGATTGATGTTGTTCTTGAAAAGCTTGGTGGGATGTTGTTAGAAGAGATAAAAAAGGAGGTTTCACTTGTCTATAACTTCACAAGTGATTTTGAATGGATGAGAAAGAAGCTCATAAATTTAAGAGACTATCTTAGAGATGTAGATGCCCAGAGTGCACATAGTGCATTCGTGAAAAGCTGGCTGCTGGATGTTGAATACTCCTAATCCTATTTTGCACCCATACAAACTAGCATAATACAAAACCCTATCCAAGAATAATAAAAATAGAGATCATAGAAACCCTTGACCATAAAATTATATAATGGAACCCTCATTGAGCCATGAAAACAATAGGTAAAAGAAATAAAAATGTGATATATTTTCTTGTGTTCTCCTTTAGAAGAATAGAGCCTAGGGAAAATCATGACGGATACCTAGCGACGAGCCCAGATTTCTAATTCACGTTTGCAGACAAACCCTGGGATGAAGATGATGATTCTCAACTAGCCCAAATACCTAGCAATGAGCCCAGATTTGTATTCGCATTTTGCACTCTGCAATTCCCTTCAAATCTTAGAGATCTTCGAATTCACATTTTGCACACTGCAATTCCCTTGAAACAAATTCACTGTGGTAATAATGAATGAGAAATAAAACCTTTTCTTTTTTTAAGTTATGCCTGTGTTAGTTGAAATTTCAACTAACACGGGCATAACTTAAAAAAAAATGAAAGTTTTCCTTCTATATTTTGACCAACCAAAACCTTTTGGCTTTATGGTTGAAAATTTTGGTAGAAAAACTAGGTCAAATGTGCTAGTGGCCCTACAAGAGTTAAAAAGTTCAAAAATGACCACAAGCCTAAGTATTCAAAGGAATGTTACTATACTGGGAGATGGAGTATCAGATGATGATTCAACTAAAGATGAAATTGGATTCATTTCTATTATGGAGAAGATGTATGATGAGATGGATTGTGAAGATGAGAAGAAAGAATAAGAGCTAGCATTGATTTCACAAGAAGACATAAGGATAGATTGGATTATAGATAGCGATTGTTCATATCACATGACAAGTGATAAAGATAGATTTGTTCATCTAGACAAATAAAAAGGTGGCATGGTTAGATATGGAGATAACACTCCTAAACCTATCATTGGTAGGGGAGCTATCACATTGGATGGAAAGAACAACACTGATGATGTTCTCTATGTAGATGGTTTGCAGCATAACCTTCTTAGTTTTGGGCAGTTGCTTGAAAAAGGTTATCAATTGGAGTTCAAAGACAAAAAGTGCATCATTAACAACAAGGATGGTGTTATGATTGCATCAGGTTCAAAGACTAAAGGTAATGTTTTACAACTTAATTCAAAAGCAATTTGTTTTGTTGCTAAAGTTGATGACAGTTGGCTATGGCATAAAAGACTATCATATCAATTTTGATAACATAGTGAAGATAAGTAATGTGAAGGCAGTAAGAGATTTACCTAGCATAGCAAAACTAGTTGATACTATTTGCAGGGAATGTGTAATGGGAAAGCATGTGAGGAATTCATTCAGAAGCAAGCATAACTCAGTAGAGAAAAAGTTGGATTTGATTCATATAGACCTATGTGACCAACTCAAACAAGATCATACTATAGTGAAAGGTATTTCATTCTATTTGTTGATGATTATTCTAGAATGATGTGGGTTTCATTCTTGAAAGATAATTCAAAAGCATTTGAGAAGTTCAAAATATTCAAAGCTAAGGTTGAGAATGAATTTGGACTAAAGATAAAATGTCTAAGATCAGATAGAGGAGAATTCATCTCTGACAGATTCTATGAGTACTGCAAAGAACATGGCATAAAGAGACAATTGAGTGCACCTAGAACCCCTCAGCAGAATGGGATTGCAGAGAGAAGGAATAGGATCATCCTAGATTCAACACACACTATCATGATTGAAGGAAAAGTTGCACATACCTATTGGAGAGATGCGGTCAATACGATAGTCTATACCATCAATAGAATACAATTGAGGCTTGGCATAGACAAGACACCTTATGAGCTATGGTTTGGCAATGTTCCCACAGTGAAATGCTTCAGAATCTTTGGAAGCAAGTGTTACATAAAGAAGGATGAAGCAATAGGCAGGTTTGATGCAAGAAGTGATGAAGGTATTTTCCTTGGTTACTCTACTAAAAGCAAAGCTTATAGATGTTTTAATTTGAGATTGAAGAAGATCATTGAAAGTGCTCATGTTAAGATTGATGAAAATTTTATGGTTCAAAAAAGATATCATGATTATGCACCTATGATTGAAGAAGAACCTAGTACTTCCACTAGTGAGACATTTTTTGAAGAGATGTTTGATAGTATTGATGTATAATTCAATGACCTTGAAACAAGTGAAGAAGAAACTCAGAAGGAAGATGAGACAACATCACTTAAAGTTCCAAAGTTTACATCTAGATGTCACTCTAAGGATGACATCATTGGAGATCAGAGAAGCAAAGTCACAACAAGATCAAAAGAAAAGAGTTCAACAACCAATGAGGTGGTATGTTTACTATCTCAGATTGAACCTTTAAGTGTTGAAGATGCATGTAATGATTTAGATTGGCATCATGATATGAAAGAAGAACTAGATCAGATTATCAAGAATGATACTTAGGAACTAGCCCCAAGACCTAGTGATAAGAGTGTGATTGGTACAATGTGGATATTAAAAAACAAGATGAATGAAGATGGTACAATAGTAAGGAATAAAACAAGGTTAGTATGTAAAAGATATGCGCAAAGAGAAGGTATTGATTATTCAGATACATTTGCACTAGTGAGTAGATTAGAAGCCATTAAGTTGTTTCTAGCCTATGAGACATTCAAAAACTTCAAATTTTATCAGATGGATGTTAAGTCAACATTCTTGAATGGAGAGCTAAAGGAAGAAGTATACATTGAGCAGCCAGAAGGATTCACCTTATCAAACAAACCTGATATGGTATGTAGATTGAAGAAAGTCCTCTATGGACTTAAGCAAGCCCCTAGAGCATGGTATGAGAGACTTGATGGATATCTAACAAAAAATGGATTTAAGAAAGGAGCATCAGATTGTAATCTATTCATAAAAGAGACATCTGAAGGACTACTACTTGTAGCTATATTTGTTGATGACATTATATTTGGGGGCAATGACAAACTTAGTGCAAAATTTGCTAAGAAGATGTAGAAGCAGAGTATGTTGCAGCAGCTTTGAATGTTTCTACAATTGTTTGGATCAAACAACTGATAAGGGATTTTGGAATTTAGATTGATTATCCTATTTTTATCCATTTTGATAATACTAGCACTATCAACATGTCAAAGAATCCTATGATGCATGCAAGGACAAAACACATAGAGATTAAGTATCACTTCCTAAGAGAGAAAGTAGTAGAAAAAGAAGTCAAGTTGGATATTGTAAGTACTAAAGATTAGTTAGCAGACATTTTCACAAAGCCTTTACCGAAGGATACTTTTGAGTATCTTAGGGAGAAGCCTGGGAGTAATTCCCTTCCCTGATTCTGATTAGAGAAAGTGGAGAGAGCATCAGTCCTCAGTGACTGATGGATGGTTGACTACTCTACTTCAAGAGTAGTATTGATGCTTAAATGTTTGGCACCCTTTTCCATTGATGTCAAAGGGGGAGTAGCATATAGTCATAAAAAACTATATTAAGGAGTACATACAGAATTAAGGAGTATTATATAGTAGCAAGGGGGAGTAAGTATTTGCTCATGGAAGTAGTTCAGTTGAGGAAATAGAGATATTAAAGATTAATGCAGCAGATGGATGATTCATCCTTGGGGGAGTTTTGATGAGGAAATGGAGAATGTTATAAAATAATTGTTCATTTGGATTGGTGGTGTTTTTCATTCCATATGTTGCCATGAATGCCAAAGGGGGAGATTGTTGGAGATTTTCTAGCAAGCTAGTGCTGACTGTATGTTTTTCATTAATGACAACATAGGGTAAGCAACATGTGTGGAAGACTCATGCAGTGAGATTTCAGTGTATGTATGTGTGTGAAAATTGTACCTGATCTGTAGACATAACACTCAGTAAAACATTAGAGTTTAGTGATAATCAAAATCGTGCAAAATTGAAATCTATGTAACCAAGCGATTTACTGCCTTCTAGTAGGTGTGAGATTAATGTTCTCAGATTGTAATCGAGATCAGTGACCTAGACGACACCTAAATGAAGGATTTGAATGCAAAAGATGGATATGAAATTGAATGCAATTAATCTATATTTTTGATATTTTCTATGCAATAAGAATGATAAAAACTGATATGAATCTATGAATGCTATTGAAAACTGATATGAAATGAATGCTAAATGATCTAACAATGAAGATTCTAACAATGATATGAAAACTATGAAATTCTATGCTAAGATATGAAAAATATGCAATTGAAATTGATCTCACAAAGCTTTGAATTCGCAAGTTGATTCTTTCAAGCTCCAATTGTGCAAATTCTCCAAATCTGATATGCTATGATTCCTGTAGAGTAAGTTTGCAATTTGCGAGATGAATTATGAAGAGCTGAGCCTTGTTTTTATAGAAATCCAGGACTTTGGAGGTGCATGAGAAAAAGCCATAAATCACTCAAATAACTCAGCTTGATTTTTGAGTTATTTTTAAATAAAGATAATTAAGTCACAAAAATCATGCAAAGCACAGTTCTAACTCAAAATAGAGTTTAGCTTTAATTGATAATTGATAGTTGTTTGCTTTTATGATTGTGCATGTTTTATTTATGAATTAATTTAATAATAAAGTGATTTATGCTCAACTTAACTGATTTTTGAAATAAAATAATTAATTTATGGGTTAATTAACTATTTATCAAACTTTTATTAAAAACTATATTATTAAATAATGACAACTTGCTTTAATTAATTAAATAAGAATTTAATCAATTATTCATAGGATATTGGATTTATTGTCAAAATTAAATAATACAATTAATAATAGATAGAATTAAATTTAATTAAATAATTAAGTGGCAAATATTAAATCTAATTAATTAAATATGCAAAATATTTAATTAATCAAATTTTAGGATAAATGTGATTTATTGCCAAATAATTATAAAATTAAAGATAATTATGATGATTAGGAATATTACTAGGAATATTCCCCGATGCAGAATTTAAGATAATCAATTATGATTCGATGATGTTTAGATGTGCCTTAGGTTAGGACTTCGATGTCAATTTTATTTGATTTGTCGATGTAGGAGGTTAATGAACTTATAGCCCATTTTTTGGGTATTACATTTTGCCCCTCTTTGAATTACTGTGCGAAGCGCAGTGGTTCAAAGATAGTCTATGTTTGATAGAGATATGAAACTGATTCAAAAGATAAATCGATCTCAAGATAGAAACCGATTGAAAGATATTGAGATAGGAGTTGATTGATATTGAATTTGATATGAAGATAATGGGTCCTGAATGACCAAAGATAATGTTCACTATAATAGAAAATGAACCTATGATTGCGAAAAAGTGTCCAAAATGCCTGATTCCAAACCTTAGGATTGCAAAGAAGTGAGTGACTTGTTCTAGACTCGATTGTCTTAGCAGAAATAGCAGGTATCACATCCAAACCCTTCAGTTGTCGAAGAACCAAGGAAAGAACACTATGATCTGATGGTTGCAAAAACTGATACGGATTACAAGATTAAGAGAATACCAAATTGATATAGATTGATGAATTTGATATGCCCCAAGTGATGATAGATTTGCCCCGAGTGATGAGGTCTTTTTTTTTTTGATGAATTAGTAACTAGACGTGATTGTTTGTCTTGATTACTGATGAAAGATATTGATAGATTTGATTGACAGACTTTGAATGATGTGCAACTTTGAATAGATTTGATTGATAGACTTTGAATAGATTTGCAATACCATGCCCCCTTCGGGATTAAAATTGAAATTTGACAAGAAAAGTCAGGGTTATAGTTTAGAAGCATGTTAATTGATTTGAGAAGTGTGGTGAAATACATTCAAGAACACATTCTGCATCGTTGGAAGGTCCCAAAAGACCAAGTTTGACTAGGTTTGACCATGGTTGACCAAGTTAAAATTTTGATAGTTTGATGTAAGATAATCAGTTAAGTTGAATATTGGATTTTTGTAATGATTGAAGGTTGATTATGCAAGCAGTTAATAATATGAATGATCTCAGATTTGAATTTTGATCCTGAAAAAGGATTCTACTTGTTGCTTCATTGGAGGAACCTTCATGTGAGATTCAGTTCTTGTTAGACTTGAAAGATGCGTGTGGAGAATCATTTAAGCTTCAAAGTTTATTTAGCCATTGTGAGATTATGAAAACATGTAAAATGCAAAGAGACATGCAAGATGAAATGCAACCTAAGACCTAGGACCTAGTCACTGATCATGTGTCGATTTGTTATCATCATTGAACTTTTAGGTAACCCGATAAATCAATACAATGCCCACTAGCCATGAAACCATAGACATATGAATATCGATTTGTATGCGCAAGAATCAATACAACACCCACTGGTTATACAACCATGGACATATGAATATTGATTTGTATTCGGAATGTTGGATTAGATATAAGCACCAAGGCACAAACGCTAGGATGACCTGAATATCATGTCCATTTTGATATAGAAATTTGTACAAGCATCAAAACATAAACATCATGATGACCTGAGTATGCCTTGCGTTTAACATACACATCAAACAATCAAAAGATCATTCTAAATCTAGTGTGAATTACCCATAGTGACCCTTTATTGTTCACCTCCTTAGGCAAGATTGCGTTTCATAGTAGGAGAAAGAATTTACTTTAAAAAGATAATAGTTAGATCAAACGTCCTTGAATTTTTCAGGTATCAATGGTCGAGGTACGCATGGCCGTCCAATTAGAGATAGAGGCTCTTACAGTCGGACACCATTTCAATCCAGAATTTCCAAAGTTGTTAGATTTTCACATACAAGCAGAAGACAAAGAAAAGATTATGCCCCCAGTCATCACCCTCTAAATCCTGTAAAGGACATCATCGAAGAGCTCGAAGGGACACAATATGCAAAAATCTCAATGCGGATCAACAAGCATACAAGGAGATAAAATCATGAAAAGCACAAATTGTTTTCAGTTGAGTTTTGATGTTTGATTGTTGTTGTTGTAGATGCAAAATCCAATCTGGAGACAAGACTGACTGACTGACTCACATGAAGCTTCAAAGGACTCTGACTAGATATGATCCGTCTAAGATACATGGGAGACCATAAGATATGACATTGATTGCCCCCAAGTGTTAAACATTGATAGGATACAGATGCTTGAGCTGATTGGTGTATCGACCGACTTATTGAAAACTGGAAATGTTGAAACAAACTGGGAGATATGTACAAACTAAAGCAAGACTGAAAGCTGGAAAAGACCAAGATTGTGCTGATAGATGGAACGTTTGGAACAAGTGGCATTCGTTTGCCAAGTTTTCACCATCTTGGTAGAGATTCTATTTTTGCTACCAAGGCACCTGTTTCCAGGTTTTCACCAAGGCACTTTTCTTTTTTTCATTTTTTTTGTATTTTTCATTTTTCAATTTTTTTTTGTATTTTTCATTTTTTCAATTTTTTTGTACTGTTGATATTTTTTGATTTTTTTAAATTTTTGATATTTTTTTTGATTTTTTTTGTGACTCATCAAGGCGCCTATTGCTAGGTTTCACCAAGATCATTTTTTAGGACTTTTTCTAATTTTTAAGATTTTTTCAGGACATTTACCAAGCACTGAATGCCTTAGGCATAGAATTTCTTCAGATGGAGAATGTTGATTGGTTCTCAGAGCTATTCTCCTTCAGTCGTTGAGAGTTGATAGGCACTAGAGCCAAAAGTAGTAGTGATAACAAAGGGACCCAGCCAGTTGGGTTCGAACTTCCCCTTGCGTTCTTGATGGGATTTGTTTTTTAGGATTTTCTCTCAAGACTAGATTGCCAACCTAAAATTCTCTGTGTCTGACTTTCTTGTTGTAGCCTCTAGACATTCTCTTCTGATATACTCTGAGATGATCATACGCTACTTGCCTGCACTCATCTAGTATTTCAAGTTCTTGTAACCTAGACACTCTGAAGTCATCGTCGGTGACAAGTCCATGCATTCTGATTCAGAGTGAAGGGATTTCAACCTCAATAGGTAGTACTGCTTCAGACCCATAAACTAAAGTGAATGGTGTAGCCCCAGTAGGCATTCTGATACTTGTTCTGACACTGGTTCTAATACTAGATCTGATACTTGGTTCTGATATTAGTTTTGATACTTGTTCTGATATGTAGTCTGATACATGTTCTAATACTGGTTCTGATACTAGTTCTGATACTGGTTCTGATACTGGTTCTGATACTTGCTCTGATACTGATTCTAATAATTTTTTTGATACTTGTTCTGATACTTGGTATACTTGATAGCATCTTTTTCCATTTGTAAACTCCCAAGCAAGATCATATCGTGCAGTCCCAATGTCTAGCAAGGTGGAGAACAAGAGGGATTAGCAAGTTGGTGGGTGAGATGGAAGACAAGAGAATGAAGGAGAATAAAAGGAAGAAATCCTCAAGGAAAAACTCAAGAATACCCAAGCTAGGGAAAAATTATCATGTAAAGTGCATTTTGGGATAAGCAATGAAAGGCCAGCATAGGATAAGTCACAAAAGCATAGTGCCAGAGTAGGATAGGATGTAGTCCAAAGGAGTAGACATGTCAAGAGGCTTCAATGAATGGAGGAAAATAAATATGAAGGCTAAACAAGAAGAGAATGAAAACAAGATCATCGTAAGATAGCTCACAAAATAGCCAAATGTTCATGTATAGATCAACATTGTCAAGATCAAAGAGAGAAGATGGAATGGATGAAATATGTAGAAGAACTACGCATGATGCCTGATTGCCAGGTTCTCATCATGGTACTTATCCAATGCACCACAAGGGAGTGGTTTTCACCATAGGATGAATTTATTTCTCTTTACTTTTGCTACCAAGGTGCCTGTTTCCAGGTTTTCACCAAGGCACTTTTTTTTTTTTTTTTTCATTTTTTTCATTTCTTTTTTTTTGGAAGAAGGCAAGCTTTTTAGATAATGCTCCTTGAAAGGATAAACTATGATATGCCAAAGATTCAAAATGACACACTCAAAGATGCTGATAGGGAAAGGGAGATGAAAGAGAAAGATGGAGGATAAAGTTTTATGTAAAGCGAGTGAGGTTGGAAGATAGGAGGAATAGGCAAGTGAGGAAAAATGATAGAAGGTAGAAGGATAATGCATGGAAGGATTGTAAAAAGGTAGGTGGAAAGGAAGGCAAGATCAATGTAAACACACACCTTGAAGGGTAGCGAGAGGGTGGAGGAAATGTGAATGAAGGAATACGTGAAGGAATATGGCGAATGGATAGCAGAGGTTGAGGTTTAGGCGCATGGAATGAAAGAATATTTTTGGAGGGAAATGAAGTGGAAGCCTTTGGAAGCTTGAATGTCAATTTCACTTTTTGCTCAACACCAGACTCTTTCAAGAGAGACTTTGGAATCCATATAGCCATAGGCTTTTTATTTTCTTTTGATGATCTAGAGTGAATATCTTCAATGATGGATTTTGGAACCCATACTTGTCTTGTAGTTTTTTTCTTAGATATCTCTTTTGACTTTATGTTTCCATGTCTATTAGAGGAGACATGGTGATCTTCTTTTTTTGATGGATTCTTGTATTGCTTCTTTTTCTTGTATTGAACATTCAAGTTACTTTCAAAAGACTTGGGACTTGTGGAAGAAGGAGGATATGACTGATTTAGATGGGTGGGTGGATGAAAAGGATTCAAGGGTATGCATCTATGTTGATCTTGAGGAAAGATAGGAGATGGAGGTATGTAAGGACCTAAGATGGATAGAAAATTAAGAGAGTTAGGAGGGGAAAGTGAAGGGACATAAGGACCCAAGATGGAAGGAAGTCATGAAGCCCTTAGTAGTGGTGGAAGAGGTCCAAGGATGGAAGTGGAAGATGCAAAAGGATAATCAATAAGTTCATCAGCATCTATATGACAACCAAGGATATCAACATCTTTAGAGTAAGCATTAGAATTTTCAATAGAATCATGGACATCTTGAATATGAGCACCTTCTTTGATAGGATTGTTCAAAGCTTGCAAAGACTTAGGAAGAGTAGAAAGTGGAAGTGAACATGGAGTGGTAGAACAAGAAGATGGAAGACTTTGATCTTGATAAGGATCTTTCGATAGCACAAGCGCATAATTTTTCTCTTGATTTTCAATAGGTGTAACATTGGAAGTAACAACACCATTTTTACCAACCTTAATGGAAGTATCATCTTTGGAAAGTGAAAGTGTAGTAAGATCATTTTGATTGTCAATAAGCTCATCAGTGTAAGTAGTAGCCTGATCTTGCTTAAGAAAAGACTTAAGACATGGTGGAATGCATGAAAAAGGGTTTGTAAGATCAAAAGAACCATGAAGTGGATAAGAGACATCGAGAAAAGGAGTGGATGATATGGAGGGTTCTTGATCTTGATCTTTCTTTATGTTCTTTTCTTCATCATTTTTAGAGTCCTCTTGACATGGATCCACTTCTAAGGACAATGAAGCATGTTGGGATTGTATGGATGAATTTGGAAAAGATGGTGAAGGACTAGCTGAAGTAGGCATTGTAGCGTATGAAGGCTTAGGCTCTTTAGGTTTATCATCATTGAAAGTATTTTCAGCCAGGTGAAGGTTAGCTTGAGTTTCTTGAAGAGGTAGCCTTGGAGGATAACTATAGGGAACCACATGAAAAGTATCAGGGCTTGTGTCAGATGAAGGTTCTGTGAAAGATTTGAAAGACTCAGAAGCTTTAGGAAATGTATGGGTATTGGAGGAAGTAGGGGATGGAAGGGAACCATCACCAGACAAAGGTTCAGCATTAACATGATCTTGCTTGAGAGTGTAATCTTTATTTTCAGCTTGAGAGTTCTTAGGAGAAGGATTCTTATAATATTGACATTTCAAACTAGCACGATGTATTTTATAGTCCTCAGCAGTAGTAGATGGATCATCATCAAGGTATTGTCCACAAAAGCCATCAACATCTCTTTCAAAATTAGAATCATATGGATCACCATCATGATCTATCCAATGTGACGGCCCATTTGTAGTAAGCAGGAAGGAATGACAAGGAGGAATCTTAGGAATGGAGGTGTCATAGGTAGCATTACATCATCTATCATCATAGTCATCATAGTCTCCAAAGCTGGATGTGTCACTCTCTATGGAAGAGGTATCATAAGGATTGTCACGTTGCTCATATTTTGTCTGGGGGCATGGTGACATGTACAAGTCTTTATCAAATGGAAAAGAGTATAGAGATTCCATGGAGAACTCTTTAGATTCCTTCTCTTTCTTAAGATTGTTAAGTTCAACTTGCATAGCTTGCAGCTGCTTCATCATAGCGGCGATCAAAATTTCGTCCTCATGTGTACTGATTTTTTGAGACATGTGTACTAATTTTCAATAGCTACTGATTTGTTCTTGACACAATGATATTTTTGACAGATTCTGGAACTAGGCTGGAAACATTGGATATCTTGCAATTTGACAATTTCTGACAACTCTCTCAAATTTTTCCAAATGACACTTTGTAGACTCGTACGACACTGGGTAGTCTATGAAATGATAGTTTCTAAACTCGTACGATAGTTGGGTAGCAATGAAATGACAGTTGACAAAACTCGTACGACTTTTGACTTCTTGAAATGACTTTTGACTCCAGAAAGATTTTATGTCAATTTTTGCAAAATTTAAGGTCTTCAGTTTTGGATTGTTTGTAAATTGTACTGTCCAGATTTTGAAGGTTATACCAGATTTGATCATTTTTAATAGCCAAGCAGATAAACAAGCATGCAGAATAGTAAGCAAGTGATTCCAAGCACGTCTGAAAACAATGAACAAGGGCAAAAGCAACCTTGCGCATGAACAATCAAGTGACCAAATTGTGCTAATCCTTGAGAGTACTAATTGTGTATGTTCTGAAAAGTTTTGCAATAACACACATATACCTGAGAATAAAAAATTGGCCTCTCTAGGGTGTTTAGTAATGGTTTGACTTTGCAACTTTTATGATTCAAAGGGGTGACCTCCAATCCCAGTGCACCAGGGTTTTGACACAGTCTGAGAACTTAATCTTCAAGAGCTGCTAGGGAGATCTGACAACCCAACAATGAACCATACCCGTGGAGATTTCTTCCACAAGGACATTTATATAGCGGTTGTCACTACCATGGCAAAAATGGCTATTACCACTTGAGGTTTCGTCAACGCAGTTTTCCCTGTGAAGGGATTGTCCGCTATGGTTAACCCTCTCTAAAGGTGACTCACAGATTTATACCACAAGGGGACTTGGCTCTAGATCCAAGGTTTTTGATACCTTTTCACTTTTAACCCAAACAAAGCAAACAGATTAATCCGACATGCTAAGACAAAGTTTTGTTCCACCAAGGTCTGTGATATCAACTCCACGTGATCTATCAACCTCTCCGGGGAGAGAATGTATCAATCAATAAGAGAAGATGCACTAACCAATTTTGATTCACCAAAGCTCATGATATCAACCCCACGTGATCTATCAACCTCTCCGGAGAGAGAATGTGTTGATCAATAAGAGAAGATGCACTAACCAAGATGAATGTGAAATGCACTAAGTATCCTCCCTACCTACAAGGATTCTATCATCAAGAAAGATTTCCCTAGGAATTCAATCTCTCAAGAATCACGAATAGTGTTCATAGGGCCTAATTACTATGTGAGCACAGATATATTCCCGAAAGCAAATCTACCAAAAGCACCCAAAAAGTAGAAAGAGGAACACTTAACGCTTAAAGAAAATATGAGATGAGTCCACAAGGTGGAACACTTAACACCTCACACAAGCTGAAAATGAGTCCCCAACTTAAAAAACAAGTGAGTTTCTAAAAGCACAAAAGGGTTGCCAAGTGGAACACTTAACGCTTCTGTCCTGTTGACCCCTCCCCTTTATGGTGCTGAGATTGCAACCATAGGGTGAAAATGAGGGGCCGGCAGATTAGCGAGTCCAATAACCCAAGATAACAATCAAGATCAATCACAAGTATTCTAAGACTACTTAATGAATCCTTAAGGGATCACAACCTAGTATCAAATTATGCAAGTGTGTAGAAATAGATCAAAAGCATGAAAAGATGCACACAAGCTTGACACGTGAGAGATTTATTTTAAGTCCAAATTGAAATATTTTCAGAACAAGGAGAATACCTCATGATCCTCACAACGCGCTTAGTAGATTTTACCTGATTTTTAGCAATTTTTGTTGAGCTTTTCCATGCAAGCAAGTGACAAACTCCCCAACAAGCAAACAAGCAAACAAGATATGCAAAATATATTCAACTTATGAAAACCATAGGGTTAGCTCTAAAAATCAATTTTTAGGAGCAACAATAACTAGAAATTAATCCAAATGACAACTCATATCATGCATTGAATCATATGAAAAATAAGTGCATACCCATCATAAAATTTTAATTTTTTTGCACTGCATTTGACCTAGTCAACAAGATCTAATTTTTTTGATATGATTTTGGCCACAAAAATAGAAATTCAAAATAGAGGCCCCTTCTAAAAAATAGAGAGATTTCCAAAAATGAAATTTTTTTAGAAAAATCTCTTCATTTGTGCCCTAGAGACCCGTTTTATCAAAATAGACTAGTTTTTGTAAATTGACTATTTGAGCTACTAAATTGCATCCAAATTTAAAATACAAAGAATAGGCCTACTATAGAATTTGAAGAGCTTTCCAAAAATATAAAATTTTTGGAAAAATATGCTGATTTGCGTCAGATATTAATTTTTTATGAAAAATTGAAAAAAAATTATTAAAAATTCAAAATAATTCAAAAAATTTTGAATTTTTTTTCAAAGCTTTCCTGATATGTTTCCAACCTGAAAAAAAATTTTCAGACCAAAAATCCTAGCCATTGGGGAGATAAAATTAAAGCTTTGAAACTTTAGGGTTTTAGCTCCAAGAATCAAAATCAGCATGCAAAGGTGGTTTGCCCCACGGTGGGCGCCAGAAATGTGTGTGTGAAAATTATACCTAATTTGTAGACATAACACTTATTAAAACATTAGAGGTTAGTGATAATCAAAATCGTGCAAAATTGAAATCTATGTAACCAAGCGATTTACTGCCTTCTAGTAGGTGCGAGATTAATGTTCTCAGATTGTAATCAAGATTAGTGACCTAGACGACACCTAAATGAAGGATTTGAATGCAAAAGATGGATATGAAATTGAATGCAATTAATCTATATTTTTGATATTTTCTATGCAATAAGAATGATAAAAACTGATATGAATCTATGAATGCTATTGAAAACTGATATGAAATGAATGCTAAATGATCTAACAATGAAGATTCTAACAATGATATGAAAACTATGAAATTCTATGCTAAGATATGAAAAATATGCAATTGAAATTGATCTCACAAAGCTTTGAATTCGCAAGTTGATTCTTTCAAGCTCCAATTGTGCAAATTCTCCAAATTTGATATGCTATGATTCCTGTAGAGTAAGTTTGCAATTTGCGAGATGAATTATGAAGAGCTGAGCCTTGTTTTTATAGAAATCTAGGACTTTGGAGGTGCATGAGAAAAAGCCATAAATCACTCAAATAACTCAGCTTGATTTTTGAGTTATTTTTAAATAAAGATAATTAAGTCACAAAAATCATGCAAAAGCACAGTTCTAACTCAAAATAGAGTTTAGCTTTAATTGATAATTGATAGTTGTCTGCTTTTATGATTGTGCATGTTTTATTTATGAATTAATTTAATAATAAAGTGATTTATGCTCAACTTAACTGATTTTTGAAATAAAATAATTAATTTATGGGTTAATTAACTATTTATCAAACTTTTATTAAAAACTATATTATTAAATAATGACAACTTGCTTTAATTAATTAAATAAGAATTTAATCAATTATTCATAGGATATTGGATTTATTGTCAAAATTAAATAATACAATTAATAATAGATAGAATTAAATTTAATTAAACAATTAAGTGGCAAATATTAAATCTAATTAATTAAATATGCAAAATATTTAATTAATCAAATTTTAGGATAAATGTGATTTATTGCCAAATAATTATAAAATTAAAGATAATTATGATGATTAGGAGTATTACTAGGAATATTCTCCGATGTAGAATTTAAGATAATCAATTATGATTCGATGATGTTTAGATGTGCCTTAGGTTAGGACTTCGATGTCGATTTTGTTTGATTTATCGATGTAGGAGGTTAATGAACTTATAGCCCATTTTTTGGGTATTACAGTATGTAGCATGGACATGTTATCAGCATGATATCATGGATGTAGAGGTTAATATTGAGTATAGATAGTTATGTAGAAGCTTGTGTCAGTAGTGTTCCTGACAGAGTTACAGGCAGTGTTCTATGAGTGATTGTCTGTACAGTTATCATGGAGCCTTGCACATTTGGATATGTGACGGAGACATGTTCATGATGTTACATTAATGGACATAGAATCTTGTCTATAGTAGAAGTGAAGTTATACAGTTGCCATTCAACAGTTACAGTTTCCTATGTTTATCCACAAGAGTCGATAGAGATTATATTGGAATAGGAGTTGCACCTATCAATTTGGTATGCGTGTTTGGATTAGTGATGAGAAAAGAGTTAAGAATATTTGGTTAAGAGCACATGATGTAATTCATCTTGAGGAGAAAGTATCAGTTAATTTGGTAGAGATGATAGTGTGTAGCATGCGTCTACACTTGTTGATTTGGACAGGTCTCAATTTGTGTTGTGTGCTTAGTGGAGCTGACTGAGATATTATTGAAGAGTGTTATTGTTTCTCTAATATGATTTCAAGGTGGTTCTAATAGGCTGACTTGATTATATCATTTAGAGGAAAGATACTTATAGCCAGTCATTTGTGATCGTTAGAAGTGTGGCATAGAGATGAAAGATACGAGCTAAGTAGAGAGTGCAAAATATTGTACCATCAAGAAGAAGTCTATGTGATAGATAAGATAGAGTGTGTTATTCATTGGAACTGATCAAGACAATAGGTCTACCTTGTAGTTCACCAAGATCTAGATATAGTGTGTATCTGTCATTCAAAAGGTTGCAGCCTTCAC
Source organism: Chamaecyparis obtusa (assembly GCA_027943335.1). Classification (NCBI taxonomy): domain Eukaryota; kingdom Viridiplantae; phylum Streptophyta; class Pinopsida; order Cupressales; family Cupressaceae; genus Chamaecyparis; species Chamaecyparis obtusa. Next base: position 259,403 of record BSBK01004397.1, on the reverse strand, counting down.
CCCTTTGAGCAGTGAGCTCTCGGACAGTGCGTCCTCATCCCTAATAGGGTCAATCATAAAAGAATCCTAATAGGGTCTGACCTTTGAACAAGTCACTATACTTATTGCATTGTAAAGATCAACTCCTAACAGGGTTTTAAGATCTTCTAACAAGGATCATTATACACTAGTGCAGTTTATTAGAGGGTGTTAATTCCCACTAGGGTTTTTACCTATTTGGGTTTCCCCGAACCAAAATATTGGTGTTGTGTTCAAGTGTTCCTTCATTGTGTTTATGCTTAAGTTTAAGTATACTTAATTAGATAAAGAATTGAAACTTGTAGATAACTGATTCACCCCCCCTCTTAGTTATCTCTTGGTACTATTCCTAACAACTTCAGATAGGACTGAACCCAAAAAAGAGATCCAAAATATGTTGCATGCTAAATGGGACCAACTTCAACACAAATCAAGATAAATATTTAAAGCACATCCTCTGGTGCACGCTTCTACTGAAACACCAAAACAAATAATCTACATCTATGCATAGGATATGTTGACATCAATGACAACCATTAATGATGACAATAATGATAGCATCAAATTCACATTCTAACAATCTCCCCTTTTGTCATTGACGACAACATTCATTATTAACAAAAAAAAAAAAAACTCACTGTCAAAAGATATCAACATCAAAGTTCTTTGTTCTTCTCCCCCGTTGACAAAAATGACAAATGGTCAAACTCCCCTAACTAACTCACCTTGTTCCCCCTAAGAGGAAGCCCCCAAGCATTGATCCAAAAAAGAATAAGAATAAAATGTATTGGACCAATGCACACACTGGTTTATTTATTGAACACTAGGAAGGGGCAACACAACCAACTTCCCCTTGAGATACTCAAAAGTATCCTTGTACAATGGTTTTGTATAGATATATGCAATCTACTCCTTTGTAGGTACATATTCAAGTTTAACCTTCTTCTCCAAAACCTTCTCTCTCAAAAAATGATACCTGATAGATATATGTGTATAATAGGAAATGGGAAGCAACACTAAGATGGTATTACATCCCAAATCCTATATAAATTGGAATACGAAATCACCACAAAGAAAATTTGATTAGCACAACCAAAAGGAGGAAGGGTACCAATGTAAGATCTATGCTTTGCGGGGTTTTATAGTCTTTAATATAAATTTCATTTGATAAAGTACAAGGAGAAGGAAGTAAGGACAAGTGCACTTGGAAATAAGATGGAGAAGATGGTACTTTAGATCTGAATTTCCCTACTATTGAAGTCTTAGATCCTATTGTAACTTAAGATCTGGAAAACAGGGCCTAGTAACATTTTGCTCTAAAAATTTCACTAAAAAATGATAGGGACAAGTCAAAGTTTTGGGAATAAGTTGACAATGGCAACATGTACTAGGCAATTTTTGATGAAACTTTCCTAAGACCTATATCTGCACTTGTTTTACCTAGATCTTAAATCAAAGCTCCGCAACCTGTCCCTACAAACATAAAAATTGGGGAAGAAAGTTGAGAAGGGGTTTGCCTCTATCAAACCCCTATTTAGGAATCAAACTTGAAATGAAATTCATTAAAGGAAAAACATGGTATCATGTAGCAGAGGCTAGACCTGAATAATGAAATATATCATACCTTGTAGATGCAATTACTTCTTTAAATGTGATCAAGTATGTTGATGCAATAGATTTGACTAAACACAAAAACCCAAAAAGAAATCATGTAAGACAAAACCTCATGGAATAGATGTTATAATTCACTACAATGTTTGATTGGGGAAGAGAGAGAAGGATGAAGCTTGGTGGATGAATGTGGATCTCCTTCCTTGATAGAAAAATCCTTTCTTGGCCCCCAATGGGGGAACAAAGCTATATCTATGGAAGAAAACTCCTTGATTACATGAGGGGAATGAAGACACAGATGCTTGATGGCTCTTGATTTCTTCCTTGCACTTGAATGCTTGATTTCTTTAATGCTTGGTTACAAGATAGCATGATCTTGATTATAGCTTGTATATGATTGATAGATGACTTGATTGCATAATGATGGATCAATCAAATGAGGGGAGAAGATGTCCTTTTATAGGGTATGTGCACAAAGATGGGGTACCAAAAAGATGCCAAACTTTTTTTTGGCCCCATTGCGCGCAAAGGGCGCATGCCAAAAAGGGCATGCACCAAAAAGGGCACACGCTCTATGGCTTGGATTGCCCAAGCTTGGGCAATCCAAGCCATAGGGCGTGCACCCTTTGTGGTTTTATTATAAAACCACTCACTACTCATTTGAAGCTCACAATTTTGAGCTTCAAAATGCCATTAGCAGTAGCAAGGTCGCCCTTTAGCGCACGCGGTCTAGAAGAGGCATTTTTTTGCTCATGAATTTGTATGCAATGCCTCCTCGTCAGCATAGATCAAGAAGAAGCAGAAGAGGTATGTTTTTTTTAATGATTCTTGAGTTGTTTATGTGTAAATGTTCATTTTTAATTTGTTTTTCAATTTACATTTTGTTTTATTGTTATTTGTAATTTTATTTGCAAATAGAATTAAAAAAAAACAATTTTGTTTAAACTATAGGCAATAATGATGCACTCGAAGAAAACCCTCATTCAAACCCTCCAATTAATGAAGAAAACCAACCGCTTCCTCATGTAGAAGAAGAAATTATTGAAAACCCACTACCACAACCTCCACCAATCAAAAAACCTCTTCCTGGAGCATCACAAACTTTGTTTGAAAAAATAGAAAATGGGAAAAGGGAATTAGAAAATTTAATCAATAGATTAAAAGTATCCGTAAATAGAAATCCCGGAAGAGCAACACTTGCTTCCTCCTTAGAATCGATTCTTACCCACAAAGGATCAGTTAGTGGGCAATTGAATATCTAGCATAATAAAAGAGAAGAATAGAAACAATATTATGCTGATAAGTTGTCATATGAGGGCATTAAAAAGAAAAAAATCACAAAAGATGACATTTGTAAACTCTTCAAAAAGCCTGGGCAAAATGAAACTGTCAGAACAACATTGAGGAGGTTCCCAATTCATTGGTGCATTGATGAAGATATTAAAAATAACTTTTGGGATAGATGGTGGATGGTCTTTGATAACCCTCCTTGCAACAATCACGAGGTTCCCATATATTTTTTGAGGAAACTCTATTGCGAGTTCATCCTTGGTGAGGTGCCCAATTATTTTGACTTTTTAGATTCTCAAGGTAGAGGTGGGGGATCATCATTTAATACACCGGGGGCACATGTTGACCCCAATGCACCCAGGGCACCCCTTGGCAAGCCCCATATTGAGCATGTTAGTGTTCCTTCTATAGTGAAGGAACATGTGGAGGTGGACACACTAGGCACCATTAATGCCCTCACCCAAACTCTCATTGATGTTGTTAGCCCATTAGTTAAGAGGGAGGATGAGCAATCTTCGAGGGGCCTCTTATGCCAGTCATGTGGGTCCTTATGCACATATGGTACTCCTCATGGTAGGGATGGTGATGATGATGGTATGATGACTAGTGAATTCCCGAACACAACATTTGGCATCGACACATAGGTAAATATTTGCAATTCCAGTTATATTTATTTTGGTCATATATTCCATTTATAACCAAATGAATAACTAAACTAGTATATGATGTATATGTAGGGTCAAAGTGTTAGTGGAACCGAGCATTTCCCCCCTGCCGCTTTCTACACTAATAAATCTCCACAGGTATTTATCAAAAAAAATAATTGAATTAATACATTAAGTTATTATACATGATTTTATCTAATAACTTATTGTACTGTGTATTAGTTCACTGCTGGACCTTCTACATTCGTAGTAGATAGTGAGGGGCAACACTGTGCATTTGGAGAGGTATCTATATTTATTGTTAATTACATTTACTTTGATCAAATTATATTAAAAAAATGAATGAGAAAATAATTTATGAAAAAAACTATTATCAAAATCCAGACTCAAAGCACTGTTGGAAGTGAGCACATTCCTTCTCCCAGCTTTCATATGACATCGTGGAGTCCACAGGTATATATGTAATAAAATACTATAACCAACACATTACCAGTATATTCTTATATGAATAATTGTCTTCTAAATTATCTTGCATGTTCTCTAGGCCACTATTGTGACAACTTCCACATCTACACCGTATCCAGTTGCACGCGGTGGCACTTTCACGAAGGTACCATTAATGCATGTCATTTTGCAAATAATTATAAATATTCTTAATAGATGCATAATGATCTCCTTGATTCATTTTCAGATGATGACATCGAAAACTCCTCCTGGTGTTCGAGAGTCTTTGGATCATGGAGTTGCTGCTGCTATTGCTAGTTCCAAGGCACTTATTGCAGTATGAAACTAAATTTAATTATCATTGTCATCTTAATAGTTCAAATTGAATTTGTAACAATGTTCACATATGGAAATTGAATTACTATTTTGATTGTATATCCATGGACTTTTCACTCTTGATCGCCACCCTAGCTCTGCAGTGGATGAACATAGTGACTACATATTTGCAATAAGAGAAAATTCTAGCATATGTCATTATACATTTTAATTTTGATTTACATATTACTCATTAATGCTTATACTTTTTATTTTTTCAGCTCTCTTTACTAGAATAGTCTAGATAGGAGGACAAGTGAATGCGTTCGAAAGACTCCAGCATCCACTGCATCCCCATCCACTCAAAAATCAAAAGCAGCTCGAGACTTATTTTCTTCCCCTAGCGGGAAATGAGTAGAATAGGGATACTTTTATTGTATGCCTACTTGGCAATATTGGACACACATTTTGTACACCTATATGGCATTGCTGGACATATATTTTGTACAACTATATGATATTATCAAACATATCTTTTGTACACTTATATTGCATTATTTGACCAAACTTTTATTGGCCTATATGATATCATCAAGCATGTTGTTATTACGTACACATGTACATTGTATTCTTGATTGGCAATGTCTTATGTGTTTACATTGCTGTCCATGCTTTCATAGTAAATTGGTTATTCATTTCAAATTTCAAAATTGACTACAAAATGTTTATGTTTTCATATGCACATTACAACAATGAGAAACAACAATTACACTCATTGAATGGCCCATTATATCATCAAAAAGACCAAAATGGAGTTATTTCAATGCACCAATATGACCACCTACAACAACTTTCCAAATCTGAAGCAAAATAGATTATATAATCATTCAATACAGATGAAAAATGATGTTATGATGTTATTATATCACCCAAAATTCTATTCCAAACCCAAAACAATCAACCAAACATAAAAAAAAAAGATTTTGCAAGGAAAAACTAAGTCCTTTGCCAGGACTTCTAGGACTTATAATATTTAAATTAAATTGTTTATTAGATATTTCCATTATTGGCCTTAATATATCCCAATTCGCTTTTAGGAATTCTTTAGATCCACTACCTCCATTTGGTTCCAAGGTGGACTTAGGTGTTTGGAGAGGTGCTCCTACACCAAAATTCTTCATTTAAATTACAAGACATTCGATAAATTCTTTGCCTACTAACAAACCAATTTGGGAAATTAATGGGTCTATTTGTGGACCTCGAAGGAGTTGGTCACCTAAACAAGAACTAATGCAGAGGTTACAACAAGAAAGTGGAGTTCCCTTCTTTTAGCTCCCACAATTCACCAACCAACTACAAAGGCTTAAGGGTGTTCCCAATCTCTTACAATGGTGTAACACAACCAATAAAATGGATTTCTATCCCAAAAAACTCCCTTTTCAAGTTTATACACTCAATCAAACTTCAATGCCCTTTTGGCTTTAGGGACACTGGGCCTAAACCAAGCCTTTAGTTAGAACTCTTCACCAATGGACTTCCTAACCACTCCAAAGCATGTAGATGGTCCCCATATGACATAAGGACTCTGAAAAAACTCTTGGTTTGTTCCCTTTACAACCATACCATAGCAAACTAGACCTGCACACCAATTTCCTTGTAGCCTTCTCAACCTTGATTTTCCACTCTAACTTCTTCACAACTTGGTATCTTGACACAATTAGGATATTTTTAGACACCCATTTGGAAGTTATTTAAGATCCCAAAGCATTTTTTTCCAACTCCACTCCAGCACCACCTAACACTCACCTTGGACACAGACCTAATTTAATGCAAAGGTGACAGCCGAAAAGTAGTGTGCCCTTCACTTGACTCCCACAATTCACCAATCACCTGTAATGACTTAAGGGTATTACAAATCTCTTAGGATGGTGTAACATAATTAATTAAGTGAGTTTCTATCCCAATAAACTCCCTTTGCAAAGTTAGACACTTAATCTAAGTTCAATGTCTTTTTGGCTTTAGGGAAACTAGGCCTAAAAGTGACTTATTGCTGAAACTCTTCACCAGTGGACTTCCCAACCACTCCCAAGCATGTAAATGGTCCTCATTTGACCTAAGGCCTCTTAAATAATAACTGGTTCATTCCCATCAAGACCGTACCATAGTTAACTAGACCTGCACACACTTTTCCTTGTAGCCTTCCTAATAGAGGTTTTCTACTCTAACTTTTGAACCAATATGTATCTTGATAAAATCAAGGCATTTTTAGACACCCATTTGGAAGTTATGTAAGCTTCCAAAGCCTTGTCTTCCAAATACAATCCAGCACCACCTAACTTCCACTTGGTACACAGACCTAATTAGCCTAATTAGGCTTGGTTTACAAAGGAGGTGTAAGGTATAGGGTTCTTGGAACTGGTATAGTGCTCCAGATGTTCTTCTCTAACCCCAAATAACTCAAAAACACTCTTACTTCATTCACTTAACAATTCTATGCACTCATTTACAACTTTCTCCTATTAGCTAGACTAAATCCTCTCACAAATTTAGACTAGGGCCTGATGCATGAATGAAGTGCATGACCAAATTCTTTGCCTGCTAATGAACCAATTTGGGAAATTAATGGGTCTATTTGTGGACCTTGAAGGATTTGGTCACCTAAACAAGAACTAATGCAGAGGTTACAACAAGAAAGTGGAGTTCCCTTCTTTTAGCTCCCACAACTCACCAACCAACTAAAAAGGATTAAGGGTGTTCCCAAGCTCTTACAATGGTGTAACACAACCAATAAAATGGATTTCTATACCAAAAAACTCCCTTTGCAATTTTATACACTCAATCAAACTTCAATGCCCTTTTGGCTTTAGGGACACTAGGCCTAAACCAAGCCTTTAGTTAGAACTCTTCACCAGTGGACTTCCTGACAACTCCCAAGCATGTAGATGGTCCTCATATGACCTAAGGACTCTAAAAAAACTCTTGGTTTTTTCCCTTTACAACCATACCATAGAAAACTAGACCTGCACACCAATTTCCTTGTAGCCTTCTCAACCTCGATTTTCCACTCTAACTTCTTCACAAATTAGTATCTTGACACAATCATGATATTTTTAGACACCCATTTGAAATTTATTTAAGATCCCAAAGCCTTGTTTTCCAACTCTAGTCTAGCACCACCTAACACTCACCTTGGACACAGACCTAATTTAATGCAGAGGTGATAGCCAGAAAGTAGTGTGCCCTTCACTTGACTCCCACAATTCACCAATCACCTGTAATGACTTAAGGGTATTTCCAATCTCTTAGGATGGTGTAACAAAATCAATTAAGTGATTTTATATCCCAATAAACTCCCTTTGCAAAGTTAGACACTTAATCTAAGTTCAATGTCTTTTTGGCTTTAGGGAAACTAGGCCTAAAAGTGACTTATTGCTGAAACTCTTCACCAGTGGACTTCCTAACCACTCCCAAGAATGTAAATGGTCCTCATTTGACCTAAGGCCTCTTAAATAACAACTGGTTCATTCCCATCAAGACCGTACCATGGTGAACTAGACCTACACACAGTTTTCCTTGTAGCCTTCCTAATAGAGGTTTTCTACTCTAACTTTTGAACCACTACGTATCTTGATAAAATTAGGACATTTTTAGACACCCATTTGGAAGTTATGTAAGCTCCAAAACCTTGTCTTCCAAATCCAATCCAGCACCACCTAACTTCCACCTGGTACACAGACCTAATTAGCCTAATTAGGCTTGGTTTACAAAGGAGGTGTAAGGTGTAGGGTTCTTGGAGCTAGCACAATGCTCCAGATGTTCTTCTCTAACCCCAAATAACTCAAAAACACTCTTACTTCATTCACTTAACAATTCTATGCACTCATTTACAACTTTCTCCTATTAGCTAGACTGAATCCTCCACAAATTCAGACTAGGGCCTGATGCATGAATGAAGTGCATGACCAAATTCTTTGCTTGCTAACAAACCAATTTGGGAAATTAATGGGTCTATTTGTGGACCTTGAAGGAGTTGGTCACCTAAACAAGAACTAATGCAGAGGTTACAACAAGAAAGTGGAGTTCCCTTCTTTTAGCTCCCACAACTCACCAACCAACTACAAAGGCTTAAGGGTGTTCCCAAGCTCTTACAATGGTGTAACACAACCAATAAAATGGATTTTTATCCCAACAAACTCCCTTTGCAATTTTATACACTCAATCAAACTTCAATGCCCTTTTGGCTTTAGGGACACTAGGCCTAAACCTAGCCTTTAGTTAGAACTCTTCACCAGTGGACTTCCTGACCACTCCCAAGCATGTCGACAGTCCTCATATGACATAAGGACTCTAAAAAAACTCTTGGTTTGTTCCCTTTACAATCATACCATAGCAAACTAGACCTGCACGCCAATTTCCTTGTAGCCTTCTCAACCTCAATTTTCCACTCTAACTTCTTCACAACTTGGTATCTTGACACAATCAGGATATTTTTAGGCACCCATTTGGAATTTATTTAAGATGCCAAAGAATTGTTTTCCAACTCCAGTCTAGCACCACCTAACACTCACCTTGGACACAGACCTAATTTAATGCAGAGGTGACAACCGGAAAGTAGTGTGCCCTTCACTTGACTCCCACAATTCACCAATCACCTGTAATGACTTAAGGGTATTCCAAATCTCTTAGGATGGTGTAACACAATCAATTAAGTGAGTTTCTATCCCAATAAAATCCCTTTGAAAAGTTAGACACTTAATCTAAGTTCAATGTCTTTTTGGCTTTAGGGAAACTAGGCCTAAAAGTGACTTATTGCTAAAACTCTTCACCAGTGGACTTCTTGACCACTCCCAATCATGTAAATGGTCCTCATTTGACCTAAGGCATCTTAAATAACAATTGGTTTGTTCCCATCAAGACCGTACCATAGTGAACTAGACCTGCACTCACTTTTCCTTGTAGCCTTCCTAATAGAGGTTTTCTACTCTAACTTTTAAACCACTAAGTATCTTGATAAAATTAGGGCATTTTTAGACATGGTCTTGTAGCACCTGATGAATCAATTCTATGTCACATGAGCTCCGACATATGACCCTGCAAAGATCACTGATCTCATGCTTAAGGGACCTTGAGGGACACTTTAGCACGGAGTCATCGACGGGGTTTGAACAACTGTGTGTGGTGAACAAGGTTGCCACTAGCGTTTACCCAGACATTTAGAGCTATTGGAACTGATGGTTTGATGCTATGATCGACGGTTCAAAAGATACACAACATTGACCGTTTCAGCTGAGGAACACTTTGAATCCTGACACCGATCGAGAATGTGTTGCCGAATTTAAAATAAGTTGAATCTCTAAAAACTGAGAGAGGATTTCGTAGGCCCCGAGACTAATAAATTTGGCATCGATTTGCGATAGCTATGTGTCGCAATTGGGACAACCATGTGTTGCAATTGTGACAGTAATAGATGTCACTATTTTTTAGTCACAAAATATGACATCTTTCCATTTCCATCGCAATTATGACTTCAATCCATCGCTATGAAGCCCATTCAATCTGACATCAACCCCATTATAATTTCTTATATTAGTGTCACAATTGCGACGAACACCCGCGCAACTGCGACGGCTTGTCGCATGGTTGCATGCACTTGGGAAGCCATGTGTGATCATGCGATAACTGTCACAAGTGTGATGAATACCCACACAACTACGATGGCTTGTCACATGGTCACATGTGCTTGGGAAGCCACATGCAATCATGCGATAACCATTGCAAGTGTGATGAATACCTGCGCAACAACGATGGCTTGTCGCATGGTCACATGCACTTGGGAAGCTGCATGTGATCATATGATAATCATCGCAAGTGTGACAAACACCCGAAGCAAATGTGATAGGAGTGGGTGTCACCTATACAGCACCCCTATCACAATTCACTATGTGTGCATCACAATTTCATGCTTAAGGGACCTTGAGGGACACTTCAGCACGGAGTCGTTAGCGGGGTTCGAATGACTGTGCATGGTGAATGAGGTTGCCACTAGCGTTTACCCAACCATTCAGAGCTGTTGGAACTGATAGTTCAATGCTACAATCGATGGTTGGAAAGATACGCAACATTGACCATTTTAGTTGAGGAACACTTTGAGTTTTGACATAGACCGAGAATGTGTTGCCGAATTTAAAATAAGTTGAATCTCTAAAAATTGAGAGAGGATTTTGTAGGCCTCAGCAACATGGTCTCATAGCACCTAATGAATTAATTCTATGTCACATGAGCTCCTAGATATGACCCTGCAAAGATTGCTGATTTCATGCTTAAGGGACCTTGAGGGACACTTCAACACAGAGTCATCGGCGGGGTTCAAATGACTGTGCATGGTGAATGAGGTTGCCACTAGCATTTACCCAGCCATTCAGAGCTGTTGGAACTGATGGTTTGATGCTACAACTGATGGTTTGAAAGATACGCAATGTTGACCATTTCAACTGAGGAACACTTTGAGTTCTGACACCGACCGAGAATGTGTTGCCAAATTTAAAATAAGTTGAATCTCTAAAATTTGAGATAGGCTTTTGTAGGCCTCGGTAACATGGTCTCATAGCACCTGATGAATTGATTCTACATTGCACGAGCTCCAAGATATGACCCCACAAAGATCACCAATTTCATGCTTAAGGGACCTTGAGGGACACTTCAGCACGGAGTCATCGGCAGGGTTGGAACGACTGTGCATGGCATGTACTTGCATGAGGACATTATATATTACAGAAATCCTGCACAAAAGTAGCTAGCAAGCTGCTCAAAAAGTAGTAACTGATAGTAAGTGGGATAATGTAGATGCTTTAATAAACCACTATCTTCTTTACTCAAGCAACATCTGGTTCATCTGCTCAACTGGGGCATGTTTGGGAACAGACAGTGTCCATTTAAACTCAAGTCTCTGGAAGTAGTTATATTTGTCAGTGGAGGAGATACACCCATTGTATCTGCAATAACTTCATGCTCACTGGAATTTCCATTACTCTTCAATTGGGATACTGTTTCCAAAATTGCATCTACCCTTTTACCAATTAATGGGTCTATTTGTGGACCTCAAAGGAGTTGGTCACCTAAACAAGAACCTTGAGATGAAGTAGGAACTTCTCTATGAAAGAGATCAATACCTTGAGAAGCTCTCCACTTGTCAGCTGAATTAAAACCTTGGACCATAGATGGCTACCCTTTGTTGTAAAATGAGGAGTGAGACTGCCTTGCCAAAGGTGGCAACGAACTTACCTTTCAATGATAATGCCCAAGTCCTGTAAATGCAAGGCCATTGACAAATAGTCAATTCTAATAGAAATATTTGTGGTGCTAGAATGAAGTGCATGACCAAATTCTTTGCCTACTAATGAACCAATTTGAGGCTTCATTTCACATTGCTTTGTGGATAATTCCACAACACTTGTTACTTCTTTATCTAAATTTTTGCTGTCAGTGTACATGTGCACTAAAGAGATTTTGTCACTAATCGAGCTACCAGTTCCAAGAACTCTATACCTCACACTTCCTTTGTAAACCAAGCCTAATTAGGCCAATTAGGTCTATGTACAAGGTGAGAGTTAGGTGGTGCTGGATTGGAGTTGGAAGACAAGGCTTTGGGATCTTACATAACTTCTAAATGGGTGTCTGAAAATGCCCTGTTTGTGTCAAGATACTCAGTTGTGAAAAAGTTAGAATAGAAAATCTATGTTGAGAGGGCTACAAGGAAAAGTGGGTGCAGATCTAGTTTTCTATGGTATGGTTGTAAAGGGACCAAACCAAGAGTTGGTTTAGCATCCTTAGGTCATATGAGGACCATCTAAATGCTTGGGAGTGGTCAGGAAGTCCACTGGTGAAGAATTCTAGTTAAAGGCTAGATTTAGGCCTAGTGTCCCTAAAGCCCAAAAGGCACCAAAGTTTGATTGAGTTTGTAAAATTTATAAAGGAGTTTGTTGAAGTAGGAAACCCTTTTTTTGGTTGTGTTACACCATTTAAGGAGTTTTTGAACATCCTTAGGTCATTGTCTTCTTAAGCCAAATCCCTGTCTGTGTCATGGTTCGCACCTTCCAAGTGCACCCAAAGCATGCATAGGGCAGCTCTCCTCCACTTTCTTGCAACAAAACTCATTTTACCTTCCGTATTTCATGTTATGTTGTCAATATACATTTTATTGGATCCATCCCTAGGGTTAGAAGGTCATACTATGCATGGATCTCATAAATCCATAGTGGAAACAAGAGGAAATATGATCTAACATGTTTTGAGGAGATTTGACCAAGTTTTATATCTGATCTAACTTGTTTTGAGGAGATTTGATCTAAGAAAAAATCTTATTTCTATCCCATCATTAGTCACATAAAAATTACATAGTTTTGCATTGGATAAAACACCATAAAAATGCTAAGAAATTATTGTAAACATGCTTCTTTTTTTATTAATATTATGAAACATGTTTACAACTCAGCTCAATAAAGGCACTGGTAGGAAAGAGTTGAGTGGAGAAAACCTCTGGCATTGCCCCAAAAAATATGCAGCATTGCATTATCATTACAATTACAAACTTCCCTCTATACACACAGGGTATGTACCATAGAAGCTAACTTTGTCAGAGAAACAAATAGTATAGTTGAACACATATTACAACATTTTAGTATAGCCTGATTTAGTCCATTGAACCAGCTAGATCTACCTTAACCTTTAGTGTGTTAAGTATTGCCTCATGCTCTAACTCGGGAACCTTCCAAAGAGTTCTTTTCACTGGCCTGCCCCCATATCTGATCAAAGTAACATTCAAAGCAACAACAGGGTTTGAATAATGTAGAATCTTCCTGTGTGTCTCCCAATCCTCAAACAACCACAACTCAGAGTTCTTCATACCATATCATCTAAGCCATGTTCCTGTTACAACAACCACTCCTATAGGGTATTGTAATCCTTTGCCGTCTACAACTGTGACATCCAATTTCTTTTTGGCCTCAACACAATGACATAAATAATAATCTATCCCTTCGTCATTGTATTCAAGTGCAATAACTGCAAAAACATGACCTGCAACAACGTAGACATATTCAGTACATTAATATCCAAAATAGTTTAGGAAAACTATATAAATGGACAATTTACCTGGTTGTACTATATCTGACAAATGGTCAAAGTCAATAGATGTTGCCATGTCCCCTAGTTGCAATGCTGTTGGTGAATGATAGGAGTCAAGTGGGCTCAAAGGTCTTATAGACCATTCATCAACCCATTCCTTTGAGTCGCACTCATCCCAATTCTCCTCTACACAAGATGAACAAAAGCATGCCATATGTCATGTGTATACCATCCATGAACCTGCATTACAACTTCTAAAAGAGTGTAGCTCACTTGATCCTATTACTGTACAACAATCCTCATATGGTGCAATGTTAGTTTCATCAATCAACCAAAAAAATCTATGAACTGTTGACTCACCTTCCTTACCTGGGCCCATTGTGACATTACACCAGTTGACAATACATCTTGCATTTGATAAGTTTTCTCCCCCCTCATACTTTAATTCTTCATGTGCTAAAGCTCTTTTTATACATGCTCTCGCACCATCATGCTCTCCCTTTCCATGGCCCGCCTCAGTGAAATTCCACATATATTGAATATCAGTGTTCTTGTGCATCCTGCTCAACCAATAAAACATACGAGAATTCTTGAATTGGGATGTACAATTATCTGACCATATGATGTGTCGACGATATGGTATGCTCCTATTTGCCAAATCACCATAAAAAAAACTAAAGCAACCATGTACAAACTCTGTAGAATGTGAGCGATCATCGCTCATATAAAAATGGTACTCCCTCAATATCTTCCTATTTTCCTCCATAGTATCAAGTGCATGCAAGTATGCTATATGAACAAATATAGCAACCTGTTGAGAGTTGTAATACTATGAAATGAGTATTCATTGCATATTCATACACAATTTTCCCGCAAAATATATCCATGAACTGATACACCGAAATCTTGTCAATTACTAAATCACATCTTTTTGCCTCTTTTCCATCTTTTAGAGCATATGCAATGGTCTTATATTTTTCAAATTCTACTATTTCATTCCCAATTGCATGACTACTTTCCATATGCTGACAAATAGGTAAATCTTGCAAACCACCACAATGTACACATGTACCATTCAAACATGATAGTTTGTGAAATTGTTGTCCATCCGGTCTATGACATAAAATGGTAGCTATCAATTCCCTTGAAGATCTAGGTGGCTCCTTTATGTTACACTCCTGCAAGACATTGTTAGCATGCAAACGTACACATATATGCCGATAGATAGTATAATGGTTAGAAAATTCAATATGTACTCTACAACAACAAGTTGTGCGTGTGTGATTTATCTTGACATAAAAAGGTTTAGCCATTTCAAAAAATCTTTGACTAATTTTAATTTGAGGATACGCATCTATAAATTTTGCAAAAAATTGTGTCTGGGTTGAATCCAAAAAATGCTTTGGATGTGGATCACGCAATCGACTACCAATCCTCCTCCTTACAACATCTCTTTAATTAGGAGATACTCATGTATTATTCTTCCAAAAATTTTCAATGAAGGATTTCAAAGCTTCATCAATGTCTTTGTCTTTCTGTGGCAATCTACCAGAAAAAGCCCATAGTTCAGTGCTATTTGAATCTTCCACTTTTTGAAGCCTTTCCACGGCTCTCATTAGAAATGTTCTACTTATTTTCAATGATTTACTTGTCTTTCTAATGAGTCGAGACTTCTTCATTTGATTTCTTACCATTTTTGATGTTATCACACATCGTGTGACATTACTATCTTTCATGTGTGATAACCCATAGTCTCATATGCATCCATTAGATTCTTTACAATAGCTTTTTCAGTGGAGGTGTCATCTATTCTTAACCCAAGAATCTTCATGATAGGCCTAAATTTCAGATTTCTCATCATTTCAAAAAACAATTGACATCTTCCTGTGACATTCAAATTCTCAAAAAATATCCTCCAAATTTGGTTAGTATATCTTTGACAAGTGCGCTTGGGAATCTTGTCAGGCATTGGTTTCAAAATATTAGTGTCAATATCAATCAAATATTTAGGCTTTCTATGCAAAACTCTAGGAGGTGTTCTCAATTGTTGTGTAGGCTCAACATTGGGAATGTCAACAATGTTAGGGATGAATTGCGTACTTTCAACCGAAGATGATGTGCCTTCAAATTGAGATGTGGAAGATGGACCTTCACCGACTTGAGATGAATATGGTGTTTCTTCAACATGATGCAATGGTGTGATTCCAACACCTTCAGAAGTTGGAAATGAGGTGCCTTCACAATGATGCAATGATGTGTCTATTCCTTTAGATGTAGCTAATGGTGTGCCTTCAACATAATATGATGGTGTGGCTACACTTTGAGGTGTAGAGTGTGCGATGTCTTCAACATTGGATAATTCATGTGCACCTCCAACATTGGATGATGGCATCCCTTCAACTTGTGATCAAATAGATGATATACTCACCCCTTCATAATTCAATTGTCTTATTGCACGCAACTTTCTCATTTAGTTCCTTTGTGTTTCCAATTCCAATTCTCTCCTATTAGGTAATTCTTCTTGTATGGGCTCCAATGTCGTTGTTCGCGAAGTTGTCTCATTCTTTCTCTTTCTTCTCTTTCTCTATTTCATGCTCTTCGAGTGTTTGAATCTTAGGTCATTTTCTCGGCATGATGAATAAGATCTATATATACATTGAAATTCATTAAAATTTACACATTATAAAATATCAATCTAATACAACAATTATGGTTTTTTTAATCAATCTATTATAATAAGTCATAACATAATATAAAAAGTATTACAATTTATATATATCAAATTATAATACAACTATAGTCCAATACATTTATATTTATGCTTTCCACAAGGTCCATATAATATGAAATAAAATAAAAAAGATTTATTCACATTTTGGCATGCAAGAACAAACAAAAATTACCTTGAAATATGTCAAATTTGCTAAACAAAGGTTGGTTTTTTGCACCACAATGTTGACCTTGCAACAAAAGGTGGTCCAAGTTGATAAAATAGTCTTCTTTTTGACCTCCAACACCATGAAAGTGAATATTTGTTGTGCAAACTGCGTGTTTCCAGATAGAATACAGTAAAAGGTGGGCCTCCTTCATGGGATTCTTGGGTTTTTTGCCATTTTTGGGCTTTCTACAAAGGGCATGCACCAAATAGGGCATACACCCTTTTGGGCACACGCCCCTTTCTAGAAATGCATAAAAGAGAGATAGATGGGGGGAGAAAGGGAGAGAGAGAGGAGAGAGAGAGAGGAGAGAGAGAGAGAGAGAGAGAGAGAGAGAGGAGAGGAGAGAGAGGGACGTGATAAAGAGACAAAGAGAGATAGAGGGGTGACTGAGAGACTGAGAGAGAGAGAGAGAGAGGAGAGTGTGAGAAAGTTAATGAATAAGGGGTTTTAAGTGGTCCTTAGGGGTCCTAATTGGTCATAGAGGGGTCATAAGGAGTC